>CM036762.1:9312132-9864632 GCA_020796225.1 Arion vulgaris
AACTTCTCCCTCAATGATGAAATTAGTAGCCGCATTGGGATGGCATCCACTGCCATGTTCAAATTAACAAAGCGTGTATGGAAAAATAGGGCACTCACACGAAACATCAAGACACAAATATATAAAGCCTATGTTCTCAGCACTCTGCTGTATGGTAGTGAGACGTAGACCACACATGCTAGACAAGAACATCACATCAACACCTTCTACATGTGCGTGAAGTCAATATATAACATCAATGGATGGACTGCATCTCCAATATAGAAATACTAGACAGTGCTGGCATTCCAAGCATGTTCACCATTTTGAGTCAGAAACACAGAGATGGCTGGGACACGTGTTCTGTATAAGCGATGATAGAATCCCAAAGAATATTCTATATGGTCAACTCGCTACAGGTACTAGACAGCATGGGTGCCCATTATTACACTTCATCGACACCTGCAACCATGATCTAACTTCACGTGGCATACACACAGAAAATTGAGAGCGGTTGACCGAAGACAGTCGAGCATGGCGACGGCATTGAGGGTGACTCAAAAGAAAAGAAAAACACCATCACATATGGAGGCAAAAGAGAGCATACTGGGCAGAAAGAACATCCTATGTATCAGAAAAGGATTGCCACTCCAGAATAGGCCATTACAGCCACAAGGGACGTGATTCAGCGCAGAACAAACTACATGTTGAAAAACTATTGTCTCCTGAGACAAAGAGATAAATGATAATGATATACCACACAAGCTAGCGATGGATATTGTAGGCTTGCAATTGAAGTCATGGATATACACATCAAATTTAAATTGTCCTTTTTGTGCATCTTGAAGATCATTGATTCACAACTATAATATATTTTCTAGGAAGCTGTTCCTGGCAATTTTTGTTCTTCTGGATTGATGCGCAACATAATAGTCTTCTTCCCATGTTGATAATGCTGAATATCCATCCGTTGTACAGGTAGAACTGAATGCCTGAGTGGCAGACGAGTGAGGAGTGTTTTTAACCAGCAAGCCACAGGAACCATCAGTATGCATACTCTTCTATATCTGTTTGGGAGGCCGAGCACCTATGGGTCTGCTCTGAGTGCAATGACCTCAGTTTAGTAACCAATAACCAATGCTAACTCAATGAACAACCATCTGTATCTGCATCATACAGCTTGTGTAAGACAACACAGTGGGTTATATTATGTGCTTTCTGATAGCATTTGACCAGACTTTCATAGATGCGATGTTATATCGAAGTGATGGATGTACTGCAAGCTATGCCGAAGAAACTATACCTGCATGGACATCATCTATTGAATCACTTATTGCTCTGCATATTCTAGTAAGTGTTTGACATACTTTATACCAGATGATGTTGATGTACTGTCCAGATTGTGATGTACTGTCAAGATGTAACCTACATTGGATCATATAGTTTGATTTACTGTCAAGATTGTGATGTACAAGATAGAACCTACATCGGATCATATAGTTTGATGTGTGATGTACAAGATATAACCTACATCGGATCATATAGTTAGATGTCTGATGTACTGTCTAGATTGTGATGTACAAGATATAACCTACATTGGATCATATAGTTAGATGTCTGATGTACTGTCTAGATTGTGATGTACAAGATAGAACCTACATCGGATCATATAGTTTGATGTGTGATGTACTGTCAAGATTGTGATGTACAAGATATAACCTACATTGGATCATATAGTTAGATGTCTGATGTACTATCTAGATTGTGATGTACAAGATATAACCTACATTGGATCATATAGTTAGATGTCTGATGTACTGTCTAGATTGTGATGTACAAGATAGAACCTACATCGGATCATATAGTTTGATGTGTGATGTACTGTCAAGATTGTGATGTACAAGATATAACCTACATTGGATCATATAGTTAGATGTCTGATGTACTATCTAGATTGTGATGTACAAGATATAACCTACATTGGATCATATAGTTAGATGTCTGATGTACTGTCTAGATTGTGATGTACAAGATAGAACCTACATCGGATCATATAGTTTGATGTGTGATGTACTGTCAAGATTGTGATGTACAAGATATAACCTACATTGGATCATATAGTTAGATGTCTGATGTACTATCTAGATTGTGATGTACAAGATAAAATCTACATCAGATCATATAGTTAGATGTCTGATGTACTGTCTAGATTGTGATGTACAAGATAGAACCTACATCGGATCATATAGTTTGATGTGGGATGTACTGTCTAGATTGTGATGTACAAGATAGAACCTACATCAAATCATATAGTTAGATGTATGACTTGCTGTCCAGATGTTGATTTTATTATTGTTGAGTGCTAAAGCTGATAAACTGATCACTCTTTCATAGCCAGTGTCCACTGAGTTTATTTGCACTCTTCTGATATTTCTTTACCTTGCTGATGTGGATGTTGTGAGAATAAAATCCTTTCCTCATGTATTTAAACACAGTTTTGAGTATACACAGTGAACCTTCACATCTTGTTCTGAAAAAGGACATAATTTTTTACTATACATGAGGGGATATTTTCAAATATGCAGGGTAAACATATACATTCTGGCTCTTAAGTTTTTGTAAAGAATCGTCATATTTTGCTCAGAGTTGCATCTCGTTCCCCTACCTATTCTAAAGCCTAGGATCTTTCTGTATAAATTCTTTTAGACGGAAGACTTAATTAAATCTAAAATACGGGTTATCTCTCCAACAGCCTGACTTCATGTACAATAGTGTGTTCTTAGTATGTTGAATCTTAGTGGGAAATTGTTGAATTAGTCCACTCTGGTGTGTTTATTTGATAACAAATGAAATAAAAATGTACTTGTGGAGCGTACATCAGACAGTACAAATTTCTGTCATAGTTGACTATATGTTGCATTACATGTTGAAGAACACAGCACATTCTTTCATTGTGTCCAGGATACACAGCAGATAATATCTGTTATTATATCACGCAGACTACACATCAATCATTGTGTCATGCAGACTACACAGCAGTCATTGTATCCATCACATCAACGGACTACACATCAATCCTTGTGTCATGCAGACTACACAGCAGGATATGCAATCTATGTACAGATATTTACAGGGAAACTGGTATAATGACATCCAGTGTTGCTTTTATTGTGATAGTTATAAATAGAATGAGTGAAGTTGAAGCTAAATTACATATATCTACATATATAAAAATAGAATGAGTAAAGGTGAAATTGAAATACTCTTATCTACATATATAAAAATAGAATGAATGAAGGTGAAATTAAAATACACTTATCTACATATATAAAATAGAATGAGTGAAGTTGAAATACTCTTATCTACATATATAAAAATAGAATGACTGAAGGTGGAATTGAAATACATATATCTACATATATAAAAATAGAATGTATGAAGTTGAAATACTCTTATCTACATTTATAAAAATAGAATGTATGAAGTTGAAATACTCTTATCTACATGTATCTGTGGCATGGGGAAAATAAATAATATGCAAATGCAGCAAAAAATATTGGAGATTTAAAATAAATTTCTAAGCACATAATTCTTCAATAATGACACTGAATCTCATGAAATAAACAAAAACATCACATGATAGTGGTTACTGATAGCAAAGTTGAGAACACTTTGTGCTAGTGACCACCTGTTGTAGAAATTCCAGTGTTTGAGGTCAGCTTAGCCAAAAATTCTCGACAGGCACATGGTAGCAGTTGGATTACAGGAGACCCTGATCCTTTGCATAGGGTTTAAATGACAAGTATCTCTGAAGTCAAAGTAAGGCTCGCCTGAATGCAGGTGGACACGTAAGATAATGAAAGCTAGTCTTCATGCAAAAATCAGTTTGAGCTGCCATATTAGAGGCCTCGACTTCTTTGCCTGATTTCATAGCAGATGAACACAGAAGAAAATTACATAACACAATGATTACATTTACCTGTAATCTACAAAACAATTTACATGATTATTTGGTTAATATCATCTTTGTTAATTATAACTATTAACCAAAAAATCTTAATTCAAGTACAGTAGATTCTCTATTTTAATCATCTTTAAAAATGTATTTTTTTAAAACAGTGATTATTACAATTTTTCTTTAATTTTCTTTTTATCAGCCGGAAATCCTGCAGTTCCTCAAATTACATCAGTAAATATCCTTGAGAAAGAGCAGCATTACCTCAAACAAATCTTGACCTGCAAAGTTTGCTCCAGGAATCAAGTCAAGGATCTCTTCCTGCCCTGTGGAGAGCTAGTGGCATGTTTGGAATGTTCTAAGCTTCTAACACATTGCCCATCTTGTAACACTAAAATTCTGGCTACGATAACAACTTACTTTAGCTAAACAAAAATTGCTGTGCAGTAGCATTTGCAATGTAGCACCTTAACCCTGTTACTGTTATTGTTTACAATTCACTCGGCTAAGACTCGGCTTATGTTTATTGGTGTAGGGCAGGGGCTGTCCTACATCACACTAAAAAGCAGTAGAAATACAGTTTTTTAAATATTTATCAGTTTTTATGTTTTTTTCTTCTCTCACCATAGTAAGATTCTATTGATTTTAAACAAAAATCTGTGGGAAATGAAACAAGAGGGATATTAGTATTGTGGATTTCATTTTGTAATTGTGAATTTTTGGCACACTGTTTAAATTCTTTGTATGGAAGTTTTTTGGGGTCTTAACAGCTCTCAGGTTGACCCAGCCTCAATTGGGTACCATAAAAGCACTGGAAAGTAAAGACTGCATACATGATGTTGACCACATCAAGCATTGTGTGCCGATGGTCAATGACAAATATGGGCCTAGCACCATATTCCCTAATATATCTCATAGTATGATAAATGGTTCCTTATTTAAACTCTTTAGTTTTCCATATTTATCCCTCTAAACTTTCAAACATTTTTTCTGGGGGAATATTCTTTAAAGTGAACCTGTATCTCAGTCACTTGAAACAGATTGTCTGCTCCTGGGGTTAGTATATCAGATTTCTATAAGTCTTCACCTGAGCAATTTGAGATATAAACTCCTACAATGTGGGATGTTGTACGAGGACATTGTAATAATAAATTCTTGCAGGGTAAGAATGGTTATCGCCTGTGTGTTGCCGGGGCTCGCAAGGGGAGCAAATAATAGCAACACTGCAACCTACAATGCATGTCGTAAGAGATGACTAAGGTAGGGTTTGGCATAGGGTTGGCTACCCTATCCAGTAGAAAAGTTTAGCCACAAAATCCAACCAATGATGAATAATGGCATGAGAAATATGCCCCAATCCGGGTTAAAAAGGCAGAGAGAGAGAAGAATGGTTATAAGAATGGTAAAGCACCTAATTATCTGCACATAAGCTTCCCTTTTGTGGACTAGTGAATCTTTTAATCATAAATTAACCCTTCCATTTCTCAGATGCACATTACATCACATTCTCACAAGATCTAAGAGTAAATATTTTCATTTTCCCCATCTTATAATTTACATCGAGGACCCTCGCCGGTGTTACTTAGTTCGTGCACTGCTACAGAGATAGTCTTGTGTAAGAAAGATATCTGAGCACACATGGTTAGTCTTGTGTAAGAAAGATATCTGAGCATACATGGTTAGTCTTGTGTAAGAAAGATATCTGAGCATACATGGTTAGTCTTGTGTAAGAAAGATATAAGCACACATGGTTAGTCTTGTGTAAGAAAGATATTTGAGCACACATGGTTAGTCTTGTGTAAGAAAGATATCTGAGCACACATGGTTAGTCTTGTGTAAGAAAGATATCTGAGCACACATGGTTAGTCTTGTGTAAGAAAGATATCTGAGCACACATGGTTAGTCTTGTGTAAGAAAGATATCTGAGCACACATGGTTAGTCTTGTGTAAGAAAGATATCTGAGCACACATGGTTAGTCTTGTGTAAGAAAGATATCTGAGCACACATGGTTAGTCTTGTGTAAGAAAGATATCTGAGCACACATGGTTAGTCTTGTGTAAGAAAGATATCTGAGCACACATGGTTAGTCTTGTGTAAGAAAGATATCTGAGCACACATGGTTAGTCACCAAAGTTCAATAATGATGGTCCAATCAATCAATCAATCAATCTAAGTGTAAATAAGAGTGATGAAGCAATTTATGATCTCTCTTGTTTGACTGGAAAATGATGTGTTACGTTGTATCGTGCACATTTTCAGGGTCTAGTGTAACTTTTAATCATAAATTAATCCTTCCACTTCACTGATGCACATTACATCACATTCTCACAAGATCTAAGAGCAAATAAAAGAGTGGGAAAGCAATTTATGGTCCCTCTTCTTTGCCTTGAAAGTGATGTGTTACGTTTTGTCGTAGCTCACAAGTCAGCAAGGCACATCACTTTTTAGGGTAATATTATTAAAAGGAAGGTTACCTTTGTTTTTTAAAATCAATACTCACTTAACCAGATTGCAGTAATGCAACCTATAACCAGGTTTATCCCTTGGAAGGTGGAGTATGATCTTAGTCAGCTATGATTTGCTGATGTTAATTTCCATCATCTAACATACAATTTGTGGGTGATATCCTGTAAAAGATATGCCCCAATTTTCATGTTGTTATGACACTGGTTGAGAAGTAGGTCTTAGAATGGTTAGAACAGTGACCACACAATTATCATGGTATATGTTCACACCATGGTAAGGTTGAGGTCTTTTTTTCATTCATGCAATGAAAAATCCTTCTGCAGACTGGTAATCATGGCAGACAGCTTTTAACCTCTTTTAATATATATATATATAACGTAGCTCACTAGTGACCCCTAACCTAGATCAAGGTATATGATTGATTGCTTTTTATTTTGTAACATTAGTAAATGTTATATTTAAAACTGAAGATGTGACACACGTTTATTGACTTTACATATCTAAATAGCATCAGTGAAATGGTAAGTTGTTTTTTGGTGGAAAATAAGGTAATTTTCCAAAGAAGAAAGTTCTTTTTCTAGAGAAGAAAGATCTATTTCCAGGAAAAAATGTTTATTTCAAAAGAAGAAAGGTCTTTTTCGAGGGAAAAGGTCAATTTCGAGAGAAGAAAGGTATATTTTGATGAAAAAAAGGTATATTTTGAGAGGTTTTTTTTGAAATGTCTATTTTGAGAGAAGAAAGGTCCATTTCCCAAAAGAAGAAAGGTCTATTGTAAGAGAAGTAATCTCTTTTGAGAGAAGAAAGTCTATTTTGATGAAATGAAATTTTGAGAGAAGAAAGGTCTCTTTTTGGAGAAGAAAAGTATATTTTAAGAGGAAATATCTTTTTAAAGAGAAAGGTGTCTGTTGAAAGAAGAAAGGTCTATTTTGAGAGAGGAAAAGTCTCTTTTGAGAGAAGAAAGGTCTGTTTTGAGAAAAGAAAGACATATTTCAAGAGAAAAATAGTCTCCTTTAAGAGAAGAATGGTCTCTTTCAAGAGGAGAAAGACCTGTTTCATAATTTGTTTACTTTGATGCATTGAGAAAGGGTATTTATGTAATTCAGTGACATCATATTTGTGATTAAACATATATCATTACATTTATAACATTAAATAATACTGTATTGTCCTGAATATAGTACACCATAGGGGCACATAATATAATTCAACAGTTTGGAACAGGTTAAAAAATGTTCTCAAACATGTTAGGTTAGTTATTATATCTTATCATTTTAACTCCTTGTAATCCTCCAAATTTTTCTTCTCCACACTCAGCTTCTGCAATGGTTCTGGAATTCTATTCAGAGTTTTTTCCTATGTGTGTCATTTTTATTCCTGTCCATGTTATGCTCAACAAAATAGGGAAAGCAAAAGTATTAAATCTTAAAACAAAACTTAAAATGTATAGAAGCAGTGTCCTTTGAGTGTTAATATACAATAGAGAGTGCTGGAAAATGACATGCAACATCATATACTAGTCGGAGACATTTCAAAATAAAAGTTTGAGAAGAATCCTGCAAATATTCTGGCCAAATACAATCTCAAATGAAGAGCTGTTAAAATGAACAAACTATGCATCATTGGAGACCATAATTAAAAGATGAGGATAGAGGTGGATTGATCATTACGTTGTATATCAGTAGAGCAATTAGCGACGACATCTGTCTGATGAATATTGGATGGGAAAAGAAGGTCTGGACGTTGAAAGGAAATATGGAAAAGAACTGTGGAAAGAGTTGAAAAATTGTGGTCTGACATGGGAAACAGTTAATGGAAAGGTGGTAGAACGGCAACAATGGAAATATCTTGTGGAAGCCTTATGTGTCAAATGGGATATGAAGAGGATACAGATATAATGATGTTATTAGAAGCACACTATTTCTTACTATGAGAGAAATGTGATAGTGTGATGGTTTGTGCACTTCCTTCTGAGGTGCATTTCCCCAAGATTAATTTCAACAGAAAAAAAGTTATTTTTGTGGACCTAATGGCGCATGTATCAACCCAGTTACAGTTGAGTACCATAGATACATTAGGAAGTACAGATCATAGAAGTAACGTTGACCATATTAGCCACCTTGCACAGTTGGTGAAAGAAATTTATGGGTCTAACAGCTTGTTCCTCAAAATACTTCATAGTAGAAAAACAGGCTCTTTACATACTAAAAATTACGTTAGCTAACAGATATAATAAAAATACAATTTTTGGCAGAATATTTATTTCAAAGAAAAAAAAGGTGCTATATTCAGGTCAGTACAGTCATCATTCTGAAGTAAATTTCATTTACATTTTCTCATTGCAATTGTGATTAATTATGTCCACATTAGTACAACTATTGTCAATGTACAATATGATAATACCACAATTTTATCAGTTTATCAGGGTCGCTGATAACAAAGTTGATAACACTTTGCGATAACATTTTGCGCTAGTGAAAATATGCTGCGGAAATGTCAAGGCTCATGACCAGCTCAACTCAAAAGAAAGTTTCAGTGCGGCGCAGCTGCAAAGTTGGACTATATGAGACCCTGTTCCTTTACTTGGGGATCAAAATTACTACAAGTACCTCTGAAGTCTGAGTAAGGCTTGCTTGAATAGCAAGGGATACTGGTGATAAGAACAGCAAGCCTTCACACAGAAAGTAATCAGAGATGCCATATTCAGACTGTGCCTAAATTAATCGCGGGCAAAAATAAAAAAAATCTGACAACCATTGTACCAGCCGGTTAGTTATAAGTACAGAATCTTGTCAATGAGACAGCTGTTTGAGAGAAACATTGTACCAGCCGGTTAGTTATAAGTACAGTATTTTGTCAATAAAAAACCTTTTTGAGAGAAACTGTACCAGCCGGTTAGTTATAAGCACAGTATTTTGTCAATGAGACAGCTTTTTGAAAGAAACTGTACCAATCGAGATTTATGAGTACAGCATTGTACCAATTAGCTAGTTATCAATTGCAATGTCATGTCATTGGAAGTCAGATTCGAAACAGTGACCCGTCTATTTATCAATGCAACAAATATGTCTAAGGCAGTTTTATGAGTACAACATTGTACTAAGTACTAGTCATTGCATTGTCTTGTCATTGCGACAGTCAATCTGCAACATTTTACATATTCTCTAGCTATTGATGCAGCAAAATATGTTTTTACAACCATTTTATGAGTACAACAGTGTACCAACTGAGTTTTATGAGTGCAACAGTATACCACATTTTATGAGTACAACAGTGTACCGGGTTTTATAAGTACAACATTGTACCAAGTTTTATGAGTACAACAGTGTACCGAGTTTTATGAGTACAACAGTATACCACATTTTATGAGTGCAGCAACATTGTACATATGAGTACAACAGTGTTCATTTTATGAGTACAACAGTGTACCAAGTTTTTTTTAGTACAACACATTGTACAGAGATTTATGAGTAACAGTGTACCAACTCAATAATACAATATATCAATGCAATGTCATGTCATTGAAACAGTCAAATTCACAATATTGAACCAGCAGGCTAGTTAACGATGCAATAAAATATGTCAATAAGATGGTTTTATGAGTACAACATTGTACCAACTCAATAAATATTAATGATCATACAATATCAATGCAATATTATGTCATTTGAATAGACAAATCTGCAATGTTGAACCATCAGGCTAGTTGACAATGCAATCAAATATGTATGTAAGACGGTTTTATGAGTAGGCATTGTACCACTTGACTATTGATCAGTACAAAAAATTGTGTCTTTGAAACAATTTTACGAGTACAACATTGTACCTAATGAAAATTTATCAATGCAACAAAGCATCTATAAGAAACAATTTTATGAGTACAACATTGTACCAAATGAAAATTTATCAATGCAACAAAGCATCTATAAGAAATAATTTTACGAGTACAACATTGTACCAAATGAAAATTTATCAATGCAACAAATCATCTATATGTAGCAATTTTATGAGTACAACATTGTACTAATTGACTAGTTATCATTGTACCAAAATAAGGTCTATGAGACAGTTTTGTTTGTACGTCAAAGTACCAATTTACTAAGTATCAATGCAACATCTTGTTGTTGCAGTTGTCAAATCTGCAACATTTTATAAATGAACTAGCATTTAATGCAACAAAACATGTTCTTTGCAACAGTTTTGCTTTTACTACATTGTACCAACCAACTAGATATAATTAATCAGTTATAAAAACTTTATTTGAAATGTTATATTCATGATGAGATTCTGTCTTATATGTTTTGTGCTACATGCATTATTTGGTGTGTCCAGTTGATAGAGTTATGTACTCTTCGTTAACACTCCATAATTTGTTTCCATCTCCGGACACATTCATAATGCAATGTATATCAAAATAACCCAGTATACTGGCTTTGTGTCATCTTAACAAATACTGGGAGCCAATATATCAGCTCACAAGAGTGAGGGGGTTAATATACTGGGGGGAATATGGGACATCTGTCCTTTATTGTAATAATAAATTTGACTTTTATTGATATCTGCATATTCATGTCTGTCCGTTTACTTGTCATCTTTCAAGTCTCCGGAAGTGGATATCTCAGCTCAAGAGAATTTATTTCCTGGGTATATACATCTTATTTGACAAGATATGTCTTATTTTGCCACTATTTTTAGAGAGATGTTGCTGGAATGTTGTCAGTCTTTGTTGGCTGGATTTCACTTTACCATAGGTTCTGTCTCTCCTGTTGTTATGTTCAAGTCATCTATCACATCTTGTATCCATCTTCTCCTTGGTCTTCCTCTTACCTGCTTTACTGAAAAAGATTCCTCTATAATTTTTAAAAATAAACTTGTATATCTTCATCCCTCCCCACTAGGTCATTACCTTGCAGTGGTGGGAAGCTTGTGTACCTCCATGATCTGGAAAGCTATGCTGAAAGGAGCTTTGCTCCTAGTAGAGACTCTCATGTCAGAAAGGTTGAAGGATAGAGGTCAGACGAAAGGTGACCTTCTGGTTCTCCATGTTGCGGGTTGGGCAATGGGCTAACAACCCATTCCTTAAAATAAAAACAGTACACACAAAAATTATGATTGCCTCTTTCTTATCTTGATATTAACATTAGTCATTTTATCTGTCCATGCGATTCTCAAAATTCTCTTGTAAAACCTAAACTCTGTGGTTTATATTGGGGTTGCTGTTTATTCATTTTTTGCCCGTGACTCACATTCATGTTTCGGTACTGGTCCTTTGTAGCAATGAAGAACTCTCTTTTCAACTTCAATAGACAAGGGCTTGTTTCATTTATTGCCTTTTATTTTCTGGAATGCTGTTTTTCATGCTGCTATTCTTTATGTCTGATCTGCTTCTACCATCTGATGTTATCAGAATTCCAAGGTATTTAAATTGATACACTTGTCTGAAATTTGTGTTATTTTCTTTGATGCTAAAAATACATTCTCCTATTAATTTTATTTTCGCCTTTTTTTTCTTGAATTTTATTAATCAATATCTCATTTATAATATCATGTGTATATACCTATATATATATATATATATATATATATATATATATGTAATCATTTTATTGGTCTAAAAATGTATTCTTGGAATATATATGTAATTATTTGTTCTAGAATATATTGTTGGAATATAAATATTAATGCAACACTTTACCAGCTGGCTAGTTATTAGTACAAGAAGCTATGCTTATACAACAGCTTTATGAGTATAAAATTGTACCAACTGGTCATTTGCCACTTGCAATGTCTTGTCCAATGGAATCAAGGACATAATGTCTCTGTGGCGTAGAGATTAGGTGCTTGCCACTTGTTCGAAAGGTACTCGGTTCGTTTCCTCATGGAGTGATCTGGATATTTTTCCAGAGATACCTGATCTCAGTGTAGGTGAGATAAAGTTCCTAGTCCTATCGAAGATGGACAATAAATCGTATGTCATGTGTTTAAGTTGAGCATGTAAAAGAACCCTTGGCAGTTTAAAATCGAGAATATCAGGCTGGAAAACCGCTGCCCTGACACAATTCATTTGAAAGATTAAAAATGTAAGATTGCTACAAAATATTCTAACCATCTTCTAAATTACATCGGGGACCATCGCCGGTGCTGCGGAGTTTGTGCACTGTTGCTGATATCTTCTTGTGTAAGAAAGAGATTGGAGCACACATGGTTACTCACCGAAGTGAAATGATGATGCATGAAGAATACATGCAATACAATCAATCAATCAATCTTCAGAATATTTGATGATTGTAGGTTTTATAGATATTAAAATTGCATTATATAGGAAAGCTACCTAGTAAATAAAAAGTGTGGCAAGAGATTGGATGTGTTGGCCTAGACACCCATAGGCACATAACTATGCACAATCTCCGATCACATGCAAACCACAAGAGTGGTTTAATAAGTGGTCGATGTGGAGCGTTTGCAGAAGAAGAAATTGCATTACATGTATTTTGTATCTCAGATTTTGCCAAGGATAGTTTTCATCGGTAAATGCTCAACTTGAAGACAATATCTATGCCTCATTGTTATTCTTTATTAGAACTAGGCACTCGATCTTACTATGCCTGGGATCAGGATCATTGTACAATACATCAGTCACTCCATATAGACAAGCCAAGTACTTCTGTAGCATGAAAGAGAACCTGAGACGACAGTCAAATTTAATGGAGAAAATATAAGCACACAGCAAAATGATAAAATACTAAACAGCTTGGTGAAATATTGCGAAAGAAAGTTAATAATGATTATCATTGTTAGGGACAGTAAGTTTTGGATAGTTAAGATCATTTATTCAACCATCACATGAGATAGAGAGACAGATGTTATTTAAATGTACATTTTGGTTTCTCAATATTTTATTTATATATATACACAATGTACAGTGGGTGTCTATAGCTCAGTGGTAGTGAGCTCGATCACCACCCAAGAGTACCAGGTTCAAACTCTGCGGTGGGCAGTTTGGAAGCAAATCTGTTCCTGTGGATTTTACAACTCTAAAAATAGACCTCACCATTCAGAAAGCAATGGCAAACTACTGAATGTATAAGTGGTGCCACGATTTTTATTTCATACAATGTACATATTTTATAAATATTTAAATGCTATTGTCATACAAGAGTAATGGTGTTAACCGCAGGAATAGTATGGTTGTTATTGCAACAATGCTCTCTGTCGAGTACTCAGACTTTACAGTTTTATTTTGTCACTTGTTTGATTTGTTTTAAATGACTAACTATGAACTATATTACTTATATATTTCATTGCATGTATTCTTAAATGAACGTTGGCTTTATTAAGTTCTTAGAATGCTTTTGTTTGGTAGAAAATTAGGTCTGGGTTTGTTCCCAGCTAGCACAATGCATCTGTAGACTCCACGATAAGAAATGCTACCTGGCTCGCTGAGTTAGGAAAGATAACAAGAAAGAGAGCTTTGCCACATTGACTCTAAGGTCTAGTACCATGTGTACTTCACCTTTATGGTATTGTATGCTATGGGATTGACTTTCACTTTTTTTGTTGGTGGTAATATCTGTTTTACAGATATAAATTTGTCTTTACATGTCACTTTTTTATCTGATTATTGTCACATTTGTTTAACAGATGTGAATTGTCCCTATCTCTCTCCTTTATTTTCTGTTTATTGTAGAGGAAATAGATTATATATCCTTGGTACATTTTTTACTCATTAATTCCTGTATTTATTTGTAACATTAAATATTACTTTTATTATGAAATTAGTTAATACTTTGTTTAACATACAAAAAGAACGGACAGGCTTGCATCAACAGCATTGATTGTTGTTGAGTTGAGGATGGGTAAAGGGTGATGTTTTTCAGTCTCTTCACAACAACCTGTTGGATGAGGATACTAAACTAGGTATTGAATCGATCCAGTGATTTAAGAAGTTTGCCTGAATTTGACCTATAGGTCTGCCTGAAGTGCTATGACATTAGTTCAGTAATGAATAACAAATGTTGCACAAATTATGTAAATGCAAGCGTGACTGAAAGGCATTTGACATGAATACACAAGACTTGCTATTGATAGATCCACTAGAGACAGGTTCTTAAATCTAATCTAAGAACTGGACAAGCCAGATTAAGACACCTCGGTGACATTAAAATGTTCCAAGAGAAAAAATAACTGGATGCTTTCATCATGGTACAAATGACCCTGATACTCAAGCAGTTTTAATAATCTCTTATTTAGCAGTTTTCAAAGTCTGGCTTATGAAACCTTTAGTATTCCAATACAAGTTTGTAAATAATTAGTGAGAACTTCCATGGAATTTTTACTAATCAAAGCTGGATTGCGTTTTAATTGTGCTTTGCAAGTCTTTAAATTAATCAATACAAATACAAATTTATATTTTATTATTATTATTATTATTGCTACTGTTGTATATTATCTCTATATCTTAACTCCTAGAAGCCCAACGTACGCTATGTGGCACTTGTGTTGGTCACCAATTTACAAATGTCCCTCTAAAGGATGTTTTTTAAAATCTAAGTAAAACAGCTGTAGTAAATGTATCTTTTGGTCCACCTTTATTAGTTTAATCTAAAGTCATTCGTCATTTCCGGCTTAACATGTGGACATAGCTGTTCCGGCTTAACATGTGGACATAGCTGTTTTAGTTCAGTACACTGAAAAATTCTGCCAAAAATGTAAATAACTGGTTTTATTTTTACATGCAATTTCAACTTGAAATATGGGTTTCACTTTTTGACATAACAACTGTAAACAAAAATATTATTTATTCATAAAATCTAATGAAACTTTCCTGGATTGTGTAGCTATGGATATAGTATGAATAGAAACATGTTTTATGGCTTGCAGATGTATAAGACAGTGGCAGCTCATGATCAGTTTTGTTGGTAGGGCCAGACAAAATTTTTCAGAAACATCGTTTTGGGTTGTTATATTTTAATTTATAAAATAATAAATACACGCTACACATTATTTTTGGTGGGCCCGGCCCACTGGCCCTTAATGACGAGCCGCCACTGGTATAAGATATATTCAAATTGAGTGCTAAGTGACAATTTGGTTCTTATTTTACTATTTTATATTTTTCCCTTACTATAAACTATTTTGCATTTCCCTTTTCTTAGTCTGAAATATTTCACCAAATGTAAATAAACACAGCATTCAGTTCTAAACATGTTGATTTATATGGTACATTTTATATATATAGAAATAACAGTTTTATAACAAAACTAATAGCAGCTATCATGTATTATTAAAAACATGTAGTGTAAAAATATTACTTCTACCCTGACCCTCTAAAAATTAAATTGTACCTATTCTATTGGAATATTTTATCACTTGCAGTCCATATTAATTATCTAATACAGATTTTTTTAAACCTACATTTGTTTCGTCATTTACAATATATTAATATGATTTATATTTACAGTATATAATTTAATTATGTACAATTATGTTCTTTCCGATAGCTAGAGTATAGTTTGCAAAGTATATCTTTGCAGTATATCTAAAGTATATCTAATGCTATCAGAAAGAATATAATTATACATAATTAAATTATGATTTAGATATCTCAAAGAATATTCTAATGCTGAATTAATTTGTGATATGTAAATATAACATTAACTCTTTTATATGTATATAATATTTTCAAACTAGTTTTGTGTGCTACAATAGTTTTGTGTGCTACTGTAGTTTTTTGTGCTACAATAGTTTTGTGTGATATTATAGTTTTGTGTGCTACAATAGTTTTGTGTGAAGGGAAAACTGTAGTAAAACTATGTATGATACAAGGGAAGACTAGTAAATCTATGTATGATGCAAGGGAAGACTGCAGTAAAACTATGTATGATACATGGGAAGACTGCAGTAAAACTATGTATGATACAAGGAAAGACTGCTGTAAAACTATGTATGATACAAGGGAAGACTGCTGTAAAACTATGTATGATACAAGGGAAGACTGCAGTAAAAGTATGTATGATACATGGGAAGACTAGTAAAGCGATACAAGCGAAGACTGTAGTAATACTATTTATGATACAAGGAAGACTGAAGTAAAGCTATGTATGATACATGGGAAGACTGAAGTAAAGCTATGTATGATACATGGGAAGACTGCAGTAAAACTATGTATGATACATGGAAGACTTAAGTAAACTATGTATGATACATGGGAAGACTGAAGTAAAACTATGTATGATACAAGGGAAGACTGAAGTAAAACTATGTATGATACAAGGAAGACTGAAGTAAAACTATGTATGATACAGAAGACTGAAGTAAACTATGTATATCATGGGAAGACTGCAGTAAAACTATGTATGATACAATGGAAGTCTGCAGTAAAACTATGTTGATACATAGGGAAGACTGCAGTAAAACTATGTATGATACATGGGAAGACTGCAGTAAAACTATGTATGATACAAGGATGACTGCAGTAAACTATATATGATACATGGGAAGACTGCAGTAAAACTATGTATGATACATGGGAAGACTGCAGTAAAACTATGTATGATACAAGGGAAGACTGCAGTAAAACTATGTATGATACAAGGGAAGACTGAAGTAAAACTATGTATGATACAATGGAAGTCTGCAGTAAAACTATGTATGATACAATGGAAGTCTGCAGTGAAACTATGTATGATACAATGGAAGACTGCTAGTAAAACTATTATGATACAAGGAAGACTGCAGTAAAACTATGTATGATACATGGGAAGACTGCAGTAAAACTATGTATGATACAATGGAAGACTGCAGTAAAACTATGTATGATACAAGGGAAGACTGAAGTAAAACTATGTATGATACAATGGAAGTCTGCAGTGAAACTATGTATGATACAATGGAAGTCTGCAGTGAAACTATGTATGATACATGGGAAGACTACAGTAAAACTAGGTATTGAAGGCAAAACTTGTGCAAGCAAAGTTAGGTAGTTTTACAAAGTACAAAAAAGCAAACCTTTTTTACCAAAAGGCCTTTTCAAGTTCAAAAGCAAAGGGTACATAACAAATGTAATGGAGACTATGGTCCTATACACCAGATGTCAAACAGTAACCCTAAATGTCCAAAAATGAAAATATGTGACTAAAAATGAAATAAAATGAAAAACTAGAAACGCAAAATAAAATGTATATAACAATAATAAAATATATTCAACAAAAATATACTAGTAATAAATACACAAATATTATGGAGCATGAGAAAATACAGTATCAAGAAGTATAGAAATGTAGTGCGTTGACTGTACTTTTTAATATCACACTCCGCACTTTTCATTTTATCGAACTGTATACTTTTTATGTCATCATTCTGTGTATTTTTTATTTTATCATACTGTGTACTTTTATTTTATCATTCTGTATACTTTTTATTTTATCATTCTGTGTACTTTTATTTTATCATTCTGTATACTTTTTATTTTATCATTCTGTGTACTTTTTATTTTATCATTCTGTGTACTTTTTATTTTATTATTCTGAATACTTTTTATTTTATCGTACTTTGCTTTTTATTTTATCGTACTTTGCTTTTTATTTTATCATACTGTGTACTTTTATTTTATCATTCTGTATATTTTTAATTTTATCATTCTGTATACTTTTTATTTTATCATTCTGTATACTTTTTGTTGTACTAAATACTTTATCATACAAAAGCTTTCTTTGATAATAGCAGATTTTGTTATCAAGTCAAAATTTTATCATACCATTAGATGTTGTCTTATCATACCATTATACTTTTGGTTATCATAACATTTTAATTTGTCTTATCATACCATTATACTTTTGGTTATCTTACCATTAGATGTCTTATCATACTATATACTTTTTTGTTATCAAGCAGCATAATGTTATTGTTGTTGTCATACCATTTATTGTTACATATTATTTTACATACTTTCTGTTATTGCACTGCACATTTTCTGTTATAATACTATATCGACATGATGTTGTGGGTGGAGTGAAAAGAAAATACAGACCTAACACTGTATTCCCAAATATGCGCATGGTATTAAAATGAGTTCCTGTAACTCTATACATTTTCCCTGAAAAATATCACTGTATTTCCCTGAATTTTCTGCCCTTAACATGAGGCAGTCAGAAATAACAGAGGCAGTTAGAAACACTTTATGAAGCGTAGACAAATGCCTGTTCTAGACATCTTTTCTTATTCTGACGCTGTCAAGCAAAACAGGACTAGAGAAATGAAGAAAATGAAGTCTTATGCTACAGGTGCCTTTGTTGCTATCATACCATTATCATCATCAGGTGCTGTACCTGCTGGAGCTGGTGATCATGGATCTCTCAAACTCACTGTCACTAGTGTTGGCAGTCAAGTCATCTGTTAAATCTCATTATATCAGCTGTAATTGTCTAATAGGCCATCCACACAAAAAGTGGACTCAGAAATAATAGACGACAAAAAACACTGTTTATGAAGCGCACTTAAAAGCCTGTTCTATAAATCTCTTCTTATCCCGAGCCGTAAGGCAAAACAGGATTAGAGAAAAAAGGAAAGAAAAAGAAGAGTAATTATCTATAATCTTTATCTAAAAGAACAGTGTGATTTTTTTTTTTGTCGCACAAGTGTTGTTGTCCATTCTCTACTATGAGAGATACAGATTAGAGTTTCCTATCATCGAGATGTTATCATGTAAGCTATTGTTAAACTTTTCGGTTATTTTAAAAGACATCAAGACTTTTATTGTGTGCTTTCATTCCACATAACCTTTTTCTGTGTCATATACCTTTCTGTTATACCAGATACCAATTTTTGTCTGTGTCATATACCTTTCTGTTATACCAGATACCAATTTTTGTCTGTGTCATATACCTTTCTGTTATACCAGATACCAATTTTTGTCTGTGTCATATACCTTTCTGTTATACCAGATACCAATTTTTGTCTGTGTCATATACCTTTCTGTTATACCAGATACCAATTTTTGTCTGTGTCATATACCTTTCTGTTATACCAGATACCAATTTTTGTCTGTGTCATATACCTTTCTGTTATACCAGATACCAATTTTTGTCTGTGTCATATACCTTTCTGTTATACCAGATACCAATTTTTGTCTGTGTCATATACCTTTCTGTTATACCAGATACCAATTTTTGTCTGTGTCATATACCTTTCTGTTATACCAGATACCAATTTTTGTCTGTGTCATATACCTTTCTGTTATACCAGATACCAATTTTTGTCTGTGTCATATACCTTTCTGTTATACCAGATACCAATTTTTGTCTGTGTCATATACCTTTCTGTTATACCAGATACCAATTTTTGTCTGTGTCATATACCTTTCTGTTATACCAGATACCAATTTTTGTCTGTGTCATATACCTTTCTGTTATACCAGATACCAATTTTTGTCTGTGTCATATACCTTTCTGTTATACCAGATACCAATTTTTGTCTGTGTCATATACCTTTCTGTTATACCAGATACCAATTTTTGTCTGTGTCATATACCTTTCTGTTATACCAGATACCAATTTTTGTCTGTGTCATATACCTTTCTGTTATACCAGATACCAATTTTTGTCTGTGTCATATACCTTTCTGTTATACCAGATACCAATTTTTGTCTGTGTCATATACCTTTCTGTTATACCAGATACCAATTTTTGTCTGTGTCATATACCTTTCTGTTATACCAGATACCAATTTTTGTCTGTGTCATATACCTTTCTGTTATACCAGATACCATTTTTTGTCTGTGCCATATTTCTGTTATACCAGATATCATTTTTTGTCTGTGTCATATTTCTGTTATACCAGATATCATTTTTTGTCTGTGCCATATTTCTGTTATACCAGATATCATTTTTTGTCTGTGTCATATTTCTGTTATACCAGATATCATTTTTGTCTGTGTCATATTTCTTTATACAGATATCATTTTTGTCTGTGCCATATTTCTGTTATACCAGATATCATTTTTTGTCTGTGCCATATTTCTGTTATACAGATATCATTTTTTGTCTGTCCATATTTCTGTTATACAGATATCATGTTTTAAACATTGCCTTACATTGTTTTATGTGCATATTTCACACAGAAACAATGAGCTCATTGTTGTATTTACAAAAAGAAAATATAAAAAAAATGTTCATTAGTAGTGCGATATATTTAATGTAGCACGAATTTACTGTTTAAGGTGTTCTTTTAATTAAAAGCAAACAAAATTTATTTGTGTTCTGCCTTATTAGAAGTCTTAATTTTGCATAAACTATATTATATTTGTCTGTTATTTAATAAACTTCTTAGCACTGCAGGATGTAGAATCATACACATACCTTGGAAGCAACATAGACACAGGAGGAACAAACAAAGATGTTAAGATAAGAATACAAAAAGCAAGAGGAACTTTATTGCATTGAGTAAGATATGGAAGGCAAGGGAGATAAAAACAAACACAAAACTGAGAATTTTCCAGTCAAATGTGAAGTCAGTGCTGTTCTATGGCTCTGAAACATGGAAGACCACAAAGGAAACTATCAGAAAACTGCAGACCTTCGTAAATGGATGTTTACGTAGGATAGAGGGATTGAGATGGTATGATAAGATTACAAACGAGGAACACAGGGAGAGAACAAAGCAGATACCAGTGGAGAGCTCAGGAAGAGACGCTGGCGATGGATAGGACATGCATTGAGAAGACCGACCGGAAGCATCGCGAGAGGCATTGTTTGGGACCCGCAGGAAGGCCTAGGCAGACCTGGAGAAAAGAGGCTGGAGGCGGATATAAAGAGGATAGGCAAAACATGGAAGGAATTGGAAGGGATGGCAAGAGAGAGGAAGAGATGGAAGAAGTTTGTTGAAGACCTGTGCTCCGATGGGAGTTGAAAGGTGATGATGATGATAATAAACTTCTTATCCATTCGTTATTGGATCTTGTTAATTAGGGCAGGTATTATTTCTGTCCATTCTTTATTATACCTTGTTAATTAGGGCAAGTATTATTTCTGTCCATTCTTTATTAGATCTTGTTAATTAAGGCAAGTATTGTTTATGTCCATTCTTTATTAGATCTTGTTAATTAAGGCAAGTATTGTTTATGTCCATTCTTTATTAGATCTTGTTAATTAAGGCAAGTATTGTTTATGTCCATTCTTTATTGAACCTTGTTAATTAAGGCAAGTATTGTTTATGTCCATTCTTTATTGAACCTTGTTAATTAAGGCAAGTATTGTTTATGTCCATTCTTTATTGAACCTTGTTAATTAAGGCAAGTATTGTTTATGTCCATTCTTTATTGAACCTTGTTAATTAAGGCAAGTATTGTTTCAGTCCATTCTTTATTCTTCTTCTTCTTTTGTCGTCACACTGCTACCGGGTTGTTGCCCAGTGTCGTGGTTTTCTGTTTTGTCTTGCGCTGTTCTGGTGGCTTGTGTGATTGTTATCTTTGCTCTTTCACAGGATGCTGCTACGCCATCTAACCATCTTTCCGTGGTCTTCCTCTTGCCTTCTTTCCCGATGTTCTGTTGTAGAAGACTCTGTATACTGTGGAGTTTGGATGCATTCTTATTAAGTGGCCAAACCACTTCATTCTTTGTTTATTTATATAATTCAAGTTAGATCTTGTTAATTAAGGCAAGTATTATTTCTGTCCATTCTTTATTGTACCTTGTTAATTAAGGCAAGTATTGTTTATGTCCAATCTTTATTAGATCTTGTTAATTAAGGCAAGTATTATTTCTGTCCATTCTTTATTGGAACCTTGTTAATTAAGGCAAGTATTATTTCTGTCCATTCTTTCTGGGATCGTAGTTAATATTTTCTTGGCACTCCACCTGCCAAAAGTACTCCACAAAGCACAAACTCCATAGCTCCAGCAACAATCCTAGGTGTCTCTAGAATAAAATGCACTCGTGAATAGACCGGCACGGTTCGGATCCATGACCTTCTGAACGCAAGGGCGTAACCTCGAAAGTACAGTGGGTTAGGTAATAATACAACAGTGTCGTCGTATAATGTGGTAAGAGAGGGAAAGGATATTGTTAATAATAGAATATGAATACTTCTGAAGCCGGAGAAGGCACGCGTATATGGTGGGGGACACTCATATAAAAAAAATCAAGCCTTCGCGCAAAAATCAGTCAGAAACGCCACACAGGTCACACTGACTATGCCTGAATTAATAGCAGTTGAAAGAAAAATAGAAATACAAATAATTGTAATCACTGAATGGGGTCATCTTAAACAAATTTATCGGGACAAGTTATCGCCAGGGTCATTGAGCTGGCACTGGCAAAGACCCTACTACACCGTCACGGGTTAGTCCTGGAAACAGATTACTGTACTGTAGTATATAACAAAGGATGCGTCTTTCTACATACTGAACCGGTGCGAGCATATCTATACAAACCACACAGATCACAAAGAATGGTTAAGTTTTGTCAGGGCTTATAAACCGGTACAGAGCGTACCGATCACAAGAATGATTAAGTTGTTGCCAGGGCTATAAACCGGGCAGAGACAGATCACAAAGAATGGTTAAGTTGGTTGCCAGGGGCTTATAAACCGGTACAGAGCGTATAGATCACAAAGAATGGTTAAGTTGGTTGAAAAGAAAGAACTCGAAGACAAGGAAAAAAAATTGCTGAATGGAGCGCAGAGACACCATCGTCCAATGAACGTCAGAGTCACATGATTCAAGAACTTGCTTCCCTTTGGCTATGGATGATCTAGAAACAGACTTGCATGGCTAACAAATTATATATTTTTTTGCTGGTAGTGAAGATTGCTGACGATCTGGAGACAATGACTGAAAGAGAATCAATCCTTTCATCTTTAACATTCTTATATGGAACTAAAAAGTGATAGAGACATATGGTTGCTATACGTCCTCATTCTTGTGGATACGTCCTCATTTCCTCAGTAAATATGAGCGTCCGATAACAATTTTGACAATTTGTAGATTTGTCCGCAATTTTTCAAGCCAACACTGTCAACGACATCATGTTGTAACCAGCGCAATAAAACTTAGTGTTACTTTATCGATCACTGCAGTAATGAAATGTACTCTGACATCAACAGCATCGATTGTTGGGAAGTTTAAGATGGATAAGGGGGATATTCTTCGGTGTCTTCGCGACTGTCTGTTGGATGAGGACACTAAAATCGATGTTGAATCGATCAAGGGATTTAGGCAGTTTGGAGTTACCCGTTGTACAAGTCGAACTGGATGCCTGAGAGGCAGAGTGAGAGGCATGTTTAATCAGCGAGCCACGGGAACGATCAGATGCATACTTTTCGATATCTGTTGGGGAGACTGAGCAGCTATGGGTCTGCCCGGAGTGCAATGACGTCAGTTTAGTAACCAATAACTCTGAAATCGTGAAGATAGCACAATTCTACTTCGCTATTTGAGCACACAATGTTTCGGTAGAAAGACTATTTTCTTTAATCCATGCCCAATGGACCAATTAGAGAAACCGTTTTAGTGTGGATTCAGTCAAGTCAATTTCACATGTAAAATTTAATAACATTTCACATGCAGGCAATTTTATAGACATTTGATGCAAAAGAAAGGCATTCTAAAAAATATCAGTTAATCTTAAGAATATACATGGAACACAATTTAAATGGAATTGTAATGTTAGGAGAAGTGTCCTCATTTCGGAAGATCAAAATATGGCAACACTATTTCGCGTGGATTCTTTCAAAAGGACGATGATACCACCCGTTCAGAAAGCAATGGCAAACTACTGAACGTAATAATGCTTAGAAAAATCACAAACAGCGTTCAAAAGCTGGGGTTGCAAAGTCATGTAAAGGATATACAATTAACTTTTTTTTATAGATACACCAGTAAGAGAAGTAATAGAGGCACCATCTCCCTTAAGGGAAACAATAATGACAAAACTAAGAGAAGCGATAAGGACACAATGGAGAGATTCAGTGAAAGTTCCCTCCAGATTAGAAAACTCGTCTGTGCCATTGCAGTAAATCATTTATAGGATTTGAAATAAAGGTTCAAAGGCAAAGGAATGACTTAATCGTACTAGGTTTCCCCATACTATATAGCTCGTTCTTTCTTCACCTAAATGGCACACCACCTACCAAGATTATTGCACCAGGGACAAAATTTGTAGCTCCGACAACAATCCTAGGAATCTCTGGACAAAATACACTCATTTCTCTGCACCAACGATTAAATATTTCGCCTTTTACTAAATATTTCCGCTAAGATCAAAGTGTAGTATCCGTATCGCTTGATATCTGTCGCATGGCGCATTTTATGGGTTCACAAAGGTATCATGGCCCTGACAAAAGAACAAGAAAGGAAAATTAACACATGCGAAATGAGATGCCTGAGGAAAGCAGTAAATAAAACAAGAAGAGACCATATAAGAAATGAGGAAATTAGAAGAACAGTCGGAACAACACCTGCTATTAGATTTATTGAAAAACAGAGACTCAAATGGTTTGGCCACTTGGTCAGAATGAACCCGAATACACCAGTTGCAAGAGCGTACAACCTGAAAATGGAATCATCAAGAGGAAGGGCAGACCAAGAAAAAGATGGGTTGATGGAATTACAGACATCTTAAAACTCCACAATACCACACCATATCAAGCGACCGAGCGTGCATTATCTCCGAAACCGATCATCAGTTAAACCTGCTACGCCTAGCGGCAAAAAGCAGAGAAGGACAAAAGAAAGAAGAAAAAAGAAAGACAAAGGTATCAGCCTGTGTAATGGAACTAGTGCCCACTTGATCGAAGCCGAAGGTCGGGAGCCTTCATTAAATGCCACATAGCTACCCTTGTAATAAACTAGGAGTGCCATCGATCGAAGGATTGATGGGACTTGATGGTTTATAAACGTTTTCACGTTCTCTTGTACGGGGTCCACCTGGTACGTTCGGGGCGGCCCTAAAAAAATAAAAACCAATCGATGTTTCATGACGCAATCCACGACGTTCAGAACGCAATGTGAACATTTTGGGATTTGAAATAAAGCTCACGAACATCACCAGACAGAATAACATACCAGGAAAAACACCAGCCTTGAGCCAAAAGTAGAAGTGTCACTACCTGGCTCAGGGATATCTTGAGCCAAAAGTAGAAATGGCATTTTTTGGCTCGGGGAATACAAATTTAATAATTCTTAATTTCAAGAGACTGCAAATAGCAGCAAAGCATGAAATAAGTAAACTGCTGTACAGTGAGACATTATTCTACCAACTAATATGAGTCCAGTGATTCTCCATCACTCATCTTATACTCTTTCATCTTGTATGTATTCACTGTCTTCTATCTTGTACACTTTTAGTGTCATTCATTTTGTACATATTCATTGCCTTTTATCTTGTAGGCCTACACTTTTATTGTCACTCATCATGTACACTCTCATCCTCACTTTCAATGTACAAAATATATTCTGTGTGATCTGGTTGATAATAAGTAAGATTAAATTATTGCAGAAGATGATATTGTACAACACAACCATTATTGGAGAAGCAAAGACTATCCGGAAACAATCCAGAAAAATGATGTGGAGAAAAACAAACGCAGGATACACTAAATAGAAAAGCACAGTATTCAGACTTAGAACGGGACACTGCGGTCTCAGAGCACTCCTCTATAGAATGCGTGTCAGGGACTCGGCTGCCCGCACCCGTGGGGCACCAAAGCAGTCCCCAGAGTAAATCCTGCAAGACTGTCTGTGCAGTGTGAGAATGGAAACCTGGCCAACAGATAGAAACAACCGTTCAAAACAAACTATGGGGGCCCGGTGAAGACCTCAAGCGTACCTCCCTGTATATGACACATAATAATAATAGCCGTCCATCGCAAGCGATGATGACAACAATCTCAGACGTGTACTGTTGCACCTCTCTGGTGTGTGCGGAGGTGACTGTAGAGTCCAAACCTAGAACAGAATCCCCGACCACAGGTGGGGCATACATGATCAAGGTTAGACATGTGCGTGTTGTGTGCTCTGTCTTTTCGCGCTGCTCGTTTTCTCTGTGACTCAACAATACGATGATTCTCAGCTATTCGGGTTCCTCTTTTGTTGTTACAGCGCCACATTTGGCGATGGAAGGATTCCCAGCACGATATGTCTAATCGAAGCATTTCAGAACACTTAAGAGTGTTCTGTAAGCTTTTCTGTCCATCCTGCTGACACATACCGGAGTAGTCGCATAGCAGAAGTTGATTGCAGAAGAAGAAGAAGAAGAAAAAGGACAGGACCAGATCAAGTATATAGTTATGATAATAAAATGACTAGTTTCTCGACATGCGTCTGCTTATCAAACAGTAAATTTACTAGTATTATTAACTTTCTCGGTATCATCAAGTCGGTTACATGTTAATAGCCAACAATCATTAAATAACGAAATGAAAAAATATGAAGTATAAGTCACTACCAATGCTCCCTCGTGGAGCCATCGGGATATTTTACCAGAGATATCAGTGTAGGTGATATCGAGTTCCTAGTCTTATCGGAGACGGACAATTAAACATAGGTCCCGTGTTCAGGTTGAGCACGAAAAAGAACCATTGGCAGTTAAAAAAGGAGAAGAACAGGCTTGAAAATAGTCGTTGCCGGGCAACATTGATTAGTAAAATTGAAAATAAAATTCCTCCCAAATTTTCTTTATCTTCTAAATTACACCGGGACCCGCTATGGAGCTTGTGCACTGTTGCTGAGATATTCCTGTGTAAGAAAGAGATCGGAGCACACATGGTTACTCACCTAAGTGCAATGATGATGTTCCCCAATCAACCAATGACACTGCGGAAATAGAGTATTCCAGTGCTATATTGAACCAATGCTTATGTATGACAGCGAATCGTGGACAATAAGCAAACAATCAATAAGATCTATGGAAGCCACATACATGTGGTTTTACAGAAGAATGCTGAAAATGTCATGTACAGCGAAAAGAATAAAGAATGAAGTTTTAAAAGGGGCATGCACACACAGAAATGTGATCAATAGAACAAGAATCAGACAATCAATGTTCTTCGAGCACATATTACGAAGATGAGATAGTTTGAAAGATTTGGTGACAACGGTAAATACTGAGAAGGAGATATTGGATGGTCTAACATCGTGTTTCGACAGAGATCGAGGTCAGGACTGATTACTGCCAAGGAGAAAAGAGTTGTGAGATACACAGATCTGCCTTAAGCCGATACGGATAGTCACTGCTTAGATTCTGCTAGCCAAACTGGGCAGGTCAGCTTCAGGTCTGTCAGGTTTCCTTCTTCAGCGATCTTTAGTCATGTGTAATTTACTGTGACCATAACTGGGCGGTCAGCTTCAGGTCTGTCAGATTTCCTTTTTCAACGATCTTTAGTCATGTGCTTAATTTACTGTTGACCATAAACTGGGCAGGCAGCTTCAGGTCTGTTAGGTTTCCACAAAGCTTAGTTTTCAGGTCGACTGGGTGTGGCCACATGTTGCTTCTCAGCTCACACAGGAGAGGACAGCCTTGCAGGATATGCTCCGGTGTCTGTTCCGCCTGACACTGGCACAGAGCTATTTGATTTATTCCTAGTCTATATAAGTGTTTGTTGAGTCTGCAGTGTCCTGTGCGTAGTAGAAATATAATGACCTGGTCTGTTCTGCTTAGGTCTTTGAGGGAGTCTTTTCCATAATCATATCCATTGTTTGTCTTCGAGTCTACTGCAGATTTTCTCTGTATGAGGGTTTTGACCTCTTGAAAAGACAAGGGTTGGTAAATTGCTCTTTGGCACTGCCCTCCTTAGCTAAGACATCGGCACTCTCATTACCTGCAACGCCACAGTGAGATGGAATCCACTGCATGTGAATTTCTGCCTTTTCTGCAAGCTGAGCAAGTTCTATTTTTAGGTTTTATACTGTGCTGTCAGCGGATTTAGCCTCCAGGGCTTGTATAGCTGACAGTGAGTCTGTAAGAAATACCATCTTGCCTGCAGGTTCATGCGCTTGCAGCTTATTCATGTGCTGTGTTGCCTTCAGAAGGGCCAAGAGTTCTGCTTTGTAGTTGGAACATATTCTTCCATTAGGGGCTACTATATTGGTTTCAAAAGTAACGAGTAGCACAAATACTTAAAATTAACGGAAACTGACATGACATCACTATTATGTGTACAATTGGGAATCAGAGTTCCTGTTGACGTGACAATTATACAGGGTGTTCAAGATAAAAGCAGCGTCGTCGTTAAGGGAACCTCGTCGTCGAGGGAGCCAATCAGGCTATGTTTAAGAAAATGAGAAGGTTCAATTATGACGTAAAGTAGGTCAACTGAGCATGTCTTTTTGATATGGTGTGTAATTATTGTGCGGGAAGGGGTGATGAACAAATATGTCATGTCTTGTCAACATTACGCAGTATGGACTGAGAGTCTGTCAACACAAATATGAACAAATATGTCATGTCTTGTCAACATTCCGCAGTATGGACTGAAGTCTATCAACCAAATATGAACAAATATGTCATGTCTTGCCAACATTACGCAGTATGGACTGCGAGTCTGTCAACACAAATATTTGACGACTAATCTGAACAAAACACAAAGGACTTGTTTAAAAAAAAGTAAACTACTGTAGGAGTAATTTTTTCTCAATTTAATTTGAAAACCTTTCAGCGAACATTTCTTGCGTTTCTTAATGGATCGGTGGACATAATATTCTACAATAGAAATCATTTCTTGAAGAGAAAACTACATTATTAGAACTATCTAGAAGAGAAAACTACATTATTAGAACTATCTAGAAGAGAAAACTACATTATTAGAACTATCTAGAAGAGAAAACTACATTATTAGATCTATCTAGAAGAGAAAACTACATTATTGGAGTTATCTAGAAGAGAAAACTGCTTTATTAGAGCTATCTAGAAGAGAAAACTGCATTATTAGATCTAGCTAGAAGAGAAAACTACATTATTAGATCTATCTAGAAGAGAAAACTACATTATTGGAGTTATCTAGAAGAGAAAACTGCATTATTAGATCTATATAGAAGAGAAAACTACATTATTAGAGCTATCTAGAAGAGAAAACTGCATTATTAGAACTATCTAGAATGGCGAACAGATGAAATGACGAACTAGTCAGAACCGGTTTCAATAGTAAAATAGACAATACGTAATGCGTACCTGGCAACTTTTAATTTGTCACTCGGGCTGCTTTTATCTTGAACACACTAGATAATAATACAACTGTCCAGTTTCCATTTGATATCTGGTCTTCTTCTTTTGTCGTCACACTGCAACCGGACCGTTGCATAGTGTCGTCGTGGTTTTCTGTTATTTGTCTTGTGCTGTTCTGGTGGCTTGGATGATTGCTATGTTTGCTCTTTGACAGGTTTAAAAAAAAAAAAAAAAAAGGTTTAAAAGCCGAAGGATTGACATCATTGCACCGGGTTTTACCCCATACGGCTCGGTCCCTCTCTGCAGAAATGGCACGCCACCTGCCGAGAGTATTGCACAAAGCACGAACTCCGTAGCTCCAGCAACAATCCTAGGGGTCTCTGGAAAAAACTGCACTCGTGAACAGAATGGCGCGGTCCGGACTCGAACCCATGATCTTCGACTCACAAGGCAAAGAGCTTAACCACTTAGCCACAGAGACCCCCTAGAGAGCTCTTTGACAGGATTCTGCTATGCTATTTAACCATCTTTTTCGTGGTCTTCCTTTCGCCTTCCTTCATTATGTACTGTTGTAAAAGATTCTGTATACTGTGAAGTTTGAATGCAGCCTTTTTAAGTGGCCAAACCACTTAATTCTTTGTTTCTCAATGAAATTCAAGCAAAGTTCTGTGCCAACTTTCATTCTTATGCTGATGTTGCTGATTTAGTCTCTTCTGGTATTTTTTGTAACTTTTCGCAGACACCGCATTTCCCATGTTGTTATTTTTTGCGACTGCTCTTTGCTCATTGTCCATGTTTGGCTCTGGTAACACAAAGTAGGTATGAACATGCTGTTGATCATCTGTTGTTTAACTGTCAGTGAGATTTTGGGTACCTTAACAATGGGGCTAGCTGGTAGGTTACAGCATTTGCTCTTGCACTCTAGCCTCTATCTCTCTATGGTAGGACCCCAGGTGGCAGCTCAAGAACGGACAATTAGCCAGTTATAGTCTGTCCATTAATTCGTGAGCACGTTTGAAATTGATTTTCTCGAAAACTACCTGTTGGATCTCAGTGATTTTTTGCAAGCAGCCCTAGAATATCCATGACGCTAGAGAAATATTTTTTCCAAGAAAATTTGATGTAGTTTGAAATATTTCTTCTTCATGTTATATTAAAATCAACCTCACCGGATTGTACACAATAGTAACAGATTTACGGTACACAGACGCGATGTTCTAAAAATACATTATGGTAACATAGAAATATCGTGAGTATACAACAATTTCACGAAATCCCGTGCACCTAACCCAGTCGACTTTGAAAGCGGAAAGCATATGACGTTATAATTGGGATACCGTTTTATAGTTATAGGCGTATCTCGCTATTTGTATGAAGTTATTGTATCATATTTGTTGGCTTATCAAAACTGACATTGATATCACATTCATAATGAGTCTGAAGTGCACATTTATAACAATGCAGAAGGTTACAGTTTTACTATACCAACACTTCCGTAGGGAATCTAAGAGAGGTCATCTATATTGCGATATTCATAACCCTGAGAAACGAGCGCAACTGGCGCTTGGTCTGAATAGAGAATCCTTTTCCCGATGGATTAAACAGGACACAAAGTGCACTAATATCAAGCAAGGACGGAAAAGAACAATTGACGACTTTGACATAGATGTCATAAGACAGGAGCTCTTGAAAATGTTTGCGACAAATCAACTTGTTACTCTCAGGAAACTGAAATTAAAACTGCAATCAGATTGCAGCATAGACATTTCTAAAAGTACTCTATGGAAAATTGTAAGAGCCGCCGGCTTCACCTTCAGAAAACTATAGGCGGCAGGAATATTATTTGTGAAAAGCCACATTTAATTGCTGCCCGAAGTAAATACCTGAGGCAGATCCGTGAGCGGCGGAGGCAAGGCTATGATATTGTATATTTGGACGAATCCTGGGTCAATGCTCACCACACCAATGCTAAAGAATGGCAATCAGTAGACGGTGAACAGAAAAGAAAAATACCAAGCAGCAAAGGCCAGCGTATTATACTAACACATGCAGGAAGCAGTGAAGAAGGTCTTGTCCATGACGCTGGACTTATTTTCCAATCAAAAGTACCGACGGTAGGGACTACCACACAGAAATGAATGGACATATTTTCAGGCACTGGATGGAGAAAGATCTACTTCCAATTCTAAACAGACCATCATGCTTGGTAATGGATAATGCATCCTATCACTACGCAGTATCAGCGGAAGACAAAGTACCAACTGCATCAAATACAAAAGATCAAATTAGGACTTGGCTTGCTAAGGAAAATGTCAGCTTCGATGATACATATTTGAAACCCGAGTTGTTGCACCTGGTGAGGATGACAAATAAGACAAAGGTGTTTCATATTGACAAAATCATTGCGGAATACGGCCACACGTCTTTGCGACTACCTCCATATCATGCTCAATCCGATAGAACTTGTCTGGGCTAAAGTAAAAGGGCAATTTGCCGAACAGAACAGGACGTTTAAAATGTGTGATGTTGAAGTTCTGACACGTGAGTCCTTCTCAATGATAGACATGCAGTTCTGGAAGAAGTGTGTTGAACATGTGCTCCGAGAGGAAGACGAGTACTGGCACCGAGATGGATTACAATTTGTCCAGCCAGTAACAATTATCAACCTCATGGAATCGTCAGATTCGGGATGATACAAATCATATTTTGATTACAGACTGAGAAATAGCAACGTATACATTTCCATATCCAAATCCGTCTACCATCATACAATTTGTGGTGAAGTTAAGACACCCTGGGGTCTAATGGTGACCGAAGGGAGGACTAACTGTTGCATATTGTATCCAAGTTCACGATTGCACATAAAGGGCAACACACTTAATTACTTGATCTATCAAGTTAATATGGAGATACACCTATGAATAGAATTGACATGGACAAATTCTGGGATACTGTAAAATCTAAAATTTGAGCCCCGTATTTGCAATTGTCATAAAAGATCAAAGGAATTCGCCGATGTGCAAAATCCGTAGCATCTATGGACTACTGGTTAGCTTTATTTTAGCGTCATGGATATTCTAAGGCTGCATGCAAAAATCACTGAGATCCAACAGGTAGTTTTCGAGAAAATCAATTTCAAACGTGCTCACGAATTAATGGACAGACTATAGAATAGTTAGTGTATATAATATTAAATAGTTGAGACATGTGTTGTACTCTCAAAACAAAAGTACAACACATAACGATTGGACATGACGCTTTTGCGTAGATTAGTTAGTGACGTTTTTGAGTAACTGTGGTGAGGATAGAAAGAAAAACAAGGAAGTTTTCGAAATGGACTCCTGATTGAGTGGACGTGCTTTTGTTGCGTCCTTATGTAATACTATAAATAAAGGATATGGAACTGACTAAACGCCTCTGTAATTACTTGTGTTGTATGACTGCAGGAGAATAATTATAACTACAATGAACAGGGTACCATTAATACCATCGCTATGATATAATATGGAAGTATATATGTATATGCAATATGGAATAACATCATCTAATATGAACAATAATATGTAGGAGGGGTGGAGTATCTATCCTATCAATTTGGAAACCGTAAAGGAAAGATGAAGCAATATGAGACTAAAGGAACAACAAACAGGAAGGATAACCAAACTGAAATAAACCACCCCCCTACAACAATCTAGTCTTCCGTCTTCTGTGAACATGCTTCCTAAGTATTTGCATTCTTTCACTTGATTTATTATATTGCCATTGACATGGATGTCTAGTTTATTATGTTTTCTTCATATATTCATATTTCTATTTTATTGTTATTGATTTTCATGTCAAGATTTATACAATTCTGGTTCAGGGTGTCAATATGTTGTTGTAGATTTTGTTCATTTTGATGTATCAGTCACTGATCATCTGCAAACAGCAGTTCATTTATTTCATCATTATCTCTTATTTAATTTGACTCTTGAGTTATTTTATCCATAAATGTGATAAAGAGTAGTGGGTGAGAGAACATAACCTTGCTTGACACCCGAACTATCGCTAGTCTACACAACCAAACAGTAACTGCGATATATGCCAGTTAAGCAAATTTGTCTTGCGTGCAACCAACTTCTCACATAGACTTCGTCGAATAGGCTGACATGGAAGCAAAATCCCGCCAAGAGTGACGAGGGTTTTCCCTTCTGGATCTTTCAATGTCTCTGATGAGTTGATCTACACTAATGTATGTCCAGCCTAGAGGGTTACCTGACCATGTCGACCGCAGAACCGTCGATTCACTGGAAATTGTGTACAGTGGAAGTGTTGATGTGACGAAATTACTCTTGAAGCTGCTCTTACTGTGAAGATAAAAATGTAATATATAAGTTACTGCTCTCATCATTACCTTTATCCTCTTCATCATCAGATCGTCCTTCGCATCATCATCTTCTATCATCCACCACCATCATCATTATCATCATCCACCACCATCAACATTACCATCATCCACCACCATCATCATCATCCTCCACCACCACCATCATCATCATCCACCACCATCATCATCATCATCCACCACCATCAACATTATCATCATCCACCACCATCCACATTATCATCATCCACCACCATCATCATCATCCTCCACCACCACCATCATCATCATCATCATCCACCACCATCAACATTATCATTATCCACCCCCGTCACCATCATCATCATCATCCTCCACCACCACCATCATCATCATCTACCACCATAAACATTATCATCATCCACCACCACCATCATCATCATCATCATCACCCACCAGTCATCACCATATATTCATCAATTTATCAATCACCCATTAACCATCACCATTCATTGATCAATCACCCACTCCACCATCAACAACATACTCTGCTGTAATACAAACACAAGACTTAAAAAAAATGTGGACAGAAAACCAAGTAACAATATACATCTAAATAAATGTCTGCTTGTTTAACACTTGTGATAACAGGGAAGCAGGTAAGAAGATATCATTTGTACATCCCAACAGGAATTCTATCTTCTCCAGACTATTTGACTAAAATGTTAAGAAAAGTAAGTATATGTGTAATTATATGTGCATGTGTATAACATGTGTAAGCGTGTGCGCTTGCGCGTTTGATATGTAAATAGTAATAAATGGGACTGCGTCTTTATCAAAACTGATGGGGTTTTATGATTATTAACACAAATGTCATTAAGGGTCTTTGTAGCGTAGAGGTTAGGCGCTCGTTCTCGTACCAAATCTAACGGTTCGCTCCCTCGTGGATCCATCGGGATATTTTTCCAGAGATCCCTGATTTCAGTGTAGGTGAGATCGAGTTCCTAATCCTATCGGAGACGGACGATAAAACGTAGGTCTCGTGTTCAATTTGAGCACGCAAAAGAACCCTTGGCATTTCGAAATAAAAATAGCAGACTAGAAAGCCGCTGCCCGGGCAATATTCATTAGGAAAGAATAAAAATAACTCTCCTGCAAAATATCTTCACTATCTTCAAAATTACCTCAGGGACCCTCGCCGGTGCTACGGAGTTTGTGTACTGCAGCTGATATATTTCTGTGTAAGAAAGAGATCGGAGCACACATGGTTACTCAACGAAGTGCAATGATGATGGTTCAATCAATCAATCAATCAATCAATCAATCAATTAATTAATCAATCAACCAATCAATCCATATGAAGGTGCTTGACTGACAATTAACACTAATGAGAGTGTACGGTCAATAAGAGACTAGCTTTACTACCAAACTTCGTAGGGGATTCACGAGTCAAGTGTTTACTCATTATAAAGGCTCCAAGTCCAACCTTCTTTCAGTTAGGTTACAGGAGAAACACTAAGAAGGAACAAGTGATTTGCGTGGTGTTCACTATACCACCACCGCCTGTAAAAAAGAAAATACAGGCCTAACACCGTATTCACCAATATACCCCATGGTATGAAAATGGGTTCGTTTACTTAAATTTTTGTTATAAGTTGTCATTTTCACTATAATTTACGGATAAAAATCGGGAAAAAAAATGATGTTTGCATTATAAAAAAAAAGCTGAAAACTTAAATTGTCTCGTATGTTTTGATAAGTAATGACATTTTGATATGATTTTTAAATTGATATTACCCGTTCACAATTGGTGCACTACGTTTTCCGCAATTTATCGTTTCTCATGTTGAATGACTTAGTATAATGTCTGACTAAACATACTATGAATGTATATATTTTGTTGGTAAAATTAACTAGCTCATAACTCGGTAAAGAAAGCACGTAAAGAATTGAAAATGATCGTTTTTACCTACACATTTCTGCAGGGGTTCAAATTTTATTACGCTATTGTATGCGTTCTCAAGTGTTTCAGGTCACACACAAACAGACAATAGGTTTTATAATTAAGATAACTTGATCCTCACCTTTCAATTCTCCAGAGATAACATCTGTACAATAATACTGCTACAAAGAAAATTATGATTGCTGCACATATGGAGGCGGTAACGATCAAAATTATGCGAGATGCTTCTATGCCGTAAGTATCTGGTTCCTTTATGATGTTGGTTATGTTTGGGCCTACAAATAAGCAAAGAAAAATCAAATTTAAAAGACGGTTTGTTATATAGGAGAATTGCTTTAAAAGGTTAAGGAAACCTTTTTCATACCTCGATGTATATTGGGTAATACGGTGTTAGGCCAGTAATTTTCATTGACCATCACACGATGTGCTTCATTGACCATCACACGATGTGCTTCATTGACCATCACACGATGTGTGATGTGGTCAACATCATGCCGCCTTTACTTCCAGCTTTTATTGGAACCAAATTGATGCTGGGGCGACCTAAGAGTCGATACGGTTGGAAAAATATTCGACTCTCACTGTGGAATTGAGGAGGCCGCAGTAGCTTAGTTATTAGTCAACTTGCTTCTTACGCTAGTGGACAGGATTCAATTCCACAGTGGGCGTGGCATTCAGACCACACCGGTTCTCAGGTCGACCTAGCCTCAATTTAGTAATAGGAAAAGTACTGGGAAGTAAAGACGGCTGGCGTGCTGTTGACCACATCACCCATCGTTTGCCGACGATCAATGAAAACTACAGACCTAACACCATATTACCTTATATACCCGGTGATATAAAAAAGGGTTCCTTTACTGTGGAAATGAACCCAAACCACGCGCCTAAGAATACGAACTGGTTACTACCTCTCTCGCTCGTTATTCTCTAATAAACACTGATATTGTCTTATTTATCATTCGTATCCAAGTCATTATATTTCGTCTACGTCCCGGATAATGTGGGCAAGAAGAACAAAAAAATAATATCAATGGATAACGCAAGCACTAAACCAACTCGTATCTTCTCATCTAGCAAAACTCTGAAGTGGAAATTCCAGTTTTGATATGTCTCTCTCTCTCTCTTATCTCCCTCGCTTCTTTCCCGTGGGCTTCCATCAAAACTCATGTCGTCTTCCTATCTCTAGGTTTCCTGCAGCCTCCCTCCAGCTCTTTTTAACCTCTGTCTGATTCTGTCTGAATCTCTCCCATAAGTTTCTCATGGCCTCCCATCTTCCTTTTTGCTTCCATGTGGTTCCAGGAAAGACCCGATCGATTTATTCCTCTTCAGGCTTTTTCGCATAAGTGTGTCCTTTCCAGCGCCAGCTATCATAACCTCTTAGTCCACTGGAATCAGTGTTGTTCTCTCCATAAGTTTCTCATTTGTAACCCTATCATACCATCTTAGTTCCTCTAAGATTTGAATATACCTCATAAAAGGAAATCTGCAGAAGACTGGAAGACAAACACCGAATATTATTATGGAGAAGATTTCCCAAAGACTTGAGAAAAACAGACCAGGTCATTATTTTTCGCCTACGTACCGGATACTGCAGACTCAACAGACACTTACATAAACTAGAAATAAGTCAAGCAGCTCTCTCCCAGTGCCAGGCGAAAGACACCGGGCTATGTCCTGCAAAACTGTCCTCTCCTGGGTGAGCTGAGAAACAACATGTGGTCCAGTGGCGGCTCGTCATTAAGGGCCAGTGGGTCGGGCCCCACCAAAAATAATGTGTAACTTGTATTAATTATTTTATAAATTACTTGTTCAGAATTATTTGTTCAATACCCTTTACTAGAATATGTAGGTACCAACTCGTCAACTTGTCTAAACGTACATTGTCGCACACAGATGTTTATTGATGGAAAGGGTGATTAACTTCCCGGAATAGATAAATAATAGTAACTACTAAAATATATCCTAACCCAAAACCATGATTTTTTCCGATTATTTTTGTCTGGCTCCACCAACAAAATTATTACTAGCCGCCACTGACGTAGTCACACCCACTCGGCCTAAAAACTAAGCTTTTGGGAAACCTGACAGAACTGAAGCTCACTGCATAGTTTGTCATCTACAGTAAACTAAACGCATGACCATATTTCGCCGAAGAAGAATACAAATATATCGGTTTACTGCTAACAAGATATGAAAAGAGATGAAGGAAATTACAATAAGAACAAACATGGCCTAAGAGATGGAAAGAGATGAAGGAAATTACAATAAGAACAAACATGGCCTAAGAGGTGAAAAGAGATGAAGGAAATTACAATAAGAACAAACATGGCCTTACAAAATAATTAAACAGCATAAAACAGGAACGCAAGAGAGAAACAGCATAAAACAGTAAGAAATGAAACTGACAGGAAAACAAAGATCAGAATACTAAGAGCATACATAATCACAGTGGCAACATATGGTTGTGAATCATGGATATTTACCAAGACAGTGGAAAAAACATATATGCGCTTTTGAATATAAGTGTTACAGAATAATCCTCCGTATATTATGGACAGAGAAGGGAGCACATAGATCTATCCAGAAAGAACTCAAAATCAAAAGAAAACTGCCTGATGCTACAAATAATGAGACAATTTAATTATATTTTATATTATATTTTAAATTATCGCAGAAGAATCCCGACAAAGAGAAGAGAGAAGGAAGTTCTCTTAGAAGATGGAGTTAGGGTGTTACTGATTTGAGCATGACAGCTAAAAAGACGGGAAATTTGACATGAGAGAGATTAATTCTGAAGGATTGCTAGAGTGGCAAATCACTTTCGTCAACACAAGTTCCATAGTCAAAAGTTACATCACCCTTAATCGGTTACGTCATCATCGATTACATCACAACCATTTCCATCACCACGAGCTACATCACGATCTGTTACATCATCATTATCAGTTGAATCACCACTAATAACATTACTGTCAGTTATATCTTTTTTTTATTTCACTCAGTTCCATCGCCATCAGTTTTATCATCAACAGTCCCTCTACTATAATTTACATCATCCTGAGTCACATTATGTTGAGTTTCATCACCATCGGTTACATCACAAACATTTATATCACCCTCAGTGTAAATCACCATCCATCAATTACATTAACGTCGTACATCACCACCAGCCACATTACCGACATTTACACCACCATCAGCACAATCACTATCAGTAACATCAACATCAGTAATATCACCATAATTAATATTACCATTAGTGACATCATCAATAGCATCATCACCATCAGTTGCATCCCCATCAATCACATCAACACCAGCAACATCAACACCAGCAACACCACCATCATCAACATCACCATCAATAACATCACCATCAATAACATCACTCGAAACTCTATCACCACCAAAACTACCATAACTTCAACACAAAAACCCCCTCAAGAACCAAATACATCAAACCTCTCGTTAAAACTAAAATGAAATAGAAAAATATCGAATATTTTTTCTCTCAAGAAAAGCACACAATCAATATGAGTGTGCGTGTGTTAGTATGTGTGTGTATATATAGAAATAGTCTGTAGAATGGGAACAAGATGCATGTATTATTGTTTTTTTCTCTTCTCTTCTCTCTCTCTCTCTCTGTGTGTCTGTCTCTATTTCTCATATTGAAATCACTTACTTGAAATTGTTGTATTAGTCTTGTGGATACAAGTAGGTAGGTCTGGCTTCCATTTACCACTGATACACGTCACCTGAGAATTCAAAGTTTCCAGAACGACCAGACATTCAGATTTATGTATCTTTATCAATTTTATTTCTAATACACAATCTGGCTATATATATATATATATATATATATATATATATATATATATATATGTATCTAAGTATTAAACATGCTAGTATTTCCATCACCACGTATATCTACCTACATAACTACATATTTGTCTATTCGTAGACAATGTGAAGAAAGCGATCCAATGTAGACAAGAATCTAGACTAGACAATGTGAAGAAAGCGATCCAATGTAGACAAGAATCTAGACTAGACAATGTGGAGTAAGCGATCCAATGTAGCTTAGACAATGCGAAGTAGGTGATGAGATATAGACTAGACAACGTGGAGAAAGCGATCCAATGTAGACTAGACAATGTGAAGTAGGCGATCCAATGTAGATAAGAATGTAGATTAGACAACATGGAGTAAGCGATTCAATGTAGACACGAATCCAGACTAAATGTGAAGTAAATCATCCACTGTAGACTAGACAATGTGGAATAAGCGATCCAATACAGACAAAAATGTAGATTAGACACTGTGAAGTAAATGATCCATTATAGACTAGACAATGTGAACCAATTGGTTATTGGTTATTAGTTACTAAACTGACGTCATTGCGCTCCGGGCAGACCCATAGGTGCTCAGTCTCCCCAACATATATCGAAGAGTATGCATACTGTTGGTTCCCATAACTCGCTGATTAAACACACCTCTCACTCTGCCTTTCAGACATCCAGTTCGACCTGCACAACGGGTAACTACAAACTGCCTAAATCGCTTGATCGATTCAACATCGATATTAGTGTCCTCATCCAGCAGACAGTCGCGAAGAGACCGAAGAATATCCCCTTATCCATCTTCAACTCTCCAACAATCGATGCTGTTGATGCAAGTCTGTCCGCTCTTTCATTACCGTAAACACCAGCATACCCAGGGCAGCATATCCACGTAAGCCTATGGAGGTTATAAACTTCTATAGACGACATCCACTCATATCGAAACCTGCCCTTATGGATCTTGTGAAGCATCGACTGAGAGTCAGATACAACAACTGCCCCAGTAAAGGAAGTCACAGAGAGCCAATGGAGGGCAGCAGTAACGGCCTCAACCTTCATCCTCATACTAGAAGTAATTGTCCTGTATGCCCCACTTCGCTCTGCAACAAACCTACCATGCGCATTAGCCGAGAAACCCCAACCGGACTTCTCACCACGATGAACCGACCCATCGGTGTATACAACGACATCATCATCCCTTGCATTATCTTCTATCGGCTGCTTAACTGCGAGATCAGCCTTCATGTTGTCACAGTCTCTACATTTTCTTCCAAGAGTAATGATAACGTTGAGATAGTTGGTGTGAACCAATATAGACTCGAACCATGTTTTTTTTTAACTCGTAAATGTGATTATCTTATGCGATCTTAGGCCGGGCAGGTACACGCAGATGCAATCAATGACAAGAAAGTACTCACCTTTGAGCTTCCATTTAACACGTACGTTGATGTGTAACATTTTAAATGGACAACGGTTCCATTCTTTATTTCGTCACTGTCTGGAACAAGGGAGGCAATATTTTCTTTTGTTACTATTTTATGTTGGTCAGTAGAAATTACAGAGCAGTTACCTGAAGAAAGAAAAGAGAAATAACTCATCTCGTTAGTTATTGTAAGAAGTGGAAAAAGGGCAGATAAAAAACAATACAATACTTTGGAAGACCTTGCCTCTTACTATTCTTCTTATTTGAACGATCTATATCAACCACTTGTTAATCACTCTGTGTGATTTGTATGTGATCTGAGCCTAAGAGTAATTATACGCTGTGCCAGTTATGCGCCTACAAATAGGCCAGCACATCCGATTTCTGCGATGCTTTTTATTTACTAGGGTAGTTCCCTAGGCCCCTACAATAGTCGCCTCTTACGACATGCCTTGTAGGTCGCTGTGGTACTATTCTTTGATTCCCTTGCCGGTCCCGGCAAAGAAACTAGGTCCCAGTTTTCTTTGAAGACCTAGTGGAGGTTGCAGCAGTGAAAGGAAATCTTTACAGAAACATTAGGAAGCTAGTAGTAAATTACAGCCAGACAAGTGGGTTGATCAAAAATAGTAGTTGGAAAGTTATTACTAAACCTACGTACCAAGTAGAAATATGGGCGGAAAACTTCCAGAAGTTTTTTCTTAACAGACCAGTCCCTACAAACCCCACAGATGCCTGCCGAAATAGACTTATATATCAACTGGGGTCATAGGCGTTTGAGGACAACGCAGCGCCAGGATTAGTGAGCTAGCACTAATCAAGATCCTGATCCCCCTCCTCGTGGTGATCCTGGAAATAGACATTGGTTCCGGTCTGGCTAAGAGGGCAAGGATCGAGGGAGAGCTACTCTGGTGTAGGTAGAGATGCAGAGGTAGACACGCTGGATGGGATCCGCTCGCAACACAGACGAGTATAATCCCAGAGTGACTATTAATGCTCGTCTGTCCCGGCCGATGGAAAAAACTGGAAGGATGAGGGGTGCATCCCGAAAATAGTCGTCGACCCACATGGAGCGAAAATTGGAGTCCGAAGGTAGGGCCCCGACGAGTCGCACGCTGTGAAACTCCGAGCCTGAGGGCGCCGGGCGCCTGAAGAAATAAACATATAGGATGAGAGGTACGTCCAGCAAAGAGACGTGGGTCCACATAGGGCAAAACCCAGGCCCCCATCTCAGGGGTGGGGGCCCGAGTTAATCCTAAGGTCCGGACAGTCTAGAGGCAAATATGAGCACGGTGAGAACTGACGGCGATGGTGAGGCGGGCGCCAGGGAAGAGCGAGCACGCAAGCGGACGATGCACAGGTGGGCCCAAACGGTGCGAAACCCGGGCCCTCATCGCAGGGGTGGAAACCCGAGTCGAGCCCCATGCCCGCACAGCCCAGGCAAATGTGAGAATGGTGAGGCAGGCACCAGGGCAGTGCGAGCACGAACGCGGACGATGCACGGGTGGGCCCACCGGTGGGCGGACGTGCACGGCGCAGATAGTGTAGCGAAGAGCAGGCGCGGCAGACGAGGCAGCAGCGTGGCACGCGTGAGCGTACCACCCAGGTGTGCAGACGACTGGAGGGCCCAACAGAGGTTGAAGCCAGTGCGCGTTTCTGATCGCAGGGAACTACTGCTGCCTTGTAGTTTGATTGGGGACAATCAAAGTCTAGTGGAGTAAACCGTACACAAAACTGGATAACGCTCATCAACCTGGGAGGGCAGGTCATCTAAGGGTCGCTACCCTAAAAGAAAATAGCAACCAGCTGCCTTGTAGGTCGGCTGGGGATAGCAAAAGGCTACGGAGAGCGAACCCAGTAAACGCTCGTTGAAATAGAACACACCACCGAAGGATAAGCACCAGAGCTCCAAATGGTACTGCAGGTTGTGAACTTACACCCGTTCTTGGTTTTAGGCTGTTTATATATCACATTAGACTGATAAAAACGGCCGTGAAAGAACGATTGAGAGAAGAAGAAGAAGAAGATATCAACTGTGAGAAACAATCCAAGGAGAAGATTAGTAAAGCCATCCAACTTTTGAAAGATGGGAATGCAGCCTGTTCAGATGGTATTTTAGCAGAGGCTGTTAAAACCTCTACAGAAGTACGCACACATTACTTAACCGATTCTGTGAGACTGAAGAATTACAAGCAGATTGGAGAGAGTGATACCTTGTGATGCTATCATAAAAATGGAGCCTTCGTGTTTGAAAAATATAGATAGAGAATGCTGGTGTCATTTCCGAGGAAAATAATTAAACAAGATCATCTGGAAGAGATTGAGAGATTCCATCGATATAAAACTAAGAGATGAACAGACAGGTTTTCCATCAAACTGACCATGTGTTGATCAGAAAGCTTCATTATGCATAATGAAAAATGAAAATCGGGGCATATCCTTTACAGGACTTGGCCATCAACCACAGTAAACGAGTCGTTGATTTTCTAGGCACCATTTATACGTTCAATAGTTTGTCATTGCTTTCTGAACATTGAGGTCTATTTTTACCATTCGTAAACTTCCACGCGAACACATTTGCTCAATATTGAGCATAATAATAGAGTAAAGTATTGAATGGAAATCTCCATTTTATATCGGATTTATGGGTTATGACAAGACCTTCAACAGAATCGATAGGGAGAAATTTTGGAAATGGATGAAACACTATGGAGACCCGGGGAATTATTAACCTAGTAAATACAACATATCATCATCATCAAATAGCTTGTTCTAAACCGAACTTTGTCAACCTAACTGTCGTTCGGGATGTATCTCTCTCATTGGCAAGATGTCTCTTTTCTGCAGCCTTCATGCTCAAATCATCAATTACATTCTCAATCCATCTTCTCCGTGGTCTTCATCTTCTCTGTTTGTCGGGCTGTTTTCTTCCAAAATGGTCTTCTCCACCTTCGAGTCTCTTTATATGTTCAAAATACTTCAATTTTCTCATTCTTATTTGTAGCATGAGCGAGTTTTCTTTGATTCTGAGTTCTTTCTGTGTAGAGATTTCTGTATTAAATCAACTTCTCACGGGTGCGACGAGCAGGTGGATTTTTGAGTGGCTGCTGCAGCTGAGAACGGAGCATACATGAGAATACCCAATGTGCCCACGACGTCCATCACATAACATAACTGAACGTAACATAACATAACATCACATAACATAACTGAACGTAACATAACATAACATCACATAACATAACTGAACATAACATAACATCACATAACATAACTGAACATACCATAACATCACATAACATAACTGAACATAACATCACATAACATAACTGAACGTAACATAACACCACATAACATAACTGAACGTAACATAACATCACATAACATAACTGAACATAACATAACATCACATAACATACCTGAACGTAACATAACATAACATCACATAACATAACTGAACGTAACATAGCATAACATAACATAACATAACTGAACATAACATCACATAACATAACTGAACGTAACATAACACCACATAACATAACTGAACGTAACATAACATCACATAACATACCTGAACGTAACATAACATAACATCACATAACATAACTGAACATAACATAACATCACATAACATAACTGAACATAACATAACATCACATAACATAACTGAACATAACATCACATAACATAACTGAACGTAACATAACATCACATAACATAACTGAACGTAACATAACATCACATAACATAACTGAACATAACATAACATCACATAACATACCTGAACGTAACATAACATAACATCACATAACATAACTGAACATAACATAACATCACATAACATAACTGAACGTAACATAACATAACAGTCTCATGATATGAAAATCGTTGCCTATCCTTGACAGGACTTCGCCATGAAACACAGTAACGAGTCGTCGATTTTCTAGGTACCACTTATACGTTCAGTCTTCTTCTTATAAAGTAGTTAGTGGTCAACTGAAGTCTAGGTGCATGTCCATTTAGCTTGTCTTGGACAGAGATGGAAATTGTCCATGTGTTTTCTCGCTGTTCATTGTATGTTGAACATTCTTGCTGAATGTGTGTCTCTGTCATCTTGATGGTTCCACATGTGCATATGTCAGAATAGCATATTTTGTACTTTTTATTAGACATATAGTAAATCAGCCTATTGTGCCCTGTTCGCAGACGAAAAAAGACAGCTTGTTCTTCTCTACTTAGTTGGTGGTATGCATCCTCATTTTCATAACCTGGGTGATCTCTCACCAATTTGTTCTTGTATGCCATTTTTATCTGTTGCTTTCTGAACAGTGTGGTCTATTTTTACCGTTAGTAAAAACCCACAGTAACTAATATGTTTCCAAATTGGCCGCCGCGGTGTTTGAACCAGGAACCTCCCGAGTGGTTACCAGGCCCAAATTGGGGTGTAAAGAATTGAACCACTGTTACCTGCCATGCATGTCGTAAGAGACGACTAAGGAGGTTGGACGTGGGGCTAGCTACCCCACACCGTAAAAACACTAGATGACTACAGAACAGAGAGCGAACCGAGTAAACGTTGGCTGAAACCGGACACATCGCCGAAGGATAAGCACCAGAGCTTTAAATGGTGCTGAAGATGTGACGTAAAACACACCAATGTTAAGGCTGCATGAAACAGATTTCCACATGAATAGAATTTATGTGGAGATCTTTACATCGGTCTGGGCGGTGATCGCAGAGAGAGAGAAAACCAGGTACACCTGGGTTGTGATCGAGCTCACTACCGCTGAAGCTACATACGCCCACCATTAACAGTCTCATATGTGCACAGTAATCCCACATATATTAAGTGAAACACCAACAGTCCTTAAATAAACCCCATTATCCTTACTCAAAATAAGAGAAGAATAAACCTACCATTTTGTATTGACGACATTGTTAAAACATAGCACCATCAGTATCTAAACATAGCACCATCAGTATCTAAACATAGCACCATCAGTATCTAAACAAAACAGCTACAACTTTGTTGTTTTCAATAATTCTTGGAAAGTTTAGATTTACAAACGAAATGAATGTAAAATCTCAAGAAATCGGTTTCCAATACACACCCACGACATATGGAATTTGTATTATTTGAACTCACAAATCAGAGATACACTATGATATACACACACTATGATATACATACACTATGATATACACACACTATGATATACTGTTTAAAACATATTGTGTTAGTAGGTTAGTCTTGTTGTATACGTTTTAGCTCACATAACACATAGTGAGCACACCATACAATAATTCTAGTTGCGTGTGTTTAAAGAATGTACATGATTAAAACATGTATATTGATGTTTGTATGCGTGTAGTAAGCTGTATAGATTTATTGAACACGCTGTGACTACATGGATGTGTGTAACATAAGGTGAATAAGGACCGCGCCTTTCTGTTCACGATTACATTTTTTGTTACCGGAGACCACTAAGATTGTTGCTGGAGCTACGGAGTTCGTGATTTGTACAATACTTTCAGCAGGTGGCGTGTGTCATTTCTGCGGAGAGGGACCGAACCATATGGTGTAAAACCCGACACAATGAAGTCAATATTCCGACTTTAGGCCCGTTTTGCAACGAACACAAAAAGAGCAATGTTCAACACAATCTTTCTCCCCACATTATGTTACCAGTGCCAAACCTGGTCGCTGACAACAAATTATAGAAGAAAACTAGTCACAACAGAGATGAAGTGTCTACGCAGAATGCTGGGTGTAACAAGAAGAGACCGGTTGAGAAATGAAGACATCAGGAAAAAAGGGGGTGCAACATTATTACTAGACTTCATCAAGAAACAACAAATTAAATGGTTCGGCCACGTAAGCAGATTACCCACAGACAGTACACCGCAAAGAGCATTGCTGCTCCGATACAATGGATACAAAGCAAAATGTCGGCCACGCAAAATATGGACCTCAGAGATAACAGAGGTGAGAAAGACACTATCTACGAAGCGCATACAAGGGCCCGTTTTAGAAATCTCTTCTTGACCTGACATTGTGAAGCAAACAGGATCCGAGAAAAGAAAGAAGAAGATACGACATAAGAAAATCTTACTATGTCTTCACTGGATTGTGTGCTTACACGAAGTTCATAATGTTACTAATATGACTGCTAGTTGGCGTATCACCAACATAACACACCTACATTCTGGACTGGTTCAGATCTGCTCTATATTGCTGCCAAGCTAATATATTTTATTTACAAGTTTGTCTGTGTATCTAATTAACACAATGTCTCAAGACAATTTAAAAATAATATAGATCATGGCCTAATGGTTCAGTTACGGAATGTCATCAATTCTATTTGCACCTCTGAATTCAGATTACATATCGCCTGAATGATGAAGGATACTGGTGATAAGAAAAGCAAGCATTTACACAAAAATTAATCAGAGATGCCATAGTAGACGCTATGATGACGTTTGAATTCATAGCTGGCGAGAGAAAAAATTATGTTTGGACATGAATATGGATTCCTTTTTAATAAAAAAATTAATAGTACAATCGATTATATTTTACAGAAAAATAATTCGGATAAAAAAAGAGTAGAAAACTCACATTGTCTCGTGTGTTTTGATGAGCAAAGAAAATTTGATCCTATTTTTAATTGATATTTCCGGTTAGCAAATAGTGCAAATACGTTTTACCCGTTTACCCCTGCTCATGCCTAATGATCTAGATAATGGTCGACTGAAAATCGTGGCATATCCTAAAGGACGTAGCCATCAACCACAGTAAATGATTCGTTGATTTTTTAGGCACCACTTATACGTTCAGTAGTTTACCATTGCTTTCTGAACGGTGAGGTCTATTTTTAGCTTTTGTAAAATTGCCACAGAAACGAATTTGCTTCCAAACTTTCCCACCGTGGGGTTGGATCCAGGTACGTTTGCGTCTGTGATCGAGCTCACTACCGCTTGGGCTACAGTCGCTCACATGGTCGACTACCACTCTTTGAATCGTACACATGTTTTTACTAACTTAACTCATTCATAACTCGATAAAGAAAGCACGCAATGAGTTAAAAATGGTTGCTTTAACATCATGCGACACACACAGAGACAACCCATTTTATATTAAACATATGTGATGTTCTTTAAAAAGAGTTCTAAAGTCGAAGGATTGACTTCATTGTGCCGGATTTTACCCCATATGGCTCGGCCCCTCTCCGCAAAAATGCCACGTCACCTACCGAAAGTATTGCACAAAGCACGAACTCCGTAGCACCGGCAACAATCCTAGGCGTCTCTGGAAAACATTAACTCGTCGAAAAAATGCACTCGTGAACGGAACGGCGCAGTTCGGATTTTAACCCATGACCTTGGAAACGGACGACAAAGGCGTAAATACTTAGCCACAGAGACCCACATATTTGTGATGTAAAAGTAAGGAACCCTTTCATACCTCGTGGTATATAGGTCAATACAGTGTTAGGCCTGTATTTTCATTGACCGTCGGCACACGATGGGTGATGTGGTCAGCATCACGCCGACCGCCTTTACTTTCCCAGAGCATGTCTGGTACCCAGTTGAGGCTGTCGACCTGAGAGCCGTCGTGGTCGGGAAAAATTCCACGCATTTGTGATGTATACTTTATAAATATATAATATAGTATAAGAAATAATTTTAGCCCCTACTGGGGGCGCCCTCGGTGTATCGATTCTATCCAGTTTTTTCAGTGCTTACTTTAGTTTACATTGACCCCAGTTATATTCTCTGACTAGGATTATCAGTAACTTACGTCTGCATACTTTTATTAAGTCAATAAGAGAATCATGAATTCGTATCTGCAACATCTGTGCTTAACCGACTACGCCCTTTTGACAACGCCCATTTTGATATGATAATACCCTTCGTTTCAAATGCAGTACGATGACTAGAAATGAGGACAAAATTACCACGTCGAAATGGTATATACTTGTATAGTTGATATCATAGGCGTTATATTCTAACAAGATGATAGGACGTAGTAACACACAACATGACTCGATGAAGCTAAAAGGACAACAATTTTGCTGTACTGTCACTGTTCCCATAATCATAGCGCGATAGAGGCTTTAGAAACATCACTGATTGACCACACTGACAATCTGCATGTGATTATAGTCCAAAGAGTGACTGCTTCCGCTATTGCTCTAGAACAACCACTCGTTGATCATTCTATGTGACATTTGCGTGCTTTACGCCAGAGAGAGAGAGAGAGAGAGAGAGAGAGAGATAGAGTACTGAGCGACCACCTGCCACATCCTTGCTAAATATCCATGCTTCACACCCATACGTTACCACTGGGAATATGCATGGTCTTAGTATTCTGATCTTTGGATGGTTGCATATAACATCAATTTAAAAGTTGTCCGAACACACTAACTTACGAAACAACATCCAATGTAATGGTGTGATAATAAGAGACCAAATTAGAAATGAAGAAATCAGAAGAAGACTGAATTTGAAACCAGTTATGAAATTCATAAAAGAACAACAGATTAAATGGTTTGGACACCTGACAAGAATGTCCTGGTATCGCCTACCACAGAGAGCCACACAAAAAAGTATAATGAGTACAAAGCAAGAGGAAGACCACGCAAAGATGGAGCGACGGCATCAAGAACAGCCTTACGAACATGAATATCAGCTTACAAAATGCATTAAGGCAAGCACACACAAGATCAAGGCAAGCACACACAAGATCAAGGCACGCACACACAAGATCACTACGTTTCCCCCCAACATTTCTATAAAGAAGTCAATGGTGGAAGAGAAGAACAAGCACACACAAGATCACTACGTTTTCCTCCCAACACTTCTATAAAGAAGTCAATGGTGGAAGAGAAGACAAGCACACACAAGATCACTACGTTTCACCACCAACACTTCTATAAAGAAGTCAATGATGGAAGAGAAGAAGAAGATCCTATGTAAAAAAACAAAGTAATAAAAGGCATCAGTATCTAAGCATACAATGACTATGTTAAATTCTCTTTTGTTTGTTATGTTGTTTATCGATCACATGGCCACATGTTACCATCTGTGTCCCTTGATTTAGTGCAGATGTATTTGATTTATTGATTTACCATATCTGATTCTTTGCGAAGATAAATATTATGAGTCATAAATGTATATATTGTAATCAAGTAACTTAGTCTTGTAGACTTGCTGCTCAAGTAACTTAGTCTTGTAGACTTGCTGCTCAAGTCTTTAACTTTAAGTTCTTGTAGACTTGCTGCTTCCAAGTAACTTAGTCTTGTCAGAAACTATTGCTGCTCCAAGTAACTTAGTCTTGTAGACTTCTGCTACAGTAACTTAGTCTTGTAGACTCTGACTTGCTCAAGTAACTTAGTCTTGTAGACTTGCTGCTCAAGTAACTTAGTCTTGTAGACTTACTGCTCAATAACTTTCTTCTTTTTTCAGGTGAACTCATTCTTCATTCTCTTCTTCTTCTTCGAACGCTCCATATCAACCACTTGTTTAAAAGTCTTTGTGATTTGTAAGTGTTCTAGCCGAAGAGCGACTGTATAATGTGCCCGGTATGCCCTACAAGTAGGCCAGTTTTCTCAAGGTGAACGTCTTTCTTAAAGTTAAATGTTTTCAAAGGTGAACTGTCTTTCTTAATGTTAAATGTTTCTCTTCATGTGAACTGTCTTTCTTAATATTGAATGTCTTCAATTCTACGTTTTGAATGTTTCTTTCATGTGAATGTCTTTCATGGTAATGTTTTCTTCAGTGAACTGTCTTTTTAATGGTGAATCTTCATGTATCTTTTCTTCAGGTGAACTGTCTCTCTTTAGGTGAACCATCTCTTCCTGTGCCAGTGTCTCTTTCTTGCCATGTGCCTCTTCCTGTGCGCTGTCTCTTTTCTTGTGAAATATGTCTTTTCGTGCGAACCGTTTCTTTTCTTATTTTCTTTTTCACATCCTCCAAAGGGTCTAAAGATGACGGATTGACTTCATTGCACTGGGTTTCTCCACAGTGCTCGGCCCCTCCGTAGAAATGTCACGCAATCTGCCGAGAATATTGCAGAAAGCACGAACTCCAGCAGCAGTCACAAGGGTCTCTGGAAGATAAAAACACTCGTGAACGAAACGACACGGTTCGGATTCAAACCCACGACCTTTGGGAAACGATACAAGAGCTTAACCACAGGGTCTCTGGGTTTAAGTGTGAGTTGCATTTGTAGTGACTGAATCGATGACATCTTTGTGTATGTGTAAAAAATCCTTTTTAATAAAACGTGCGACTTAGCAAGCAAAGAAGAATTAACTCTTTCAATACATTGTTATTATTGAATCAATAAATGTATTACTTAAATCACAAGTAATCGGTTTTTAATTCATTTTGACAGGGCGCCGATAGCAAAGTCGATAACACAATTCACTAGTAAACACGTGTCTTGTTAGTTCCGCAGATTGAGGCCAACTTGGGGCAAAGATTTGTCGATGTGCAACTGTGCAAACAGGCAAGGTTGTACTACAAGTTTCATGATTCTTCGGAATTCGGAAAAACCCCATGCTCACATGTAAAGGCGTAACATTTAACCCGACTATTGCCTGCTGGAGCTCATAGCGGGCGAACGAAAAAACCCACGAATTAAAGTTGATTACTTATGCATTGATGCCTGATGTGAGGGGGTAGTACATAGCGCCTCCTCCCCATCCACTACTGATCTAGCATTTGCAAATAAAATAGAAGCCACAAATTAAATCACCGTCTTAAGTGTCTTGTTAGCCAGCTTGAACCTGTTTCTACCGGGATTGTATTAGAAGCCCTGCTTTTGAATGTGACATAAATTTAACCATGGTAAAAAGCATTTTTATGTTCTTTATTTGAGAAATTTTTGTTGCGTTGTCGTCAGGGAACACTTCAATAAACACTAATTCTTGTGGCAATCTGTAATGGTAGCAAGGAATGTAGACATCAATGAGATAGATACTGTAGAGCACATCATGCGAGACCTTGAGGGGGTCTCAATCCAAGAGAGAAGAAAACAGCAAAATAAATAACTTTTAGATACATTTTTTTCAGTATTTTACTTGTCAGTAGATAGTCACTTAGACATGTCTTATACTGTAGTAATATGGCTATGTTTTCTAATGTAGCCATGTAGCGATGTCGCATACTATAGTAATATCGCTATGTTTTCTAATGTAGCCATGTAGCGATGTCGCATACTATAGTAATATGGCTATGTTTTCTAATGTAGCCATGTAGCGATGTCGCATACTATAGTAATATGGCTATGTTTTCTAATGTAGCCATGTAGCGATGTCGCATACTATAGTAATATGGCTATGTTTTCTAATGTAGCATGTGATGTCGATACTATAGTAATATGCTATGTTTTCTAATGTAGCATAGCGATGTCGCATACTATAGTAATATGCTATGTTTTCATCGTAGCCATGTAGCGATGTCTTATACTGTAGTAATATCGCTATGTTTTCTAATGTAGCCATGTTTTCTAATGTAGCCATGTTTTCTAATGTAGCCATGTTTTCTAATGTAGCCATGTTTTCTAATGTAGCCATGTTTTCTAATGTAGCCATGTTTTCTAATGTAGCCATGTAGCGATGTCTTATACTGTAGTAATATCGCTATGTTTTCTAATGTAGCCATGTTTTCTAATGTAGCCATGTTTTCTAATGTAGCCATGTTTTCTAATGTATCCATGTAGCGATGTCTTATACTGTAGTAATATCGCTATGTTTTCTAATGTAGCCATGTTTTATAATGTAGCCATGTAGCGATGCTTTATACTTTAGTAATATGGCCATGTTTTCTAATGTAGTCATGTTTTCTCTAATGTAGCCATGTAGCGAATATCTTCTTCTGTAGTCACGTTCCCATATTTTTTACAATAACCATGTCTTGCTGTTTTCTACTGTAGCATTGGCTTCTACTGTAGCCATTCCGCCATGCTTCTAACATAGTCAAGTGTTCAGTTCTGCTGTAAACACCCGCATGCTCAGGACAGTAGATTCTCGTAAGCCTCTGTAGGTTAGAAACTGCTATAAGCGACACACACTTGCACTTTAAGATCAAAACCTGCACTTTTGGATCTTGTGAAGCATCGACTGAGAGTCAGATACAACAACGGCCTCAGTAAAGGTAGTCACAGAGAGCCAATGGAGTGCAATAGTAACGGATTCAACTTCCATCCTCATACTGGAAGTAATTGTACAATATGCTCTACTTGGCTCTGCAACAACCCTACCATGAGCGTTAACCAAGAAACCCCAGAGTGACTTCTCACCACCATGATGCACTGACCACCATGATGCACTGACCACCATGATGCACTGACCACCATGATGCACTGACCCATCACTTCGAAATGACTAATAGTAGCCGTCCATAGCAAGCGATGATGATAACAACCTCAGCCGTGTTCTACTGCACCTCTCTAGTGTCTGCGGAGGTGACTGTAGAATGTAACCATCAAACACAATCCCCTACCACAGGTAGATCATACATGAACAACGTTATACACGTGGATGTTGTATGTTTTGTTTTTTCGTGTAGCTTGCTTTCTCTGCGCCTCAACGGCATGACGATTATCAGCTATACAAGTTTATATTGTGTTGCTACTAAGACAATAACAGTAAGAGAGGGTGGTGGGGGGGGCATTATAATTTCTTCTTCTTTCGTTCGCCCACTATGAATTCAGGTACAGTCAGGACACCTGGTATGACGCTTGTGATTGAGTTTTGCGTGAAGGCCTGCTTTCCTTATTATTAGTGGCCCCCCTGCCCCGCCATACAGGCGGGCCTTCTCCGATTTCCGAGGTTAAGCATTATAACTAATCATGATGTAAGCCCTAGGACACTCGAACTAGTTATGTAAAAAAATGTCATATTTGTAACTGAGTCAATGTGGCGGCGACCTTTCTGTGCAACACGGATCTTCTATTGCTAACATAACAAACTCTAAGTCTGCTTATTTTTATTTGACATGAATTGAAATCCCGAGAAACTGGTTTGTACACTTCCTGATTTATGGAGCAATTATAATAACGTTTGTACTTGATCAAATGATTTCTGATCGCAATGCATAACATTCAGTTTGATACTGTCTAGTGAACATCCAACACATTTGACGTCTCTGTTATTGCTGAAATTCTTACGTATTCAGCAACCTTTAGGGTATTTGTCTCTTTGGTTCGAAGAGTCTCTTTGATGTCTCTTTGGTTCAAGGGAACGTAAGAAATGGTTTGTTTATGAATGTATTACTGGGAAGGAGGGGCTGAGGTTTATTTATCTCTTTGGTTCAGTGAAGCGTAAGAAATGGTTTGTTTATGAATGTATTACTGGGAAGGAGGGGCTGAGGTTTATCTAACTCTTTCACTCCGTACTGTAGTTTTACTTCTGATGCATTTATGTTGCAAAGGTCTAACAATGTTAAAAGGGTCTAAAGCCGAAGTAGTGACTTAATTGCACCGGGTTTTACCCCAGATAGCTCGGTCCCTCTATGTATAAATGGCACGCCCCCTGTCGAGAGTATTGTACGAAGCACGAACTCCGTAGCTCCATTTAACATGACAGGGGAAAACATATATTTGCTTTTGAGTATAAGTGTTACTGAAGAGTCCTCCATATATCATAGACAGAAAAGAAATAGATATATACAGAAAGAAATCAAAATCAAAGAAAACTGATGCTACATATAAGAATGAGAAAATTGAAGCAATTTGGACGTACAAAAAGACACGAAGGGGATTGGAGAAGACCATCATGGAAGGAGGCATCCCAGCAAAAATGAGAAGAGGAAGACCACGGAGAAGATGGATTTAGAATGTAACTGATGGTTATAATCATCACAACAGCAGAGAAGGGATATCTAGCCTATGAGAGAAATACATTTTCAAAGGACTGTAAGAGTGGCAAAGCTGTGCTCAGAACAAGTTATTTGATGATGATGATGTATCTGTTTCTGTCATGTTTTCTTTCATAAGTCTGTATTTGTTGTCACTTCTGGTCATTTCTGTTGAATAGGTCATTTGTTTAACGGGTCATATGTTAAATGGGTCATCTGTTATACGGGTCACCTGTTGAACGGGTCATCTGCTAAACGGGACATCTGTTAAACAGGTCATCTGTTAAACCTGCTTTACTTAAACGGGTAATCTGTTAAACTGGCCATATGTTAAACGGGTCATTCATTAAACGAGTCATCTGTTAAACAGACCATCTGTTAAACGTGCATCTCTTAAACGGATAATCTGTTAAACTGGTCATCTGTGAAACGGGTCCTCTGTTAAGCGGATAATCTGTGAAACGGGTCATATGTTAAACGGATAATCTGTTAAACTGGTCATCTGTGAAACGGGTCATCTGTTAAGCGGATAATCTGTGAAACGGGTCATCTGTTAAGCGGATAATCTGTGAAACGGGTCATCTGTTAAACGAGTATAAGGAGGAGATAATCTTGTGCTGAATGTCTGAGATGTTTATTGTTATATAGACATGATCACGTGCCTGTTTCTACATTAAACTACCATGTACTCAGTTGTGTGAACAATGGTTGTTGTTTGTACCCATAAGCGTGAACAATGGTTGTTGTTTGTACCCAGTAGCGTGAACAATGGTTGTTGTTTGTACCCAGTAGCGTGAACAATGGTTGTTGTTTGTACCCAGTTGTGTGAACAATGGTTGTTGTTTGTACCCAGTTGTGTGAACAATGGTTGTTGTTTGTACCCAGTAGCGTGAACAATGGTTGTTGTTTGTACCCAGTAGCGTGAACAATGGTTGTTGTTTGTACCCAGTTGTGTGAACAATGGTTGTTGTTTGTACCCAGTTGTGTGAACAATGGTTGTTGTAGCCTAACAAGACATCACAAGATGTATCCATCCACAGACTGCTGTGTTGTCCGTGTTCAAGCCAAAGAAGTAGAAAGTGATATGTAAATTTGATTATTTACTTAAAGCGGTCGCCGAAGGTCGTGGTTTAAATCTGGGCAGCGTCTTTCTGTTCACAAGATCATTGTTTCCATAGATCCCTAGGATTGTTGACGGAGTTCGTGATTTATGCAATACACTAGGTAGATGTTGTGTCATATCTGCGGAGAGAGACTGAGCTATATGGAATAAAACCTGTCGTAATGAAGCCAATACTTCATCATTGAACCTTGTTTTCAGCTGATTAAAGAATATTGAAGCCGATGCACACCTCTGTTAATCTAAGAACATATGTGTGTGTATATGTATTATATCCAGGCGTATAGGCTAACAAACCCAAAATATAAGAATGAATTCCTTACCGAAAAGTCGAGCAACTCAGAAAGTGAGATCTGAAAAGAATTTTAATTAAAAATAATATTCAAAGGGCGATAAATGATGAATTAAATATAATTTAGTTACTCTAGTTGTCTGTAGAGCAAGTACATGAATTAAAGTGCATATGAAGTGTATTTACAGAAGATGGAAGACTCGATAGAGAGATAGAAACTAGAGTCTAGAAAGCAAATGCAATAACCTATCAACTAGCGCCACTACTTAGACATCCAAACATCGCACTGACAGCTAAACAACAGTTGATCAACATCATCTTCATACCCACTCTATGTTACCAATGTCAAACATGGACAATGAATAAGACACATACACAGAAAATAGCAACATGCAAAATGAGATGTCTCCGCAAAGTCACCAGCAATACAAGAATCGACATAGTTACAAATACCAGCATCATGAGATAGGGTTGGAACGAGACCGTGCTTGAACTATATAAGAGAATGAAGTGGTTTGGCCACTTAGTAAGAATGCAAACAGACCAAACTGCCTATGAAGCTTTCCACAACAGAATATCAGGATGGAAGGTGAAAGGAATCCCGAGGAACGGGTGGATAGATAGCGTAGCTGAATTCTGCCAGGGGACTAAGAAAACCATCACACAAGTCACCAGAGAAGCGCAAGACAAATACATAAAACCACGATACTGGTTTAACAACCCAGTAACAGTGTGCTGACAAAAGAGGAAGAACAAGTTGTCCGTAGTTAATGTGCGTCAGTATATTGTGGAACGGAACGCACCGGGTAATGCAATCAGAGGGAATAACAACAATCTGAATGTATATTTAAAAAATGTGCGCAATGTTTCAGATGAATTACTTGCTCTATAACTAAAGGAAAGGCCATCAAAGAGGCAAGTGGCGTATATGCGACAACTACCAGCAGCTTGGCTATGGAGGTCATGCCGGTGACAAGATCCTGAGTGGCTGAAGACGCAAACATTCAGCGACTCTATGATCATGCTACAGAAGATCAAAACTGGTGGTAATGTACGAAGGCAGTGGATGCAGTTCATACAAAATGAGACAATCCAGGAATTATCTTCATCTTTGTCCCAGGTCATTCTGGTGTGAATGACAATGAAAACGGATACACTTTCAAGCAATGCTACGATCGAGAATGGGCTTTCTATGGACAAAAGTGACATCATCAAGTGCTCTAAGAGAAAACATAGGTTCCGTAGATTTCAACAAAGAAGATAAAAGGTATTCTCTATCTGGTTGCGCAAGTTATGCATACCGATAGGTGCGGCAAGACTGGAAAATCACGAGAGAAGCACAATAGATCAATCACACAGAAACAGTATATACGTATATTATGATAGTATAGTATAGTTTACAGATAGTATATTACATATAGTTTACATGATAGTATATACGTACAGTTTACATGATAGTATATTTACATATAGTTTACATGATAGTATATACGTATAGTTTACATGATAGTATATTTACATATAGTTTACATGATAGTATATTTACATATAGTTTACATGATAGTATTTAAAATTTACATGATAGTATATACGTACAGTTTACATGATAGTATATTTACATATAGTTTAATGATACATATAGTTTAATGATAGATATTTACTATAGTTTACATGATAGATGTACAGTTTACATGATACATATAGTTTACATGATAATATACACAGTAAAGATACATATAGTTTACATGATAGTATATACGTCTAGTTTAGATTATATTATGTATGTATAGTTGAAGAAATATTAAATATGTACTAGGTACTAGGTTTATAGTCCAACAGTCCCGAGTGCAGATACCATTTTCTGTCTGCTTGATAAAATGTTGAATTAATGTGTATTTGTAAATTCAAGATGGCAGATATACACGCAATTGTCCGCGTGTCATACGTGTACATGCAATGAAAGAATTCAAGGTATAATTCTGCTTATCTAAATAATTAATTCTGTACTATTCTTGTGTTAGTCGGAAAAATGAACGTTTGCTCTTGAGTCGTAGTGTAACACACACATTGTAAAGCCGGATCTCAACATTTACTTAGAGTCGGAGGGCAATAAAACAACCGATAAGCTAGACCTAGTAGTTCATGATTTAAAAATAAAAATAAAAAATGCTATGATTTCATAATACATTGATATCAACAGACTAATACACCAAGTTATTACCAAAATAAATGCATCTTGCAGTTTGATGTACAATTTCTCAATTTCATTAAACTTGCTTTTCAATCTTGGATAATGTATTACATATGTCTTCCATGCTGACTTTGTCAGTTTCTTATCCCTAGAAGAATCTACGTTTCTAGAATATGTCCATATTTGTTACAGGTATATACATGTTTATTACTTTGTTTCAATAGTTATTCTATTTTACCAGCTTCCAAAATTTCCAGATATCATGTTTGATGTCCAAGAACTGTTTTACCATTTAGTGTCTTGGTATAACGTTGAGTTTGAGCCTTTACAATTTGATGTTAGAGTATCGTTAGTTATTGAGAAAATATTAACACGATCTGGTCTATTCCTGCACTCGAGGTGTTTTTTTTACATATTTGTTTCTACTTCTTCTCCAAACGTTTCATATCGATCACTTGTTTACCACACTTTGTGATCTGAGCATAAGATCGATTGTACGCTGTACCAGTTATGCCTCACAAGTAGGCCAGCATATCAGATTTATTTCTGCTACGCTTTTTATTTACTAGGGTAGCTTCCCTAGGTCCTTACCTCAGTCACCTCTTATGACATGCTTTGTAGGTAGCAGTGTTACTATTCTTCCCTCCCTCTGTGAGCCCAGGCAACACACGGGTGCAACATCTTTGCTTAATTGCTCTAGTACACCACTTGAATAAAGTTTCAAGTTCTTGCAGCCGCCTCTAGCTATTGTTTCATCGGTAATCTGTTTTGTTGATAGAAATATTAGCATTGTACTTTATTGAATAACCATGTGTGCTACAATCTCTTTCTTGCGCAGGAAGATCTCATCGACAGTGCACATATTCCGAAACGACGGCAAGAACACTCGATGTAATTTTGCAGATGAAGAAAATTGTTGTGGGAATTTTATTTTAATAATTTTTTTCTGGACAGCGGCTTTGTAGTCTACGCTTATTGATTGTCAATTGCAAAGATATAATAATATTGAAAAAAAGATCTACGTTTTAACGTCAGTCTTCGATGCGAATATGTATTCGATTCTATCTACATTGAGGTCAGGTATCTCTAAAAACATATTCCGATCACTCGACAGGAAGAACGAACCGAGAACCATTGGCACCTGAGGTAAGTACCTTACCTCCTGCTACAGAAACCCCCAAAAATGCACTTTACATTAGGAATTTTCTAAAGTCATCTACTACCATATTGAAAAAATGTTTGATTTCGATCTCAGTATGTATACTAATGAAGGGATTGAATGTGTTTCAGCCAGTCTTCTTGTATCTCAGTATGTATACTAATGAAGGGATTGAATGTGTTTCAGCCAGTCTTCTTGATCTCCAGTATGTATACTAATGAAGGGATTGAATGTGTTTTCAGCCAGTCTTCTTGTATCTCCAGTATGTATACTAATGAAGAGATTGAATGTGTTTTCAGCCAGTCTTCTTGTATCTCCAGTATGTATACTAATGAAGGGATTGAATGTGTTTTCAGCCAGTCTTCTTGTATCTCCAGTATGTATACTAATGAAGGGATTGAATGTGTTTTCAGCCAGTCTTCTTGTATCTCCAGTATGTATACTAATGAAGGGATTGAATGTGTTTTCAGCCAGTCTTCTTGTATCTCCAGTATGTATACTAATGAAAAGATTGACTAGTAGTACTTACCTCCTGTACTCAGTAGAACTAATAGACCATTGGAATCTTATAAAGTCTTCTATCTACATATTTACATTGAAAAAGTGTTTGGCTTTGTATCTCCAGTATGTATACTAATGAAGATTGAAGTGTTTTCAGCATCTTCTTGTATCTCCAGTATGTATACTAATAAAGGGATTGAAAGTCTTCTGCTGGCCAGCCTTCTTGCAAACATACCTAGAAATCATGTTTCACTACTTAGAAAAGTTTACAAAGAGATCCTTCTGCTCTCGTGGGCAAAGTCCAATTAGAGATCTGACTTCTTTCCTTGACAAACTCAATCTAGCGATCCTGTTTTTGTCTTTTGTCAAATTAATTTTTAACAGTTAGAAAGAGTGGGCGGTGTTCGCTGTCTTCAAGTTGTCTTTCGGCAACGCATGCGATGTTTATTTCAAGTTTGTTGATCAGAATGTCAAATCTAGTTTAGACGTGTCCTACCCCGATCTTGAGCAGACGGTTGAGTCGATTGTTTTAACAAGAACACATTCAATATCATCTTATAAGTTCTCAACGTTTACCACATTATTTCTAAAATTATCATACTTATTTATGAGTAGCTGTTAAACAGTGCACTAACAAACAGCTTTTCTTTTTAGAATTTAGTAAATAAAAATGTTAATTACAATCAACAAGTTGCAGGTTTACAGTACACAATGTGTTGATAAACAAATAATAAATATATTTATAATTAACTTGAAGACTAAAAATAAAGCTGTAATTGTTCTGTTACACTTCAGCAGCGATTAGTTAATGAAAAGCAAGACATTCTCTTGTTTAGTAACTTGAAACTTTTGTTAACTGCTACATAAATAATAAAGTTACCAATACTGTTCAAACAATACGTTAGTCGATGAATTAACTCTATTAGTATTTTAAACGGATTTTCATTCTCAAGAACTGACATCCTACTTATGTAGACTAGCAAGAACCCGAATCCGTTAGATAAAATATAGAGAATACACACGCTGAGTAAAGTTTTAGTAGTTTTAGATATTATTCTATGTGAAGACATCTTGTTTTGGGCAGTGACTCTACTTGATATTAATTTCCCTCGATTATTGGTAATAATACGGACTTTGATACCAATTATAAGTGAACATATAAATACGAGAGAGATGGGTACAATTCCTGTCATATAATTTATGAGATCATGAACCGCTCTGTACACTCCGCTTCTGTCATCCTGCTTGTACCTTGCTGAACGAGCTAGTCGACCAAATAGAGTTCCATTGTTAATAGATTGATGAAACTCTATACACAATAAGTTATCATAAATAAATTCTATGAAAAGTAAAACTACAATACAAGATATCACTACCAGTGTTCTCAGAGGCGTCACGATTGTATGTATTTTAAGTGGCATAAATATAGTTAATAATCGTTCTCCACTTATCAGAGTTGGTATCAAGATAGAGTTAAAGAATCCGATAAGATAAACACATGAAAATATCAAGTACAAGACATAAATTATTTCATTAACAATTTGAGAATACATGAGACCTTGAGGAACATTTGAAATGATAATACTCTGAGAGAAGTTGTTGATACCGGTTAGAAAAGCAATATCAGAAATAGCTAGAACAGCGAGCAGAATGTTGGAACATTTCTTCAATCCGTGTCTAGTCAGTACTACAATACTGATCAAGTTACCGACTATTCCCACAAAACTTGTACAAGGAAAGATCACATAGTAAAAAGTATTGTAGATTATAATGGCATGCTCTTCACTGATCAGTAATGGATATTTGTGTTCGTCTGGAAGCTCTTCAGTTGTGTTTGTCTGCATCTTTTTATTATCACGGTCTGTTTCTTGCTATAAGTAATTCACATTGTATCTTCACGTTTTCATGTTTTCCATGTTTGTCTGCATCTTTTTATTATCATTGTTTGTTTGTTGCTATAAGTAATTAACATTTTATCTTTATGTTTTCATGTTTCTCATGTTTGCTAGCATCTTTTTATTTTCACTGTTTGTTGTTTGTTTTAAGTAATTAACATTTTATCTTTATGTTTTAATGTTTTCCATGTTTGTCTGCATCTTTTTATTTTCACTGTTTGTTGTTTGCTTTAAGTAATTCACATTTTATCTTTACGTTTTCATAAATGTTTGGGAAATCTAAAATTGAATTATTTGTAGGAAAAAGAAACTCACTGTAAAATATTATATTTTGTGATGACAATGTTTATCGATATATTTGCAAGATTACTTTTAAACAAATAATTCAAGTTAATAGAAAACAATCACATTTCGAAATCTGGTAATAATTTGATCTGCCATTAAGGTTTACAAATATCGAAGAAAGTCAAAAACAAGAAATAGTACGGAGAACAAAAATCGATAGTTCATATTTATTGACAATTACTGCAACATAGTTTTGATGAACAGTTCATTTAAAAAACGGATTGTTCTGTTGTTACTTTAATATCTATACATATTTTAAAAACCGATTGTTCTGTTGTTACTTTAATATCTATACATATTTTTAAATTATATAATGCTTCATATTAAGTCCACTATAAAGTGCACAATTTCGATTTTGTATCGTTTAAAATACAAAGAAGAAAATAGAGAGTTATCAGCATTATTACGTTTCTTGAAGTTTCGGGAAAACACAGAACAACATAAACTAGACATTCTTATGAAGTTGAAAATGTAAGTTGTCATAATCCAAATTAGATGTTGAATATATGAAAGTCTTTGTAGCAACAAAGTTAGTCTTATTGACGATATTTTGATCGATATATAAGTAGTTGAAATATGTTGACAACTTTAGCAAAATATATTTAGTGCTGTTTTCATTTATCAACAATTGTTCCAACGATTTAACTTTGTTGTCAAACAGTTTAACTACTGATATTATGTTTGTAGTTTATGTATGAATATTATTCTTGTAATAAAAGTTAATTATTTCATTCCTCGAAGTTAGAAAACAAAATCAAAGATTAAAACTCAGTGATCTCAAAGAACACGCTTGTTATTGTTCCTATCAAACACATCAAACAGATAGCAAAGGTTATTTTAAATTTTATATTAAAAAAATTGATGTAACTCAAACAACCTTATTGTCTCGATTTGTTCAACTATTGGGGATTTGGTGTTTGCTATTTTTACTAACACGGCTCTGGCAAATGGCGAAAACCTTGCATCAACAAATCAAATCTCCAATGTCTACTGTGGTTAACATAGACTATGGAGGAAAACATTCTACATAAATATCTGATAGGGCAAGTTCACCAATAGATATGGATGATACTGAAACTACTGGTATGTGAACAATATCATACCACATAAAATCATGCCAGTAAAACACATCCGGTTCAGTAGAAGTAGGAAAGTAAAGACTACTCTTCAAACGTCCCATGTCTTACCGACATTGTTAGGAAGTCTAAGAAGCTGCACAGAGAGACTTCATGACTTTTACAATGTAGAAGTAACACATGTCCTCTCTAACATATCTGGATATTAAACAATTTGATATTAAGCATGTTAATATCTATAAAACCTCAGTGGACTACAGCGATAACAGAGGCGACAAAAACACTGTTTATGAAGCACAAAAAAGTCCTTTCTAGAAATTACGTACCCTGACGATGTGAAGCATTACAGACTAGAGAAAATAAGAAGAATATGCATACAATTATAATACAGTTGATGACTGACACTGATGTATCAAGGTGTTTCTTTTATATGTTTTTGTTGGAGGAAGATTCTTCCCTACGTCAACCAGTGTTTGTCATGAGTAACTGCATGTTTAACAGTTTGATGATGATTGGTACACAGCAAGAATTATAAAGTATGCTGTATTTGGTTTCTCTGTATGTGATTATTAAGTGATATGTGTTAGTTCTAAATAGTGAAATATAGCTCCTATTTCTTCATGTAATGTATTTGATGTTGTAGTTCAGGTTTGGGATAGCTATAGACTGGATCATGCACAAATGCACCCAAGATGATCAACTAGGAATCAAATGGCTTAATAACAGCAGACTATTTGATCTTGACTTTGCCGATGACGTGGCCATATTGAATTCAACCACACAAGCAACCCACAAACTAACGAGCAATCTTTGCATACTTGCAGAACAGGTTGGTCTCCAGATTAATTCTGCCAAGACCAAAATTATGGACCTCACAAACTCGACAGACAACATCGTAATAAATGGCCAAACACTGGAGAAAGTTGAACATTTTACATATTTGGGTAGTAAAGTGTCAAACAACGGAGACACGATGAAAGAAATAAACTCTCGTATTGCTATAGCAGCTAGTGCCTTCACTAAATTAACGAATATCTGGCAATCTCAAGACCTTAGTATATGCACAAAAGTTAAATTATTTAGGTCATGTGTGATTCCTGTACTGACCTACGTTGTGAAAGTTGAAATCAACAAAGAAAATTGATAAGAAACTGGACAGCTTTGAGAATAAATGTCTACGAAAATTATTAAAAGTAAAATGGAGTGATTTCGTTTCTAACAACACAGTGAGAGATAGAACACACCAACAACCCGTATCAAATATTATAAGGAAACGAAGGTGGAAATATTTGGGTCATGTTCTTAGATCAGACGAACAGACTAAATCGACAAGTCCTTATGTGGTCACCAGTTGGGAAAGAAAACGTGGAAGACCAAAGATCCCTCTTCGAAGAACCATCCAACAAGAAAGTAAACTATTGGGATGTAAAACCATACAAGATCTCCAACTGCTAGCAAAGAACCGTATCACATGGAGATCTAAAACCTCTGCCCTATGTGCCGCCTTTGGCTCGAAAGGAATAAACTAACTAACTAACTAAGTTCAGGTTTGACATGCGTTCGTAAACTTCTCTTTCAATGTTCATAATGATCTATCGTTTCACTTTGTTGTATACATTCTGTTTATGGGCATGCTCAGCAGTAGACGACTAAGATGGTTGGGGCATGTGAGAAGAATGAAAATTTGTCGCGTACCAAAACAAATGTTGTTCTGTGAACTTTCGGAGGAAGAGGCACCAGGGCAGAGCACTGCTCAGATATAAAGATGTCTGCAAAGCCCTAATGAAAAACTTTTCTATAGGTTCCAGCACATTGGAAAAACTAGTTGATGACAGAGTTGTGTGGAAAGCCAAATTACGAAAAGGTGCAGAGTCTTTTGAGAAGAGACGTATGTATGAGCTGAACGACAAGAGATAAAAGCGAAAACTCAGAAGTTGTCACAGTAAAACACTTGCCAATTGACCGTCTGTAAAGACGTAAAAGGCTATATATATATATACATTCTGTTTTTATGAGTTTTTATGGACAGAACTAATAGGAACAAATAATATGTCGTTGTAGGAAAATAAGTCTACGCTCCCTCTATGATATCGCCCAGGCCAAAGCGTATATGTGGATAACTGCTGATCAGAAACACCCACTGCATAAGAATGATAGTGATGTTACGGGCACTAGAATCAAACATGGCATGTCGTGAATGACCACAAGATGAGAGAACAATTAGTGAGGTGATCATATTTGTAGCGCTATCAAAAGATAAAAATGTATCACGATATAGTAAAATGACCAACTTCATGGCTCGATGGGATGATGACGAATTGCAGCTTCAGGCGATTAAAGTCCAGTCTGAAAAACCGTTTGTGCTGGTCAATGTGTATGCCTGCAATACGAAAGTGGACACACAGAAAAGCAGTGTTTGAGTGATATTATAAGTTATGAGAGCAATAATGTCATTTTCTGTGGTGATTTCAACGCAAAGGGTAGATCATGGGGCAACATTTCCTCGAATACACAGGGAGAAGATCTCGAACTAGCACTTGCGACCACGGAATTGTTGTGCATCAATACCAGCGGTGTCACAGAATTGCGAGTCGACCAGTAGATGAGATAGTGTTATTGATTTGGCACTTGTATCCCTACACTCACTGCGGTGTGCAGATGGGGATTTTAGGGCACTATGGCAGTGACCACCGTCCTTGCAGCATACTGGTGAACAAAGGTGGATCAAAAACGTACAGGCCAATAACGCACTCTTTCCAGTACGACACCACAGGGCAAGACGTTGTCAGTAGAATGAAGTGTGTCAAACGAGGCAAGCACATCAACAGTAGTAAATGTTGCGACCACCCTGTTGGGATGGCGAGGTGGAGAAAGGCGTGGGTAGACAAGCGGTGTGCTTGTTAGAAGGGGCAAACCGCCAGGAAAAATGGAACTACCATCCTGATGACATCGTGCAGTTGAAACAAGATAGAATAATAAAACAGTGTTTCAAAGCTCTTGCAAGGACGGTAAAAAGTGAGAAGTGGGCTGTGTTCTGTCAACGTGTGGGCAATGACAAATCGTTGAATCTGTTCTGGCGATTGCACAGAAGTATGAATGGTACAGTGAAGAATCGGTGTGTTCCTGACTTCCAGAGCATGGATCTTACCTGGCAGAGTACAGATGAAAACAAGGGTAGGGCTCTATTTGCGCACTATCTAGAGCAGAGTGACCAGCAAGACATGGTAGAGCGAAACACTGCAAAAGAATCCATTGCAGCTAAATGTCAGAACCAGGAATTTGACGAAAATGATTTGGTGACGTGGAGGAAATCAAGGATGTGGTACGAGAGCAAAAACAGTGCACCTGGTCTAGATGGCATACGGTATGGTGACTTTAGTGAGTTGTCTGATGGGGAGTTGGAAGAACTGGCTGGTATCTACAACAAAAGCATTACGACTGCAGTAATCAACGAAGAATGGTTGCACAGCTACTTGGTACCACTGCCAAAGCCTGGCAAAGACAACACAAAAATTCAGGGCTATCGGGTAATCACCATGCAGAATACAATAGGCAAGTTGCTGGAAAAAATAATTTCCAGGAAGATATCCTGCCAACTAGAGAGGTTATGTCTCCTCCCAAACACCCTTGGAGGGTACCGTCCAAATAGATAGACATGGCGTAACGCAGCGGTTTCGCCCACGATGTCTATGACTGTTTTCACTCGGGCATTGAGACATGTGCTGCTGCAATTGACCTTGAAGATGCCTATAATAGAGTGCCTTTGCATTTTTAATGGGCAGCTGACAGAACTCAATATCAGCCCATTCCTGCTCAATTGGATCTTTGTGGCTTTCTTCCAGCGAAAAGTGGTGTTTAAATGTGGCAGCTGGGCGTCATCACCAACAACAATCCACCCTGGCTTACCACAAGGATCACCATTATCTCCCGTGTTGTTCAATGCCCATACTGTGAGAATCACAGAAGAGCAGATCACGGGTAGAGGAAGGACAATGTCATATGCAGATGATGTGTTGGGGTATCGTCAGGGCAAGGATAGAGAACAGCTTGTGGAGGAACTTCAGTCAGAACTCGACCGCATAGGTAGATGGTGCGATGAAGCAGGAGCATTGGTCAACCCCACAAAAGCAGTGGTGACATGGTTCTCTTTCATCGTCAACACTCCAACGCCATCTGTGGTTTTGTGTTCAGAGGTGGTGGAGCGATCTCAGTCTATGAAATACCTGGGGTTGCGTTTTGATCGTAGTCTAGCTTTTACGGAACCCATAGCTCATATGATAATGAAGGCGAGGAAAGGTTTGACTGCGATGAGGGTAATGGCTGCGGCTGATTGTGAGCAGCGCCAACTTTGACTTTTATACCAGGGTCTGGTCCTTTCTGTGCTTGAGTATGCTCTAGCGATCCTGATTGTCAGTCATAGTCAGATAGAACGACTGGAAAGAATACAGAACGAGGCGATGCTCATTATACTTGGGTGCACTAAAGACACGTCGTGCAGGGCGATGCGCTATCTACTTGACTATCCTACTATGGAATATAGAACACTGATGAGCGGTGCACGAGCATACCTTCGAGTCAATGCTGATACACCACATCCTCTGCACATGGAAATAAAGAGACAAAAAGGAAATTGGTTAAAAAGAGGAAAATCTTGGATGAGTCAGGCCGAGGACTTTATTGAACCGGTGTGTATACTTGAAGACATTGATCCCGGTGAAGAATGGATACCAGTGCCAACAGGAATCAATACATCTTTTTCTGTATGCATCAAACTTGATAAAGAATGCAGAAAACACAGCCCACTTGTCGTGAGGCAGAAGTTCAGGCATTAATTTCTGAGAACGCACCCTGAGCATGATGTAATCATTTATACGGATGGCCCGGTGATTCGACATGTGCGGACCCTCGGGTTTTCACTGCTCAGGTCGGAGGTGATGTTGTGAAGGAAGGGAAGGGGGTTTTGCCATGACAACGAGCAGTCTCACTATGGAAATCATGGCGGTTACTAAAGCGATGATTTGGCTAGAATCACAGACTTTTATCCATGCATGTTGAGTGACATTGAGTGACTCAATGAGTATGCTCGGGAAGATTGAAACAGGATGGGCTAGGAGACATTGGATGGAGTCGCTGGAGGTCTAGGCTGACAAAGATCACTTTTATTTTGTGCCAGGACATGCAGGTGAAAGGGAATGAACGTGATAGGCTTGCAGGTATGGCTGTACAAAGCGGAGCAAGGGACCGGGCTGATATTATCAATTCCCTAAGGGAGGGGAGGTGTACATGATTCACGTAATAACGGTGAATCAAACTCTAACCAGACTGCAAGAACTCAAAGTTGTGGTATAGTCGACAGAACGCTATGCTGGAGACAAAGAAAATTGCAAACTAACAAAGAACCGGTGTCGTTAGTCGCCACACGCTGATGGACATACTGATGGAGAGATCGGATCAATTATGGACTAATTTGTTCGACGGCATAATAGTGATCCGACGACTAAACTAAACTAAACTATCATTACTCATGCACGAGAATGTAAAGAATGGGGCAACATGAAGGCTGAACTGGTAATTAAGCAGTTGAATAGCAGATACTAAAAGTGATGATATGACGTTGCTATATATACTGATGCGTCTGTGAACAGTGATGAGACGTCAATCCGTAGTCTCCTGGCTAGTCCGCAGAGTATTCATGAATACTTCCAGTACGATAATTGAATATAAGGCCGCTACTGCTTCCATTAACTGGCTCTCTGGGACTCGGTTTACTGCGGCCATTATTATATCTGACTCTCAGCCGATGGTTCAGAAGGTATACAATGTAATTTTGCGATTTCAATGGCTATATATATAGTTTTCTACCTCTATATAGTTTTCCAAGCTCCAGAGACTTACATGGACCTACTGTCCAGGACATGTGATGTTCGCGATAATAAAGAACGGATATATTTGCATTGACAGGATTGGTCGTCTAGGACGGAGTCTATGACGTCGGTTCAGTAAACAGATAACCAAAAGCAGAGACACGTATTCTCTTTCTTGCTGACACAAATCTGATGATTTATGAATATGTCTGACGTAGATATGACGTAGTCAAATGTATCTATTAATGAATTGATAACGTCTGTCCGACAATAAATACACAAGTAGCGCATCGTGGTAATTTTTTTGTAGCCAGACAAAATGTTTGGAAAAATCATGGTTTTTGGAATTACTTACTTACTTAATCCAGTCATGCCTAGTGACACATGGGGCTTCAGAAAGGACTTTCCATGCTCTCCTGTCCCGTGCAACCTTCAGCGCAGAGCCCCACGTCAGAGATGCGGTGTCCATTTCCCCCTTCCATCATGCGCCTCCATGTTGTCCGTGGTCTGCCTTTCTTTCTCTTTCCTTCTGGTGTCCAAGTGAGGGCTCCCCTTGCAGGCATTTCTTGTCTCATTCTCATAACATGTCCGAGCCATTTTCATCTTCTCTTTTTGAGTATGTCATTCATTGCCTTTTGTCTTGTATCTTGGAGTAGTTGGTTATTGGATATTTTACTGGCCAAAAGATTCCCAAGATTCTGCGAAGACAAGAGTGGTGGAAGACTGACAGCCTGCTAGTATCTCCTTTGGTCATCCTCCAACACTCCGATCCGTAGAGCAAAACTGGAAAAACAATGCTTTTATAGAGTTTAAGCTTTGTGGTCCTATTGTAGATTTTGAACTTCCATACTGGTTTCATTCTGGCAAAAGCGGCTCTGGCCTTACTTAGACGTGATTTTATATCTTCCTCTGTGCCACCATTTAGTGTCAGTACGCTACCAAGATATGTGAACTGCTCAACCCTTTCCAGTGTTTCATTTTCTAACATTACTGGTTGTTGGATTTCACTGTTTGTCATAATTTTTGTTTTTCCTGTGTTTGTTTTGAGGCCTACTGTCTTTGCCGTGCTGTGAAGTATTGTACTTTTCTCTTGTATATGTTCATATTTGTGTGACACCAAGGCTATATCATCTGCAAAGTCCAGATCCTCAAGCATATCGAAAGGGTCCATCTTATTCCTCTTGGTGCTTGTTGTTTTATGGCATTTTTAGCACCCAGTCAATTGTAATACTAAACAAAAGAGGACATTACGCATCCTGTCTTACACCAGATTTTACTGGGAATGTTTTGTTGGAATTCTTTAGGTTGCAGGAGAAATCTTTATAGAATAGGGCTATGATGTTGACAAGCTTCTGCGGTACGCCGTATTGTCTTAGTATCTTCCATAGGCTGTCTCTGCGGACGCTGTCGAACGCCTTTTCAAAATCTATGAAGCTGATGTATATAGTCCTTTGCCACTCGCTACATTGTTCTAAAATGTTACGCAGGGTAAATATATGTTCATTTGTTCTCTTCCTTTCCTAAATCCTGCTTGCTCCATTCGTAGAGACTTATCTATTGCTTCTTGTATTCGCATTATGATAATTTTGCAGAATATCTTACTTGGGATTGAAAGCAACGCGATTCCTCTCCAGTTATTGCAATCTGTTAGATCTCCTTTCTTGGGGATTTTCACCACAGTACCCCTAGTCCAATCCTTAGGCAAATTCTTCTTTCTCCCAGATATCTGCAAACAGGGGCTCTAATATGTTTGCATTTAAGATGGGATCGATCTTAAAAGCTCTGTCATTTCATCATTTCCCCGTGCTTTGTTGTTTCTCAGGGATCCAATAGCTTTTACTATTTTTTGCTTTTCTGGCAATTTGAGGTTGATATCAACATCCTGTGCGGCCGGTGGAATATCCAGTGGATGTTCAGGATCAGGTCTGTTTAGCACATCTTCAAAATGGGATGTCCATCTCATATCCTGCTCCTGCTCTGTTGTCAACAGTTGTCCTAGGCTGTTTCTGACTGGGCATGTTATGGTTGTGTCTTTTACCTCCGCATAATTGTTTGGTAATCTTGTACAGTGTGTGCAGATCATGTACTTTAGCAGCCTTTCTGCTATTTCTGCTGTCTTTTTCATAAATGTTTTCTTGTCTGTTCTAGCACTTCTTTTTACTATTTTGTTTAGTTCTGTATATTCTTTTCTTGCCTTATCTTTTTGACGTTCTGATCTAATGCTATTGATGAGATTTTTTTCTCCTTTCGCTTTTGGATGTATTCTAAGGTCTGGCCACTTATCCACTCTTTATGTTGTCCTTTACTGGTTCCCAGTACACTACTGCTAACTATTTTATATGTGCCTTTGATCGCATTCCATTTTTCTTGGGTACTTTTAGTTGGTGTTGTGTCTGACTGCTCTGACAGGATTTGAAATCTGTTCTTTAGTTCCACTATATATTTTGTAGCAATCTCTATCTTTTAATAGGTTAACATTAAAGTATTCTGTTCTTGTCTTGGCTTGTATATATGTTTTCTTGAGTTTGAGCCTGATCATGGCAACGACAAGGTGGTGGTCGCTGCCAACGTCAGCTCCTCTTTTCACCTTTACATCAAGTAATGTCTTTCGACATTTACTGTTGATCATAAAGTGGTCTATCTGGTTTTCATCTCTTCCATTTGGGGATATCCATGTGTACTTGTGTATGGTCCTGTGTGGAAACAATGTGCCTCCTATGATCAGTCTGTTTTCTAGACAAAAATTGCTCAAACATTTCTCCATTTTCATTTGCAGTGCCACATCCATCTTTCCCCATTATTGCTTCTCTGTGTCTGTTATTTTTGCCAACTTTTGCGTTTAGGTCTCCCATTATGCACAAAACGTCCTGAGCTGGAACCTTGTCCACTATTTCCTGTAACCTTCTATAAAATGTGTTTTTGTCCTCTTCTTTGGCTTCGTTAGTGGGTGCATAGCACTGAATGATAGTTAGCTTTCCTTGTTTCCCATTAAATCAGGCTTTCAACAATCTTTCATTAATCGGGTGCCACTCTAAGAGATGTTTATTCAATCCTTTCCTTATTATTAGTGCAACTCCTGCTGAATGATTCCCGTCGTCTCTTCCTGAGTACAAGATGGTTTCCCTGTTCTAGTTGTCGTCTGTCCAAAGCCTGTCCATCTACTTTCGCTGACCCTAGAAGTGTAGTTTATAGTGTCGCATCTCTTTTACCACATGTGATGTCTTTGTGGTCTCGAACATTGTTCTGACGTTCCAGAATCCTATTCTTAGTTTAGATTTGACATCCAGCAGACTTGAATTCCCAGCGTGGGCTTCCTTGCGGCTTTCACCCATACTGTTCATGCTGACAGTGGTCTCAAGACCGCTGGACATCGAGAGCATTTTTTTCCTTTCCAAGTTTCTGTAACATTTTTCTTTTTTATGGGGCAGAGTTGTTAGCACTGCGCCCAACCCCAACCTGGAGGACCAGGAGGCCACATTTAGTCTGACCTCTCACCTTGGACCTGTCCGACATGGGTAACCCTTCCAGGAACAGAACGTTCCTGCCGGCATAGCTTTCTGGATCATTGAGGTACGCAATCCCCCCGCCACTACAAGGTATTGACCTCATTTGGGGGCGTTTTTTGGAATATTCACTATTATTTATCTATTCCAAGAAGTTATTTCTCCTTTTGAGAAAAGAATAGATGCTTCTGTTCTGCAACAGCTTGATATTAAAGAAAGCTGACTATTAAAGAACATAAAATCAAGGACAATTACATATTTCGGACACATTAAACGACATGAGTACCTAGATACGATTTTTAAACACAAATTCTTGGCCGAAACACACGTCACCCGCATGAGAATCCACGTTCTTACCAATTAAGTCAGCGCGACTATATACATATTAGGTGATCTTGTAATATATAATCCCTGGGCTTTTAATAACGTAAATTGATGTAGACAAGATGTATTAATGCAACTGTAGCAGTGGGTTTCTGGAAACACTATATATTCTTCTATCCTCGGTCACGCCACCAGCTTGTAGCTGTGCGGGGGTCTCGGAAACCAGATTTGTAATAGTGGTTTCGCTACACTGCTAATATTCTCTCAACGTCCATACATATCAATCTGAACATTCATATCCAGACATTCTCCCTCTGTCTTACCGCAGTCTGTATCAATTTTAATATATTTATTTAAATCCTTATTTTTCCAAAAGAATACATCACTACAAATAACATAAACACAACCAAATTAATATATATAACAAACATTTAACACATAAAAGAATGTCTCTAGTTTAAAAATGTTTAAGTAATTTTCCCATATACATTATACTCTACACAAACGTACCTATAGTTCAACCCTAAGTTATCTCCACTGGAAGTAAGACACAACTTGATTCGGCCTCGCTGGAGAGTCTCCAAACTATCTCTTCGATGATGATATAAACTTTAAAGTCATTGGGAGACGGTTGTCTCAGATCGATGGTGTTAATCTATGTTCTCTATATGGTTGGATTATTTGGTGAGGTTGAAGACTTCCGAGTGAGTAGGGAGACGGTTGTCTCTGACTAAAACATAAGTGTTAACTGTAATAAGACTTATAACCTCTGTGATTGTCTCAGACCTGTCGCTGGGTCTGTCTCTACGCAGGTCTCCGTCTGATGTAGACTACACTTCCTGAATAGTTGAATCTTTCTGTGTGTGTGTCTCTTCACTCTTTCTGACTGGCGAATATTGAATGTTTAAGTCTATCTGTCTCAGGACTACCTACACTGACTGTCCTTTTGGTCTGTCTTAGCCCCTCTGAATCGCTGAATCAATCTGTTCTTTAGTGGTGTGTTCTCTAGATAGTATGTGCATCTCTTCTACTCTGTTCTGCTGGCGAATATTGACTGTGTGTGTCTCTTATTCTAGACTACACTCCTGGACAAGTCAATTCTTTCTGTCTGTAACTGTCTCCGACTACCCTCACTGACTGTTCCTGGGTATCTCTCTGTCCCTCCGTATCGCTGAATGTATCTGTCCTGCGAAGTGTGTGTCTGTAAAGTGTGTGTGCAAAGTGTCCCTGCCAAGTGTGTCTGCCAAGTCTGTCTGCCAAGTGTGTCTGCCAAGAGTGTCTCTGCCAAGTGTGTCTGCCAAGTGTGTCTCTGCCAAGTGTCTCTGCCAAGTGTCTCTGCCAAGTGTCTCTGCCAAGTCAATTCTTTCTGTCTGTAACTGTCTCAGACTACCCTCACTGACTGTTCCTGGGTACCTCTCTGTCCCTCTGTCTCTGTGAAGTGTGTCTGCCAAGTGTCTCTGCTAAGTGTCTCTACCAAGTGTCTCTGCGAAGTCTGTCTGCCAAGTCTGTTCCTCTGATCCAAATCCATTCTATTTAACATACTGCAATTTTCTTTGTTTCCAAATCTGTCATTGTCCTGTTAGTACATTCTCACGGTCAAATCTGGTTGTTGGTTGGAAACCCCTAATTGATATTTGTGACCGGACGCTCACCTATGGCATTTCTAGAAACGAAGAATACAATTAACCTCAGCTTGGCTGCATGAGAAAGAAAAACTGGGCACAAATTCACTTCTAGTTAAGGAAAAAACCCCTTACTAACATATCTGGTCTGTTATTATACGCCCACAGACCAGATATATGGTTACCCCTTTGTTTCATTGAAAATACGCGCCCAGTTGACGCTTGGGACTAAGAATAAAGGAAGAAAAAAACCTGGTATCATATTCCCTGCTACACAACGGGCGATTACCTTAAGCTATTCTATGATGGTTAATTATTTATTTCTATTATTTTCTTTAATTTTATACTATTTTTATATATAATTTGAGATTCAATCGATAATTAAACGGACTATTTAATCAAGAGCCCTCATTTAACTGTGTAATGTGTTGACCGCTTAAGAATGAATTAAGCTACAGTTTGAATGAAAATGAAGTAATTGTTTTGGCAATTATCATTGCAGGTAGAGTTCAATGGTTGCAATGTTACATCATAGATAGACACCTTTTAAAAATGATTCGAAGATTAGTGCACTGTAATATTCGTGAAAAATTAGAAGAAAGACGTTAAACTTCAGACTATATATAATCTTTTTTTACAATGACATTTATGTATTATTATGATTGTTATATTATTATGGATACAATATATATATTTTAGTTGTTTAAATCAACTTTTAAAACTCATCAGTATCAAGTTAAAAGTAATAATTATGAACAAATATTGTCTAAAATAATAAGTACACGTTACTCAATATTTTGGTGGGGCCGGGACCCACTGGCCCTTAATGACGAGCCGCCCCTGAATACACACAAACATCCTCATTACAATACAAATGTCATATTATTAGTATTTATATATGCGGAGAAAGGGGACACAGACCCATTACCCATATCGTACATGACGGCTTCCACACATTTTATATGTTATATGAAATAGACAGCTAACACAATACGATGATTTATCTATTGTTTATTACCGTCTTTGTTATTTTGTTTGGACATATACAAATGTTGTATCAGTTACAAATGGCCGATCTAGATATCTAGTTAAATATTAATATCAACATCTGCTACTTTTAAGAGCTTACAAAATGTTGTTAATTTTCATGTCTACGAATCGTGAATTAATTGTATTGTCTCTAGTAGCATATATCAAGTTAATGTCATTTCTGTTTTGTTTCATTTATTGTGTTGTATATGTTTTTTTTAAATCTGAATGATGTTCCTTGCCAAGCAAAGCTGAGTATACAAAACAATATAACTGCTTTCATTATGTAGATGGAAGTCAGTGTCGTTACTGTTATTCTCCAATGTCTCTCTAAGACTCTACTTACCAGGACATTTATTGTATACGACTCGCAGTCCCTGATTTAGTAGGTCCAACATGTCAGTTTGCGGCTTACATTGTTGTTACCAGTTGTCACTATAAGTTCTAAACATCTCTTGCTTATTATATACAGCAGGAACAATAATGATTTCTTCTTTCTTATGTTGATAATAATTTGTATATGTAACTTGTCTTCTTTCAATACATCAATATTTGTCATTTTAGCAGTCCATGAGTTTTTAGCAAACTTCTGAGTTTCCCATCCCGTTGACCTCCATAGATGTTGTTCTTTGATTATTGATTACTATGTTGTTGGGAGACTACATGGAAATGTCTGGCACAGATGTGGTATCGGTCACAACACAAAACTGAAGGTATATTGAGCTGTCGTGCTCCCAGTCCTTCTTCACGCGTGGGAAACTTGAACTGTATATCAGCGACACGCAAGGAAGCTAAACCACTTTCACACAGTCTGCCTTAGAAAAATAATGAACATCAAATGGCAGGATATGATCACAGACACTGAGGTCCTAAAAAGTGCTGCTCTCCTCAGCATCTATACAATCTTGATGCAGTCTCAGAAACGATGGGCAGGACATGTGCTCGAATGCCGGTTTGCAGAATATCCAAAATACTCTTGTATGGTGAGCTGCATAGCGGTAAAAGCTCACAGGGTGGTAATTTAAAAGCGATTTAAAGAAACATTCAAGAACTCGATGAAATCCTTTGGCATATATGTCGACAACTGGGAGAATGTTGCTCAAGACAGATCAGCCTGGTGTACACTTCTTCAAAACGGTTCTTCGGCCTGCGAGGCAGGTAGAACAGCACGGATGGAACAAAACGTCAAAAAACAGTAAAACTCCCCACAATTTTAAGTATACATTTCCCACACTGTACAAGCCCGCACCGGGCTCACTAGTCATCTATGCACACACAGATAAACATAATGCAACTACATTCCCTTGGATAAAAATTGTGTGGTCATCATCACCCGTGATGGACGAGTATCACTATGTTTAAACTGATGGACATGTAGTTGTAACGTTCCTTTTATTTTAATGTTTCATTTTGATCAAACCTTGGCTTCTTGTTCAATTTATTATTTCTTGTCATTTTCGCGCTGGAAACTTTGCCTTCAGTTTCCACCGTCACCATATTATTTATTTTCTGTATATCTATTTAATTATTATATTTGACATAATAATAATAATTCCTCTCGTACCGTTATACGTTACATAGGGCCTGCAAGTAATTTCTCCATACCGCTCTATGCTGGGCAACTCGCTCAATCTCCTCCATGGAACTGAGACCGATATTTCCTGCCTCTCTCAGCAAAGTTCGTTTCAGGGTCTCCTTAGGTCGACCTCTCTTTCTTGAACCCTTTGCATCCCACTTTAATGCCTGCTTTGATATTCGTTGATCATTCTCCTCAAGGTGTGCCCAACATATCTCCATCTTCTCTTTCTTATAACAGTTGTCACTAGTGGTTGACCAGACATTTCTCTGATTTCATCACTTCTCCTGCATTCGTTCCATTTTATATTTATTATTTTTCGCAGACATCTATTTTCAAATGCATTCAACTTGCTTTCTATATCTTTAATCATTTTCCAACTCTCGCTGGCATATGTTAGGATTGATACAACATTTGAATTGATAATTCGTAATTTAGTTTTAATACTATATGTGACATACATTGTGTATTATGTAATATTCTATTTTATAATGCTTTATTTCCAATAACATTGGGTTCAAACACTAAGTTAGATAATGTAATAATAATCAAGATAGTAATAATTAATTGAACATTTATTAGAAGTAATTGTGAAGTTTAAGTACGGTGCCTGCGTCACTAAGTTGGATAGTATATTAACTAGTTTTATATCGCTAAGACTTGTATCCGTGTTGGTTTTGAATGCCCTAGTGAAGTGTTTGCGATGAGTTAATATTGTTACATTTACACCTCTACATCAATCAATGTACATCGAACTGATGTAAATAATGAAAGTAATTGAGAGTGAAAGCTCAGTGAATTTTCAAAATCATTATACCGATGAAGTTATGAAGCTACCCTAGTAAATAAAAAAGCATCGTAGAAATCGGTAGTGCTGGCCTACTTGTAGGCGCATAACTGGCACAACGTACAATCGCTCTTAGGCTCAGACCACATACACATGACACAGAGCGACCTAAGAAGCGCGACCGACATGGTGTTTTCTCCAACTAAACAGGCTTTCCCCTCTACAAGTAGTAAGATTACATCTCCACCGATCCTGTCTTGGCGTCAGTGACAATGTCATATCATGGTTATGTTTACATTTTCTGGAGGAATGCAAAATCCCATGCTCTTGTAGAAATGCTACGCTACTCTCCTTGTCATGAACAGTCGCTGAAAGTGATAAGAAATTCATCGCCATCTTTAAGTATGTATCAGAATGACCGGATGAAATTAACGCGCATGGAATGACAGGATTTTACGCCAATAACATACATAATGGGGAACTCTGCGCGATATTTAGAACAACGCTCGCAAACAGTCTATGACCCAGTTTTTGCGGTGAAATTGTAGACAAGTACCGCAAAATGTTCCCAACCCAAACATTTTATTGCTTATTTGTTGTTTCAAACAAGAGCAGTTCTAGTATGGAAAAAAGAGGTCTGTATGAAGTTATCGCCATCACTAATTGTGTAATGTTGATTTATTTAAAAGGGAAAGAAAAAGTCATAACACAGTATTCTTCTTCTTCTTTGCGTTCGTTCTTTATGACCAATTTTAATTACTCTTTATGATATGTTTGATCTTTGCCAAGAACGTGTATACGTTGCATATTGGTTTGATAGGCCCCTAAACGCATAGGCTTCTACACACTTAGGACACATGCATCCGATTTCAGCCAAACCTCCTTAGTCGCCTCTTACGACATGCGTGGCAGGTAACAGTGGTTCTATTCTTTACACCCCAAATTTGGGCCCTGGTAACCACTCGGGCGACACAGTATTCAATACAGGCCCTCTTCTCTTTGTTTTTGTTTAAAATGTTACTGTCACTGTTACGATATTATTGCAATGACCATTACATAATCAATTGTATTATTGTCTTGTAGGTTTAGTTAGAACACAATGAGAGTTAAGAAGTTCGAACACAAGTGTACTTGCATTTGAAGAGATTCTATAGTCTTCTTCTTCTTTTATTATTGCGTACTATCTCAATAGGCAACTCTAATATACTAACAAAAAAACCTAACAATTGTCAAAGGTAGGATGTTGGTGTTTTCAAAAAGTTGGTCATGTCTAATATCGGTAACGACAACAACATTGCATTTTTTTTTTTTTTTCTTTCTGAGATCAGCGTGTAACATATTGCTGTCTTTGTATCGCTCTAACAGAATAATATATTCAGTCTTCAATATGACCATCTTTATTATTATGGTTGTAACATTACAAAATAATAATTATATACAGTGACATCTCTGTCAACATATATCTTGTGTTCTTTATTTATCTTATTCAAACTAAAAAAAATGTGTTACGTTTACAAGGCAAATCTAGTGTGACAACAAGAGGTACACGAGGCTGTGTGTATATATAACGATAGTTGGTTGTTGTATGAAACTACTACACCAACTAGAGAATCATTTGTGACGTCGCAGATATAATTTGACACCATGAAGAAAGCTACACTTATCTATATATGTGTCCTTGTTCTTGTACTGGTAAGTAGATGATAGTTGCTGTGATATTTCACAGGACAGATGACACCAATATTGAAATGTAAGCATGTCTCCTTGTACATAAAACGATTATAGAATTCAACACAAACTTTCTCTGAGCATTTTGATAAAAGAGTCTAAAGTCGAAGGATTGACTTCATTACACCATGCTTCCAAATATGGCTCGTCGCTGTCGTCAGATATGGCACTATATCTGCCGAGAGTGTTGAATAAAGTCCGACCTCCGCGCTCCAGCAACAATCTTAGGGATTTCATGAAACAATTGCACATGTTACTCGGTCCGGTTTGGAGCCCCCAACCTACAGAACGACAGACGAACATCTTATCTACTTCGCCACTGACATTCTGATATCAGTACCAAACATGGACGCTGACATCAAACGATAGAAGAAAACTAGTCACTGCATATTATTGTCTATGCAGAATACTGGTAGCATCAAGAAGAGACCGGCTTAGAAATGAAGACATGGGGAAAATAGTGGGTACAACAACAATACTGAACCTCATCGTGAAAAAACAAATTACATTTTTTGGACACATAAACACTACCAATAGACAGTGCCGTCTCAAAGAACAATGCCACTCAGGTACAAAGCAGACTATTGTTCACACAAAAGGTGAACTACAGAAATAACAGAAGCAGGAAAGGACACTATTTCTGAAGCTCCCACAAGATTCCATTCTAGAATGCTTTTCTTATTGTGAAACTGTGAGTCACAAAAGGATTAGAGAAAACAGATTTGCTTATAAGATTAACATATTATCTGTTTACTTCTAATGTGAAAAGTTGCATTTTTAAATTTGTTTTATAGTTTAATTCTAGTATTTCTTATTGTAGAAGATGAACAAAGAAAGTCAGTGACTAAATCCAATCTGAAATTATTAGAATAAACAATTAAAAGTCGTTAATAAATTACAAAATGCAAAACTGCACAACACTTTAAATTAAATGTTGGGGGATCACTTTTGTCACGAGGTACAACCCTGCATCACGTTCCAATAAAACCTAGATTCCATGTTCAAGTTGAGCACGTACAAATTAAAGATTGATGTCATGGTATCCTGGACATTCACATGTGTTCTCCGTCCTCCGCTGCAACATTCATTCTAAAGTTCAATTGCTAACCGTACCCAAGAAAACGTTCCTTATCACGAAGACGACACTGGCTGGCATGTGCAGACTTAACTCCTAATTCTCGCAATCGTATCAGTGTCTGAAAATCGTACACATCACATATTTTAGCCCGCACTGCTTTAATGGCATCAGCTATGTCAATACTTCTGCTAGTTTGATTAATCGCATTATTTTCAAGCCAATCATCACGTTGGCTACTCTGCACTCCAGCATGTCCAGGTGTTCATAGCCGAGTTAGGGTCTTGAGATGTGATCGTGAAATGATGTACACCGATTCTGCACGGAATGGTCAGACTCAACAATTTGAAACATATTCATGGAATCTGACTCATCTATATATCTATATAATGAAGTTAAATGAATATGTATGTTTGTCTGTTGACTTTAATTGACGATATGTGGAAATCCTACGGACCTGAAATTTGGCAAGAGTTTAGCTTTCCTAAATTGGATGATGTAAAAATGATAAAACCGGACCATCGGTTTTTCTTCTTCTTCTTCTTCCGCGAACGCTCCACATCGACCACTTATTAAACCGGATTTTCGGATTTGTATGTGATCTGAGCCTAAGAGCGATTGTACGTTGTGCCAGTTATGCGCCTATGGTGACTAGGCCAGCACATCCGATTTAGTGCCAGCATTTTATTTACTAGGGTAGCTTTCCCTAGAACTGTGGGACAAATGGGTTTGTCACTTGGACGTCATCTTGCCAGAGAAGGATGATCTGTGTCCGAAAAGTATCACCCTTTGCCAATGCTTGGATTTGTACCATTCAAGGCTTTGCATTATCGGCCTTACTTTTCTATCCACGGTGAGTTTGTTCCTGAGTAGGAGTATTCTCAGCCGTTTCGTGACAAGTGTCGGCACTTGGCAATTTGCAATGTCTACTCTGCATTTTCCTGTCCCCGGGAAACACTGGACTGGTGCTGCGCACATATACTCTAGAGGGTAGTTTCAATCGGCGCTAGAAATTGAAATTTTGCGCTCGCCAACATCCCCCATCTCAGTTCTTCCGGGAGTGTTAGTTGCTAATGCACCTTGCCCGTTTGTCCCAAGGAGGGTAGTTTCTGTAGGCACTAAAACACAACTTTAGGATTTTCGCTTGGCCAACCTTACCAGTAAATGTTTCTGCACTGGACCTTTGATGCGTAGTTTGCCGCAATCTTCCTATGTGTCGTCACGATACGTTACAGTGCTTTCAGAGACACTTGCCGAGACTGTTGATTTGTTACGCATCGTTCTTACTGATTCTTGCCCCACAGCTAGCAGTTTTGGTGCTGCCATTTGCTCCAAGAGAGTTGGCATTCGTTCAAAGACGACTCGTACGCTACTATTTCTTACGTTTCAGCAACTATTTTGGCAACTCTTCATTCCGACTTCGGCCAGGAGATGAGTGCATTTTGTTCAGGATTTTTGGACCTTCATTACTTTTCCGTACTTGCACTACTACCACTACCTGTAGCTCTCCCTCAATCCCTACCCGCTTAGCCAGACAGGAACCGTTGTCTGTGTCCAGGGTCATCACGTGAAGGTAGAGCAGGATCTTGGTTAGCACCAGCTCACTAACCCTGGCGACGTTGTCCCTATGCGCCTTTGACCCCATTTGTTCGTCTAAATACCTTAACAATTAATTTTAATTAAGAAACCGTCGTGACATTGATTTGGAAAAAAACAAAACGGAAGTACGTTAATGACATATGTGTGCACATCATTGCACAGGTTAGCACTTATCCTGAACAAAACACAGACTACGCAAAGTATTTATTTATATGTAGAATGTCTGATTCTGGCCTCTGGAACACCGTGATTTTTAAAACAATGACATGTTCAACTTCGATTGAAGTACATAAATGTTGTGTATTGTAATTCTGTAAAATCAATGAAATATGTATGCAAGTTCATCTACACAATGTAAAGTGAGTGAGCAGTTTGACAGAATACATACTGCACCACCTCAAACATTATTTCGTATCAATATCATCATCAAGGTGCGTATCCTTTATAGGACGTTGCTCTCTTTGCAGCACATGTGAAATTCACTCTGTCTCTAGCCAGTTCACCCATTTCGTCGATGGTCATATTGATGGTTTCTTTATTATCTTGTAGCCATCTTCTTCTTGGTCTGCCTCTGCGTCCTGGGACCCTGCCCTCTAGTATTGTTCTTTCCAAGCCATCATGACGCTTGATGTGACCAAAGTATGTAATTTTTCTGTATAGTATGGTGTTTATTAGCCAATATATGCCATCATTTGTTCAATAAAAGGATGTTGCTGATTGGAGGTCCTTGAGAATTACGGAGTGAAATGAATGCTGCTAGACTGTGTTATAGCCATATATAAGAAAAGCGAAAGTGCCATACGAACAAGAGCATGACTCCCAAATTGGTTTCCAGTAACATCAGGAGCACGGCAAGGAAGTGTTTTATCACCTCTCCTCTTAATTATATACATGGACAGTATCACCAAATTAGATGAGGCATCACTCAACGCAGACCAACAAAATGAACTGCTCTTTACTGACGACCAGTGTCTATTCCATAACAATATTGACCAGCTCCAAGAACACATAAACTTACTCAACAATAGCTGCCTCAAATACAACATGAAGATCAACATTCAAAAGACAGAAGTCATGACTATAAGTAGAGAACATAAAGATATCAACATACAAATAAATGACCAAACGCTAAAGCAGGTGAGAGAATTCAAATACCTTGGAAGTATCTTCACATCTGATAGTAGACTGGACAGAGAGATCGAAACTAGAATTCAGCAAGCCAACAACATTACATACCAACTTACTCCACTCTTGAAACACTCTGCAATTCCAATAGAAACTAAAAGACAGATAATAAATGTAATCTTCATACCAACACTGTGCTACCAGTGCCAAACATGGGCACTGACAAAAGAACAAGAAAGGAAAATTATCACCTGTGAAATTAGATACTTGAGCAATGCGGTAAATAAAACAAGAAGAGACCATATAAGAAATGAGGAAATTAGAAGAACAGTCGGAACAACACCTGCTATTAGATTCATAAAAAAAACCGAGACTCAAATGGTTTGGCCACTTGGTGAGAATGAATCCAAATGCACCAGTTGCAAGAGAGTACAACCTGAAATGAAATCAAGAGGAAGGGGCAGACCAAGAAAAAGATGGATTTGGTGGAGTTACATACGTCTTTAAATTCCACAATACCACAGCATATCAAGCTACTGAGGGTGCACCATCTCGGAAACCGATCATTAGTTAAACCTGCTACGTCTAACGGCAAAAAGCAGAGAAGGACAAAAGAGAAGACTGATTGAAGACGAAGTTGTTTTCCCGAACACATAAAACTCTTGAAGATTTCAGCTTTACATCTCTCACCGGTGATAAACAGGTTTCCTACAATGCCACAAAACTAATAAATTTTGTTAATGAGAATAAACCAAATCTGGTTAGTGACCAAAATATTGCCTATTTTAAAATCCTTGAAAATGTGAATGATAATCAAGAAAACATTTTCTTAGTAGACGCTCCAGGAACACAACAAAAACATTCCTATTAAATTTGATCTTGGAAAAACTGACATCAACAAAACAAATAGCAATGTCTGTAACTTCTTCTGGAAGCAGCGACACTTACTCAGGCATCATTTAAACTCCATTCTTCTTTCTTCTTCTCGTTCGTTCTTCACGGCCAATTTGATCATTCTTATTGTGATGTATAATTGGTCCACTGGCAAGAACGGAGTTATCTACGTCGAACGATTGTGCGCCCATGGTGACTAGGCCCGCCCGTCCGTTTTCAACCAGCTTTTGATTTACTAGGTGAACTTTCCTAGGTACGATCCTTTCTGCCGACTATGTCGGCTCGGATCTACGCCTTTACGATCAACTTTGCCGTATATTTTGGCTTTGTGATCTACGCCAGGACAGTGAATTACGCTGCTTTGCCCGTTCTGATTGAGAAATATTTCTCGGGGCTTGTCAGCTTGTCCTCGGACGGCGTCTTACTCGTATAAAACACCGTGTAAAGTATCGACCTTCGCCAATGTTCGGACCCGGACTTCCTGACTGATCCGTACATTGTCGGCCTTGCTTTACCGTACATTTTTGAGTTTGATCCGGAGAAGGAACATTCTCAGCCTTTTCTAGACGCGCGTTGGTACGTGGCAATTTGCAATTAACCTCGAAAGGCACCGGCATGGGGCCGAGTACAAACAATGTAGAGGGTCGTTTCAGTCGGCGCTATCAACGCAACTGAGGATTTTGTGCTCGCCACCATCACCCACCCCAGTTATGCCGGGGATGTTAGTTACGACTGCAATCGAACCTTGCCCGGTTGCCCCAAGGCTGGCAGTTCCGTTAGGTATCACCAACCTCAGTTCTTCCGGGGATGTTTTTTTTATTGCACAGTACCTTGCACGGTTTTCCCGGGGCGAGTAGTTTCGTTATGCACTTAAACGCAACTTGTTCTTTTGCGCCTGGCAAACCATGCCCAGTACATGTATCTGCACCAGGCTACCGATGCGGAGTCAGCTGCAATCTTCTCTCGTACCGACACGAGGGTAGACTTTTATTCGTTACGGTCCTGTCTTATTTATTCTTGCCGACGGTCTGGCAATGTTTGCCCCCGCCTCAGGGCTTCGAGCTTCGCCCTACGTGGGCATACGTTTGGTCACTGGATGCACCTCTCATCCATGTCAGAGACGTTTCGTTGCTGTTTCTTTGCGTTCAGGGACTTGGGCAATATCTTTGTTGGACATCGGTCAGGAGATTTGTGCATTTTGTTAGTATGGATCTGTATTGCATTTTCGTACTTGCACTGCTACCACTACCAGTAGTTCTCCCCGATCCCTGCCCTCTTAGCCAGACCGGAACCAGAGTCTGTTTCCAGGGTCACCGCGTGGAGGTTGGGGCAGGGTCTTGGTTAGCGCACCCCCTCGCTAACCCTGGCTCATTTTACCACCATGATCTCATGAGCCTTTGACCCCATTTAAACTCCATTCAATCTGACATACACAGACAGTCCTTCTATAGTGCGTTTCAAAATGATTTTCCGCGGGGAAAATTTAATATCTCTGCAAACGCTTGACCGTAATTGTTGTAACTTTGCATATGATCTAATGATCGTAATGTCCCGAGGTTGATATTTTTTTACTCAATAAGAAACGTATGGTTTAAAATTTTCTTTATGTAAAGTATATAAAGTGACCATCTCCTTAGCCAACCATATAATGTGAAGTATTACCCTTCATATTTGTGAGATGTTGCAAGTTCCACTACTTACACGTTTTTCACGTGATTTTCCCGATTTTAATCGCTTTATCGCACTTTAAAAAAATGTGTAATGATCCTTCCGGTGTGTTTAGTTACAATTTACCGTTTGTGTTTTCCGAGCATAGGTGTATTACAAAACGTTTAGTATTCTAGATTTGTTATACAATGGGTATGAAAATCAAGTTTCTTACACTGCATACAGTGGCTGTGAAAATGTATAAATATTTTATAAGAGAATCTAATCGTGGAAAACTGTATCGGAGTATATCAAATCCTGAACAGAGAACTATGCATGCTTTGGGTTTAAGTAAAAGATATCTACATAAATTACTCAATGTTAATGGAGCTGTCAGTACAGTCAATACATTGACTCAAGGCAGAAAGAAAGTAGTGGACAATTTTGACAGGGATGTGATTAGAAGAGAAATTTGCAGAATGTTCGATTCCAAAGAAACTGTGACACTAAGAAAGCTGAAGATTAGGTTAAGAATACACAATGACATTGATGTATCGAAATCAACGTTATGGAGAACTGTTAGAAGCATCGGCTTTACCTTTAGGAAGTACGCTAATGGGAGAAATGTCATCTGCGAGAAGCCGCATTTAGTACGTCGGAGAAGTAAATATTTACGTGAAGTACGGGAAATGCGTAATCAAGGTTATGATATTGTGTATGTGGATGAAACCTGGATCAATGCTCACCACACTAATGAAAAGGAGTGGTAGATATCCAATGGAACAATTAAACGATATGTACCTAGTGGAAAGGACAACGTCTGATAATGGCACATGCAGGCAGCAGACAAAATGGGCTGGTTAAAGATGCTGAACTTATTTTCACTTCCAATTATACGGACAACAGGGACTATCATACCGAGATGAACGGTAACATATTTAGAGATTGGATTGAACATACTCTTCTTCCGTCCCTAGACAGACCATCCTGTGTGATAATGGACAACGCGTCAAACCACAACACTGTGTCAGAAGAAGACAAAATCCCGACATCTTCAAGTACAAAAGATGCTATAAAACTTTGGCTCAGAAAGAAGAACATTTCATTTAACGAGGGGTTTTGAAGCCTGAATTACTATCTATTGTTAAAACATCACAGAAGACAAGGGTATTCCAAACAGACAAGTTGATTCAACAGCATGGTCATGTGTGTTTGAGACTACCACCTTATCATTCACACTTAAAGTTAAAGGACTGGTAGCAGCTGAAAATAAAACTTTCAAGCTAAGCAATATGAAAGAACTAACATATGTCGCCCTGTCGAAGATAGACAGAGATTATTGGTGTAAATGCGAAGACCATGTCTTAAAGGAGGAAAATGACTACTGGGACAAAGATGGACTGTCGTTCGTGCAGCCAAGAATAGTCATCAATATGTTAGACTCATCGGACTCAGAATAAGTGAGTAAACACTTTATATGATTTATATAATATGAGTTATCTCACCCTCCAAAATTCGAATTGTATATACGCCTATGTCGAAAATATGTGATTTTAAAAATTTACTGTAAATTATTTTCTTCCAGCACCAAATAATTACTAGGTTTGAAAAGATCAAAGGAATTCGCCGTTGCAAGAAAAGTACACTACCTGCAACATTGAATTTTAGAAAATCGTTGGGACATCGGAAATACAACACCACATGCAAACAATTACGTTCATCCATGCAATGAAATGGAGATATTTGAGGTCAATCGTTGACCGAACGTTTTGAAACGCACTATAGCAACATCAAGAAAGGTACAGATGAATGCAAAATGTTTCATAAAGGTGCTATTCGGGACTTACCAATGTTTGTTTTTAAATTGACGTAGCATGGAGATGAAACATATTGTTATTGATAGAAAGCTTTCATCTGACGATAAATTTCACGGCTACCATGGAATTACAAACAAAGCAACGATATGAAATTCATCTTTTATTAGGAAAAAAAAAAAGAGAATTAGCTCTTTTATTAAGAACAATAAAAAAAAAAGAAACCAACAAAAAATTACATACATCTAAAAGATTCAGTGCAAAGTTCAGGACATATGTCAAATGGTAATTCTTTCATCATTGAACCCGAGGTATTCGAACCCAAGACCGTCGGAACACAAGGCATCGGCTTAACCACTTAGCCACAGATACCCCAAGCGTTGTTTTCCAGTGATGTGGTTTTTTTTGTTTTAGACTTCTGCAGCTCTAATGGCTTAGGTGATAATTATATTTGCTTTTTGACAGGATTCTGCAATGCCTTGCATCCATCTTTTTTATTGTTTTCTTTCGCTTTTCCCCCTGATGTTTTGTTGCTGTAGAAGACCGTGTATAAAGTGATGTTTGGTTACATTCTTATGGTCAACTACTTTATTCTTTTTTATCTCAATGTAATTCAAGCAATGTTATGTAGCAACTTTCTTTCTTATGTTGATGTTAGTGTCTCTGCATTTTCTGGCGTTGATGGTAACTTGTTGTAGGAATCGCTTTTCACATAGTTATGTTTTGCGAATGTGCTTTGCTCATTGCCCTTGTTTGTGTCTGGTAACACAAAGTAGGTATTAAAATGCTTTTTATCATATTCTGTTTTGGCTGTCAGTGAAATGTTTGGGTGCCGTAACAATGCGACTAGCTGGTAGGTTACATCATTTGCTTTTTGAGCTCTAGCATCTTACTCTCAGTCTAGACTTCCATCTTCTGTGAATATGCTTCTCAATTATTTGCATTCTTGCACATGGTTGATTGTAGTGTCATTGACATGGATATTTAGTTTATGTTTTACTTTCTATATTCATTATTTCGATTTAGTGTCATTGATTTCATGTCATGATTTATACAAATTTGGTTCAAGCTGTCAATATGTTGTTGTAGATTTTGTTCTGTTTTGTACATCAAGCACTGATCATAAATGAGCTTTAGTCATAAAAGACATTATGAACTTCCCTACACATAAGATGAGACAACTCTTGCCTGTTATTTTTCATACCGGTCTATCTAAGGGAGCAAATTGTTACGTTTTTCCATGGGCTATGATAAATTCCTATACATTTCGATGGTCGTCAGTAGCATTCTTTCTTTTATAAAATGTCCTGATATGTCTCTTGTGTGTCCCACACTTTACTGCTTTCTCTTGCGTGACATTGATTAATCTATCCAGGTTATCCCTCTCACTCGCCGTCTAGATCGTCGTGTACTATGGATGAACATGTCCAAAAAAGTATATATATTTCTGCACTTCCATATTTAGGAAATTTCCGTCTCGATAGTCTCAAACATTGAATTTCCCATACAGACGATATAATGTTTGTTGATATTTTCCCCAATAGTATAGTGCGTGCTCATACCTTCTCTATCAGTGCATCGCTATTTTCATTTATTTCTGTAGGTCTGTGCTCCACAGTGACATCACAAAGTCTTTGTTTGCCATTTTGTTCATTAAAATCTTTGTTAAAGTTAGTTATATCTTCTGCACTTGGCGATAACCATTTGAAGTTTGCTGTAAAATGTATTATATTAATGTCTTCATCGCCTTGTTTGTACTTGTTGCGTATATCTGTAGGAAGTTAATGTCCAGTGGTCTAACATACAATTTAACTATAGTGCGTTTCACGATGTTTGTCTGCTGTTTAATATAAATATCTATGTAACCGTGTGACTTAAATCGTTGTAACTTTGCATATACTCTAATGATCGTTATGTCCCGAGGTATGATTTAACAAACGTATGATTTAAAATTTTATTTATTTAAGCGGTAAGAATCCGCAGAACATTTTAGTTTTAGTCAAAAACATCGATTTTTCAAAGTGTTTAGTTCTATAAAGTACAACAATCGTACTATCGATTACGCAAAAAATTATGTTGTTTTGTTTGCGTATTAGTTAAAGTTAATTGCATATCCTTTAGAGGACTTTGAGAATGAATTCCAGCTTTTAACGCTGTTTGTGATTTTTCTAGGCATTATTACGTTCAGTAGTTTGCCACTGCTTTCTGAAAGGATGGTGCCATCGTCCTTTTGTAAAAATACACGCCAAACAATTTGCAACCAAACTGTCCACAGCGTGATTCGAACTCAGAACGTCAGGGTTAGTAGACCGAATCACTATCCCCTAAGCCACAGACACCACCACTCATCAATTACTCAATGTTAATGGACTTTTTAGAACAACTAATACCGGACTCAAGGTAGAAAGAAAGTAGTAGCTAATTTTGGCAGGGATGTGATTAGAAGAGAGATTTGAAGAATGTTCGATTCTAAAGAAACGGTGACAATTAGAAAAATTAAGATGCGGCTAAGAATATAAAATGTCATTGATGTATATAAATCAACATTATGGAGAACTGTTGTAAGCATGGGCTTTACGTTTAGGATGTAGGCTAGTAGACGAAATGTCATCTGCGAGACGTTGCATATATATAAGAACTAAATATTTACGTGAAGTACAGGAAATACGTAATCAAGATTACAAGATTGTGTATGTGGATGAAACTTGGATCAATGCTCACTAAACTAGTGAAAAGTAGGGACAATTATCAGATGGAACAATTAAAAGATGTGTACCTAGTGGAAAAATACATCTAATAATAGCACATGCAGGTAGCAGACATAATGGGCTGGTTAAAAATGCTAGACTTATTTTCATTTCCAATTGTACAGACAACAGGGACTATCATACTGAGAGGAAAGGTAACATATTTAGGATATTCCAAATAGACAAGTTGATCTAACAGCGTGGTCAAGTGTGTTTGAGACTACCACCTTATCATTCACATTTAGACCCAATTAAACTCGTTAGAGTCAAAGTTAAAGGACAGGTAGCAGCTGAAAATAAAACTTTCAAGCTATGAAATATATGAAATTATAACATATGCCGCCCTGTCGAAGATAGACATAGATTATTGGTGTAAATGTGAAGTCAATGTCCTAAAGGGGGAAAATAACTATTGGGAAAAAGATGTACTGTCGTTCGTGCAGCCGAGAATAGTCATCAAAATATTAGACTCATCCGACTCAGAATAAGATAGTAAACACCTTTAATGATTTTTATAATAGCCAGGGCGCCCATCATTAAGGGCCAATGGGTCTGACCCACTAAAAATTTTGAGTAACGTGTAATTATTAATTTTAGTGTGTAATTATTAATTTTAGAAATTATTTGTACATAATTATTACTTTCAACGTGATACTGATTAGCTTTGAAAGTTGATATATAACGCAAAAACATCCCATAGTCCAAAATCTGAAATTCAGCATCTTTCCTCCCTAATTAGTATACGCCCCTGGTCATTAAGGGCCAGTAAGGTCTGCCCACCCCCCAAACCAGAAAGGAGTAACGTGTACTTATTATTTTATCAATTATTTCTTCCTAAATATTACTTTTATCTTGACACTGATTAGCTTTGAAAGTTGAATGTATAACATTAAAATATAAATATATCATAATACTATAGCAATCATAATAATATATAAAAATTCTTAAAAAAAAATATTATATACAGTTTTAATACAGTCATGCATATTCCAGCGCACTATTTTTCAGTTCTTCATTTTTAAAATGTGCCTATCTACGATGTAACATTGCGACTTTTGACCTTTTACGTCTACCTGCCATGATAATTGTCAAAACAAATACGTCATTTTCATTCTTCTGGTTGCCGAGTGGTTACCGGGGCCCAAATTTGGGATGTAAAGAATAGAACCACTGTTACCTACCCGCATGTCGTAAGAGGCGCTAAGAAGGTTTGGCTGAAATCAAATGCACGTGTCCTAAACATGTACAAGTCTATTCTTACGAGATCAACTCAGTTCTTGATTAAATAGTGCTTTCAATTATTGATTGAATCACGAATTATATATAAAAATATTATAAAATTATAGAAAATAATAGAAATAAGTTAGTAATCATCATCTAATAGTTTATGGAATAGCCCATTTCATCAATATACATTTGTCAACAAACAATGTACTTTCACTTTCGTTTACACAGCTGACAGGTTTACGAAGAGAGATTATATATTAAAATATAACCCACCATATATATATTCGCGCTGGCGGAATAGATTATTTAAAGATTAATATTAATAATGGTAGAGTATCTGTACGATACTTGATGGTCTTCATTTCTGAATTCATCGATCAGCATGGCAGAAAACATAATGCTAAACAGTGTTGGTGTAATCACACAGCCTTGTTTGACTCCACTTGTAGGCGCACAGCGTACAATCGCTCTTAGGCGCAGATCACGTATAGTCTGTAATGCGGGTGATGAGCGATCAATTCACGTAGATTTTTGTTTTGATCCAGAAGAACTTGAGCTTTCAGCTATACGGCTCGGTGCCATTGACATCGTAACCCTTCTGTTCGGTGCCAGGAACACCGTAAATCTGGAGAATATGTGGCTTTTCTGCCAGTCGTGGAATTGAACCGCACTCACAGGGGCTTGTCACTCGTCTTCAAACGCGCTACGAACACGCTGGGCAGGGGAGCGATACTTAAAAAAAATCTTCTCTAGACACTCATGTCGTTTGATGTGGCCGAAATATTTAATTGTCTTTGATTTTATGTTCTTTAATAGCCAACGTGTGATTGGGGGTCATGGACATTTGATGAGGTAGGGAACAGCATATGTTTGCTTTTAAATATGGGTGTTGCAGGGGAGCCCTCCGTGTGTCATGGATAGAGAGGAGAGCAAGTGAATATATGCAGAAGGAACTCAGTGTCAGAGAAAGCTGGCTCATGCTACAGATGGGAAAGAGAGAATTGAGATATTCTGGACATATGCAGAGACATAGAGGCTGGAGAAGACCATCTGGAGGTAGTCATGTCGGCTAGGAGAGGAGGAGGACCAGGGAGAAGATTGATTCGGAATGTAACTGATGGTTTGAATATATGGAAATGTCAAGAGTGCTATCATGATACTCCTCATATAACTTATAACTGATATATGACAGGTTCATACCATGAGCTGGCTGACATTTGCTATAAAACGTTATTTGAGACACACGCCAGAAAACATTTCAATGAGATCGACATCACGAGCTTGAGTAAATAAAAAAATATATTTATATGCCCACGTGTACATACATTCATGAACTTAAAATATGACTTAATACCAACATTTATTTATTTGTTTAGCAAATGTGTTGAACTTTGTTCATTTATAGAAATTATTTGAAAAAGTTGTCAACGTTTTATTCACAGATTGTTACAGAACAACTTGTGTCCTGTGAAGAATGTGCAGTAAAATGTAACAAGGGTGTCATAAATACTGACGTTGATAACGAAGTGGAGCAACAAATTAATGCTTTTATACTACTCAGTATTGAAGCTACTGACATATGAATTAATCTGCAAGTTAAAGGATGTACTCTATGAACAGAGTTAAACAATGCAGTAACAATGTCAAAATAAGAAAGTAAACCAAGATTATAATTGGCTCTTTTATTGTGTTGTTCATAAACCATTTTCTATCGCTTTTTTAAAAATCTCACAATGAAGAAAGAAACTAATGCAAGAAGTTTAACTTCTCTCACTTTCTTTCTCTCTCTTTCTACTTATGGGAGAGGGAAACAGATACAATAATTTACATACCACTGTTATAAACATACTTTGAGATATTACTTTCACTAGGATACCTTTAGGGTATTTTTTCACCATACTTATTCAACATAAATGAGGAGAACATCATGAGGAATGTAAAAGGCGATGCCAACTATGTGAATTACCACCCTTTCACTATAGGCGGCAAATGCATACCAGAGCTTAGATACGCAGACCATACAATATTATTATCCACCAGCAAAGAAGGTTTGGAAAACCTAATCATGACGACCAAGAAACATAGTGAAGACTAACATCTATATTTGAATACACAAAAACAAAAATCATGTCAACTGACAAAGCAAAAGGTTCACCTAACATCCAAGTAAACAATGAAGAACTCCAATGTGTAGAGAGCTACGAATATATGGGCTCAATAATTAACAATAACGGCGACTGCTCCAAAGAGATCTCAAAAAGATTGGCAATAGCAATCAAGAAGTTAAACACAATGAAGAACATGTGGCAAAGCACCAGCAAAATACTAAAATTAAAAATATTGAGAGCATGCATTTTCCCAGCGGCTAGTTATGGTTGTGAATCATGGACTATTACACAAAAATTAAGAACGAAAATTCAGTCCTTCGAAACTAAATGCTACGGAAAGATCCTACGAATACCAAGGACAGAAAAAAGAAAGAACACTGTTGTCCTGAAAGAACTACATGTTAAAGAGAATTGGCTGATAAACAACATATTATACAGCAAAATTACATACTTTGGTCACATCAAGCATCACGATGGCCTGGAAAGAACAATACTAGAGGGCAGGGTCCCAGGACGCAGAGGCAAACCAAGAATAAGATGGCTACAAGATATTAAAGAAACCATGAATATGACCATCAACGAAGTGGGTGAACTGGCAAGAGACAGTGAATTTCAGATGCGCTGCAAAGAGAGCAATGTCCTTTAAAGGATACCACCTTGATGATGAGGATACCTTACACTGTTTTCATAACAAATAAATAAGAATCATAGTTATTGGTTACTGAACTGACGTCACAGCATTCCTGGTAGACCCATAGGAGGTCATCCTCCCCCAACAGATGTCGAAAGTTACTCATACGATAGTTCCTGTGTCTCGCTGGTTAAACACACTTATCTTTCTCTGCCCCGCAAGTATCCAGCTATCCATGTACAACGTGTAATTCGAAACTCATTAAATCGCTGGATTGATTCAAAGTCAATTTTAGTGTCCTCATCCAACAGTAGGTCACCAAGAGACAGAAGAGCATCTCCATTATCCATCCTAAACTCCCCAACAATCGGTGCTTTCAATGCAAGCATGTGTGCTCTCTCGTTGCCGCGAACACCCTCATGACCAGGACAGTATATCCAGGTGAGACTCTAAAATTGGAAACCTCTATTGAATACATCCTATAGCAGACCAATATATTTTGCGATCGATTGCTGCTATAGGTGAATTGGGGCTCGGCACCGTGCATGCTCGTGATTCTCGACTACTGTTACTTCACGTTGTGTGTGGTTATCACTAAACTAAATCTTCTATCCGACAAATAAACATATACCAATACAATTAACGACAAACACTCGGCAGCTGTGTAAAGTTATCAAAACAGCGACCTCGCCGACAACAAATAATTTTAATATGCTTAATTCTTTTCCTTTCATATAGTTAATTGATCGTATTATTCACAAAACTAAAATGCAAACAGGTTAACAGTATGACATTTCGTTATGAAATAAGGATATATAATATTTAATTAGGAATCTCATTATCCTAATTAATATCATAGCTTCGTGTTCTTTGCAATTTCAACTGACACAACATGACACACCAGTAACATATAAATCAGTAAAACAAAACGACATGGATATATTACATAATTTTCAGTAACATCCCCTAAGTCACTTGTATCAAAAATAGCATCTACACCTCGATTCTGTACTTTTCTATCTTCTTCGGTAGGTGTTCTGTCTGCACAGGTCCTAGGCAAGCGGTGGTGTTCAATTTCCTCACCTCGCCTCACCACTCTCTTACATCACACTATTGGGGTCAAAGGCGCAATTCTAGGGACAACGGTGCGCCAGGATTAGTGAGCTGGCACTAATCAAGATCCTACTCCACCTCTACGTGGGAAACTCCGATCTAGACAATACATTTTGCAGATGCTAGAAACTTGTTGTTGGATGCATGTGTGTATTACAGAAAAAGTTTTATGATGAGTAGCTATAGTTGTTGCTCTCACATACTATTTTAGTTTAATTTTATACAAAATAATTCAGAGTGAGGAGTAATTTTATACAGAATGAGGAGTAATTTATATATGATTACTAGTGTACTTACATCAGCTTATGCAAAGAGATTGATTAATCAACATCGAACTGGCGTGTTGGGTCTCTGGACGCTGCTGGATTTGCTGAGGCGGAGATCGGAGCACCTATGGACATAGCCGGAGTGCTATGATGATAGTCCTCATATAACTGATAACTGATCAGCTTATGGTAGTCTCTCATCAGTTATCCTTGAATAAGTAAGCCACATGTTTGCACAACACCACAGCTTCTGGTTTGTCGTGGCCAAGAACTTTTGTACATTATGTCGAAGGAGATAGTAGTCTACATACCAACTTTTATTAATTATGTCGAAGGAGATCAATAGTCTACATACCAACTTTATTACATTATGTCGAATGAGATCAATAGTCCACATACCAACTTTTATTACATTATGTCGAATGAGATCAATAGTCTACATGACAACTTTTGATACATTATATCGAAGGAGGTCAATAGTCTACATGACAACTTTTGATATATTATGTCGAAGGAGATCAATAATCTACATGCCAACTTTTGTTACATTATGTCGAAGGAGATCGATAGTCTACATGACAACTTTTGTTACATTATATCAAAGAGGATCAATAGTCTTTATTTATTTTAAAGAACCCTTTCATACCTCGTGGTATATAGGTCAATACAGTGTTAGGCCTGTATTTTCATTGACCGTCGGCACACGACGGGTGATGTGGTCAGCATCACGCCGGCCGCCTTTACTTTCCCAGAGCATGTCTGGTACCCAGTTGAGGCTGGGTCGACCTGAAAGCCGTCGCGGTCGGGAAAAATTCCACGCACATTGCGGGGGCTGAACCCAGACCACCAGCCTTGCGAAGCGAGTTCACTAACAACTACGCTACAGCGGCTCTCAGATCAATAGTCTACATACCAACTTTTGTTACATTATGTCGAAGGAGATCAAGTCTATGTGACAACTTTTGATACATTATGTCCGAAGAGATCACTGGTGATACAGGATAACAAGGGAAAACAAAATGCTGTGCCAATCAATTTTCATCACACTACAACTTGATTAGCACATAAACTAAACAGTATTACACAAATATATTTATCTACTACTGAATTTTGCTCCTTTCCTTTTTTTTGTGAAGAAGCAGCTTGCTGAACATTGCATTGAACATTCCTGATTTTATATCATTGTTGAGGAAAATGTTGGAACCACAGACAATGAAATGTTTCCTTTTTTGAGCTCCACAGACACCAGCCTTGCGAAGCGAGTTCACTAACAACTACGCTACAGCGGCTCTCAGATCAATAGTCTACATACCAACTTTTGTTACATTATGTCGAAGGAGATCAAGTCTATGTGACAACTTTTGATACATTATGTCCGAAGAGATCACTGGTGATACAGGATAACAATGGAAAACAAAATGCTGTGCCAATCAATTTTCACCACACTACAACTTGATTAGCACATAAACTAAACAGTATTACACAAATATATTTATCTACTACTGAATTTTGCTCCTTTCCTTTTTGTGAAGAAGCAGCTTGCTGAACATTGCATTGAACATTCCTGATTTTATATCATTGTTGAGGAAAATGTTGGAACCACAGACAATGAAATGTTTCCTTTTTGAGCTCCGCAGACACATACAGTACTGTCTAATGAGAATTTCATGTAACTGGTAGTTACAATTTGTATGACAATCTCCTTATGGTTTGTCGTGGCTAAGAACTTATCTTCATATCCAGATGATATAAGGACAGATCAGGTTCAATTTAGTATGTCATAAATGCAAAACACTAAGTGTTTTTGCTATACCATTTTCTGTTATCTGTAGTTCTGACAAAATGCAACTGTTCAGGGAGAAATTGGAGTTTTTTCTCTGGCACAAAACTAGTGCTTATTGTGGTGGATGATAAACTAATTGCTTCCATTGTCATGTAATAGTCAACAGTTGGCGATCTTCTAAATATATGCATAATTTACTTGTTACATTAACTTAAATGCTACATATATAATTATAATCGTAATTTGATCTACATTTTGGTACACATTACTTACTAGCTAGGCATCGTTATTTTATTGTTATGTTTACAACACTACAACAGTTACATTTACTGAAGAAGACACTGTTAAGTTAACTTAAATTATACATATATAATTATAATCGTAATTTGATCGCCATTTTGGTACACATCACTTACTAGGCATAGTTATTGTGTATTTATGTTTACTAAAGAAGTCCGTTTGAGTCCGTATGTTTACTAAAATGTCCATCATCATCAAGGTGCGTATCCTTATGTCCATATGTTTACTAAACACGTGTGAATAATCCTCCTCACCCTCCATCTTGAAAAATATTGCGCGAAGGCCATTATTTACGATGTCCACGAGCAAACCGTACACAAACTGGATGCAAGGCTAAACAAGTTGCCCAAAAGACTGGTAACCTGGGCAGATGACGTTCAACAACCGGGAGGTAGGTTGTCTAAGGGTAGTTACTCTAAAAGAAAAAAACAACCTGCTGCCTTGTAGGTCGGCTGGGGACAGTCAAAGGCTGACGGAGAGCGAACCAGTAAACGATGGCTGAAACTTACGAAGTTTATGGAGAAATCTGGTCAATCGGTTTGGGCGGTGATCGCGACAGAGAGAGAGAGAGAGAGAGAGATCGAGATCACGCTATTTCGGGCCTGAGACAATGATCATATATAGATATCCAACATATCATTTACAACGACTGTAGTCCTCTATGTTATCTTCGGTCTCCTCTTCTTTAGGTTTAGTTTTAGTTTTCTTCATAAATTCCATATCTTTCCTAACGTCCTATTACCTCTAGTTCTAAGAGTGGGTCTTCTGATAATTGTCTGTCCTTCCTATTTATGGTGACCCCTGACCTGAGCATAACCTTCTTTTTTTCAGCTCTGGTAATTGTCAATCGAGGTCTATTAGTTTCACGTCGAATCAAGGCAGCATCTTAGTTTTCTTCAGCTTTTGCGTAGACTTTTCGTGATTTATCGGCTTCGTGTCTGTTCTTCTTCTTCTTCGAAATTTCCACATCGACCACCTGTCAACAACTCTGTGTTATTTGTATGTGATCTGATCCTAAAGCGTTGTATGTTCTTCCATTATGCGCCTACAATTAGGCCAGCACATCCGATTTTCGCTTCTTTTTATTTACTGGGTAGCATCCTAGGGCCTACATTGGTCGTCTCTTGCGACATGCATTGTAAGTCGCATTAGTACTATTATTTGCTTCCTTGCGGCCAGCACCACAAGGGCGGACTTCGTGTCTGTTCACGACAGCATCTCAATTTTCTTCGACCTATTAGCTTCGACCTATTATATGCCAAGGTTGAAAATGATAATGTAGGAGTAGAAAGCTATAGGAAAACAAGGAAAAAAACACAATGAATGAGAATGGAGAAAGACTGGCGGAGTTATGTATGCTGTCAAACTTAGTAATTGGAGGTACCATCTTTGTACATAAGAAATTCATAAACTTACTTGGCACTCACCAGATGGAGTGAACATGAATCAGATTGACTATATGTGCATAAATACACAATTTAGAACATCATTGCTGGATGTCCGTGCATACAGAGGGCAGATGTAGGAAGTGATCATAATTTATGCATAGGTAAATTGAAACTGAAATTGAAAATTCACCATACTAAAAAAGAACAACTGCGAATAGACAGTCAAAGACTACACAATAATGAGGTAAAAGAGGAATATCAGCTCGAACTTAAGAATAGGTTCAAGTTACTCAATGGTGAAAATGAACAGAACATTGAAGACAAATGTACTAAGATAAAGGCACACTATTGGGGCAGTAAATAGTAACGCAGGATTAAAGACGAAGACAGAAAACCCTGGATAAGCGATGGCACCTGAAATGTATTCAAAAAAGAAGAAAGATGAAACTAGCGATATTTAATACTAAGGATGCAACAGATGAAATCCAAGCTAAGAGGAATATAGACTAAAAGACAAGGAAGTGAAAAGAACAGCTAGAAGAGATAAAAGAGCATATGTCAATCGACTGGCCGAAGAAGGGAAAAGGCAGCTAAGACTGGAAACAGTAAAATGCTATACAATACACTAAAACAACTTACTGGAACTTTTGTTTCAAAGGGTGGCCCAATCAAGAGCAAAGATGGTAAAGTTCTAACATCAGATACCGAGCAGAAGAAAAGATGGGCAGAACATTTTGAAGAAATATTAAATAGACCCGATCCACCAGTACTACTCAAGTTTGACGAAGAGGCAAGAAACAGCTCCTACCAATTAACGAAGAAATGATAAGTGTAGCTGAGATCAAGGAGGCAATCAATTCCTTGATAAACAATAAGGCAGCAGGTGACGACAACATTACTGCAGAAATGCTCAAAGCGGCTGATGATACAACTATTAGCCAGGTGCAGAACTATTTAATAAAGTATGGGAAGAAGAAACTGTCCCAGATCAATGGAAGAATGGAATAATTGTTAAGATCCCAAAAAGGTGATCTCAAAGATTGCAACAACTGGAGAGGATCACCCTATTATCAGTAATGACCAAGACTTTCTGCAAAATCATTCTTAATAGAATCAAAAGAGCAGTGGACACAACCCTGAGAGAAGAACAAGCTGGTTTTAGACCTGGGAGAAGCTGCTTAGACCAAATAATTACCCTACGACTAATTTTGGAGGAACATATTGAGAAGCAACAACCACTCATACTAAATTTCATCGATTTTAAAAAGCCTTTGATAGTCTACACAGAATTCTCTGTGGAATATTCTGAGATGCTATGGAATACCAGACAAAATAATAAACATTATTAAGAGCCTCTATGATGGTTCACAGTGTGCAGTTCGCACTGATGGTGGACACAGCGACTGATTTATGGTTGAAACCGGAGTAAAGCAAGGCTGTATTCTATCTCCGCTATTGTTTGGAGTGGCCATTGACTGGGTGATGCGAAAATGTTGCAGGGCGAAACTGGCATCGATTGGGTTGAAAATAGTCAACTAGAAGATTTGGATTTTGCAGATGATATTGCCTTGTTAAGTAGAAACAACCAAGATATGCAAAGAAAAACAGACAACTTGTCATCTATAGCATCAAAAGTTGGACTGCAGATAAGCTATGAAAAAACAAATATAATGAAGACACCTATGGCAAGTAATGCAGATATCACACTGGAATCTAAAATGATAAAAATAACAGAGCAGTTCACCTTTTTGGGTAGCAATTTTGATTGCACAGGAAATATTAAAAAGAAATTATGATACGAATTGGCAAAGCAACATCAGCTTTTAAAAGTCTAAATAAAATATGGAACTGCAAGTTATATAGTATTAAAACTAAATTACAATTTTCAATTCAAATGTTGTATCAATCTAACATATGCCAGCGAGAGTTGGAAAATGACTAAAGATATAGAAAGCAAGTTGAATGCATTTGAAAATAGATGTATGCGAAAAATAATGAATATAAAATGGAACGAATTCAGGAGAAGTGATGAAATCAGAGACATGTCTGGTCAACCACTAGTGACAACTGTTATAAGAAAGAAGATGGAGATATGTTGGACACACCTTGAGGAGAAATGATCAAAGAATATCAAAGCAGGCATTCAAGTGGGATGCAAAGGGTTCAAGAAAGAGAGGTCGACCTAAGAGACCCTGAAACGAACTTTGCTGGAGAGGCAGGAAATATCGGTCTCAGTTCCATGGAGGAGATTCAGCGAGTTGCCCAGGATAGAGCGGTATGGAGAAATTACTTGCAGGCCCTATGTAACGTATAACGGTACGAAGGAATTATTATTATTAGATTAATTCCGATTTTCTGATATTTGCACATTTCTAAAGATGTACACGCTATTCTTCGTTTAGACACTTTTCTGGTCTGATTAAATAGTTTTGCATATTTTAACGATACTAAACTTGACTTGTGGAATTTTAACAAAACAGAATAACTATTAAAAAAAGTTAACATAATAATTATTTTAAATTTTCTATATCGCAGTTGGAAACAGAAATGTTATAGCGACATGAAAATTATACATTTTGCACAAATCAAGGCAATCGGAAAAACACAACGCAACTGATGGAGTATGTTTTGTAAATATGGTCTCCAATAAATGATAGTTTCGTTACCGATAATTATTTGTAGTGGCCATCATGTTTAATTGGTAGGGACCACCTTGTCAATTTAATGATTGCACCCCTTTGATTTATGCAAATGTTGTAAACGTTCTACAACTCGTCGAAAATGTATTTGTTAGTGGTCACATGGTGACCACTATCTGAACGTAAAAAAAAATCGGATAAGACATCAAAATTCTAATTTATTAATTGTTTTCTCGAATATTGAACCGATTTCGATAATATTATTTCAGTTGAACTAAATTTCCTTCGAGAAGTATCCCAGCCAAGTTTGGTGGATTTGAGGCTATCTAAATTGAGTTTATGTATGATGATGATGCTCGTCCATCATGGGTGATGACGACCACACAAATTTTCATCCAAGGGAATTTAGTTGCGCTATGTTTATCTGTGTGTACGTAGATGACTAGTGAGCTCGATACGGGCTTGAAATGTTCTTGTACAGTGTGGGCAAGGTATACTTGCACTTGTGGGAAGTTTTACTGCCTTTCTGTTTTGACGTTTTTGCTCCATCAGTGATGTTCTACCTGCCTCGCAGGCCGAGGAACCGTTTCGAAGAAGTGTGCGCCAGGCTGATCTGTCTTGAGCAGCATTATCCCAGTTGTTGACATCTATGCCAAAAGATTTCATCGAGTTCTTGAGTGTATCTTTGAATCGCTTTTTCTGGCTCCCATGTGAGCGTTTACCGCTATGCAGCTCACCATAAAAGAGTCGTTTGGGTACATGTAAGTGTGTGTGTGTATGTGTGTGCCTCATTATACAAAAACTCGTTTTGCGGGGCAATGGACTCGTTCAGAGTTTAATTAATGTTCATGATGTTGCAAAACCGATATATTGGCTTTTGGATGTCTGTTAACAAAACTGAATGTTGCTTCACAATCACTTTACTGAAGTTTAATAAGTCTTCAATAAGTGGAAAGTACTTATATCTAGGTACATTTTACCTCCTTTAACAAAGCTTTGAAAGCGGAACTCATGTTTTTGTGTTAAAATCGAGTCATATTAAAAAAAACTGTAATGTGTCCGTCATTTGCCAACCTTGTCATGAAGGTCAAAATGAGTTTATATAGTGCAATCTTGAGTATGTAATAGTATTGGACAGAGCCACGCATATCATATTTCCGCCACAGAAAGCAGGTCCGAAGTTTGATTTGGCTTGGAATGTTAGGTACGATGGGAAAAGGAACCAAGAAACATCAAGGTGGCTTGACTCAATTACAAGTTATGGACCATTAGTCTGATTACCAGAGTAATGGATACTCACTGTGCAGCTGGATTATACAGGTGTCCTTTGAGTACCATTTTGTAGTTGTATAGTTAGCGAATGAGCATTTATAAATGGTTTACAGTAGAATGTCATGAGATCTTGTTTTCCATGTTTAGTGACAGATTGAGAATGCGTTGTTGGGATATACATCTTTAGACAATGACAGAAGAATGTCGTTAGTCGAAGTAAAATGTGTCTTTTCCAAGAGAGTTGCAGATGTGGGAAATCGCAGTCGTGAGAACAAGTTTTGGAATAGTAAAGTAATAGAATAATCACCCATATATATACACGATGGACTTTAAGAAGATGGAATAATAGAGCAGATAGAGAGCCAAATACAGAACAGCTATGAGGTAGCTAGAATAAAAAAAAGAGAACTAGACACAGAACAGCTAAAGTACAGGACTGTTAGGCCAGATTATCAGAAAAGCAGAGGAGAACCGAAGAGCTTCACGTAGAAGATATAACTACTGGAGGTTAGAATTTATAAGAGCTAATTAGAAGAGAACTCCACATACTTTTTCAGAAGAGCAGATTTGACCACATAAATGTGAGTATAAATATTGTTAATAATATGTTTTTTCTTCTTCAAATAGGTCTTGCTACAATAATCGAATTTTCTGAAGCGTATATCACCTGATGTGATATATTATATTATCGTATTTCACATTAATGTCTTTTACGCCAACAATGCTTGACCAACGAATCAATGAAACGAGGTCGTCTTGAAGCGCATTTGAAGGCAAAATATAGAACTCATATTAATTCAGGTTTGAATTACTTTCAAACTTTAAAGAATAGTTTTGAGAACAGAGCAACATTAAAGTCCCTGTTTACTGCTCATACTGCAACTGTCAATCGTAATCTTGAGGCTAGTTATCAAATTTCCTTACTCATTGCTCAATGTGAAAAAAACCATACTATAGGAGAGAATTTAATCAAACCATCAATATAATCTTTTCTTAAAACGGTTCTGAAAAAAGATGAGAAAGAGGTGAAAGCTATGCCACTCAGTAACAATATTGTTAGCAATAGAATAGACGAAATGAGTGAAGATATGGAAATACAACCTGTTGAAAAACTGAAAACAAGAAAATTCTCAGCGCAAACTGATGAATCAACTTTGAGAGACATTGTTGATAAGTAGTATTGATAACTTACACAAGATATATTGATAATGGGGATTTTGTTGAAGAAATATTGTTCTGTAAATCATTAGAAAGCACCTCTAGCTCCAAAAATGTATATAATAAGCTAAAAAATTACTTATATGTAAAAAATATACCAATGAACAATATAACATCTTGTGCCGCAGATGGTACTCCTAATATGATAGGAAAGAAAAATGGCTGCTTAAAATTGCTGAAAGATGAGAATCCAGAAATTCTTCTTGTGCATTGTGTTACTCACAGGGAAAATTTGGTAGTAAAAATATTTCACCTGTTCTAAATGAACTACTAAATTTAATTATAAAGTGTATCAATGCTCTTAAAGCTAATGCCAAATGTGAGTCTCTTCAAACTATTTTGTGAATAACAAAATGCAGACCATGTGAGACTTTTACTTCACACTGAAGTAAGATGACTCTCGAAAAGGAACTGCGTGACAAGATTATTTATGGGACTATTTGATACTCTTAGTGATTTTTAAGCGACAAACCTGAAATGAAGTATCTGCTAACGATCGATGGTAAAGCATTTGTGAGTTATCTAGCCGATATCTTTGAAAAACAAAATATATCAAATAACCACCTTCAAGGAAGAATACAATTCTTGTTGATGCAAAAACAAAGATATTTGGTTTTATTACCTTTATTGAATTATACCAGAAATATATTTGCACCAAACATTTTGAAAAGTTTCATTGGCTCCAAAAATGTGTAGTGAATGATACCGTTATATTTGTTACTGTCGATCATCTGAAACTTTTATCCGCTGATTTTAAAGAAAGATTTTCTGATTTGAAACAAATTGATTTTCCAACTTGGATGTTGCAGTCAATGTTAGTGGATTTGTCTGATATTTCAAATATGCAGTATCAAGAAGAACTAGCAGAAATGCAAAACGATGAGTCAGTTAAAACTTCATTTAATAGAAAAGGAGTGATGGCATGACTTTGTGAGGAAACATAAATCAAATATACAAATTCAACCAAATGTGCAAGAAAACTTATTAACGTTTCCATCTTCATATTTAGCTGAATGTGAATTTAGTGCCATAACTGATTTGCTGCTAAAAAAGAAATCGGCTGGATGTATGACACAACGAGGAGACTTGAGACTGAAGCTAACTAAATTAGAACCTAACATAAAATATCTTTGCAGCATGCATCAAGCGCAAGGATCTCACTAAGTGTAAGTAATAAATAATTATTAATAATTAAAATAATATAGAAAAATATATCATTAAAATGATATCGTACTTGAATTTCTGTTCTCCATTATATGTTTTGAAAATTTACTTACTGTGTTTCCTAAACAATTTCCTAGTGATTTCTTCCTAAAACTTATCATTTAAGTTTCTTCAGTGAACATTTCAATTTTGGGAAAATATTTTTGTTGTATATGTTACATAGAAAGGGGGCATACACATTTTTAAAGGCTTTGGTGGGGCATGGCACAAAAAAGGTTGGGAAACACTGGTCTAGAGAGAGTCCATCACCAACTTTCAAACAATTCCAGTGCGCTTGTTTTAAAATTGTGCTCTTCGGTGTTCATTAGTTATTTTATATGTGCCATATAAGTTATACTGCGCCATGTGCAAGCAGAGCAAGGTCGTCTTGCAGTGGATAACGTCTCACTGTGGAATACTAAGAAATGAAACATCAGACCGACTGGACAAGGAAGGTTCTGCAGGAGAGCAACCGGATGTGTCAGTTACCTACCACCAAAAGAAAAGTACGATTAAATCAATCAGAAAGTCACAAATTTCAACACACGACGACTACTATATTATGAGCAGATTTTACCAGGTTTTGCGCCCCAGAACAGAAAATAATATAATCCGCAGAAACTGGTATACAAAATTAAAGATTGGATTTCAGCCATGTGTACATGTGGACAGACACATCAGACTGCAGAGCACATACTTCAAGACTGCCCCACGTATAATATACTAAGGCAAACTGACTGGTCTAGTGAGACAACACTAGACAACATATAGTAAAGTTTATACAAGAGACAATGTTGAATATATATACAATATTTTAAGCGAACGAATGAAGTAGATTATGTAAGTCCTATATAGTTGTGGGCCAATGGGTATTCATATGGTTGCTTGATTATATCCACTATGTATTTTATTCTTTGCTTTTGTATTTTGATTTGTATGTCTTGTAAGTTAAAGCACGGTAATCACCACATACATCACACCTAGACTAATATGTATATCTAACGTTTTCCATCCGACACCACAAATAATGTTCGTAGCTATTGTAGGAAGCATCATTCTGGCTGTGTAGCGTTGTTGGTTAACCGTGAAGCATCCCGCCTACACGCATGATCTCCGTTGCGAGGCAGAGAATCCATTTCAACGTTAGAGACTGGATGTACTGCAGTCATACAGTTAATCGTCACATAGACACACATTAAACTTGGTTTGATTCGCTTGAAACATCACTCTAAACACAACAATAATGTTAACATTGCTTCTTTAGCTGACGTAACTAATTGTCTCAATTTTCATTGTACAGGTGGGGAAAAAATGAGAACAATTTAGAGCCAAGTTAATATTAGTAATAAGAAACAAAAGATACATGCTCATCAGTAAAGCTTCTTGTTGAACAAACAGCAGTTCTTATGTCTGTGACTTGAAGGTTTAGTTAACAGCCACATAAATAATAAAGTTACCAATACAGTTCATACACACGACTAAAGTTTTAACTAATTCTAATATAATCCACAGAGATATCCTTCTCTAAACTGGAATCCTACTAACAAAAGAATCAAAACCCAAATCCGCTACAGAAAATATACAGAATACAAACACTGAGTAAAGTTTTTGTTGTTTTTGTTATTGTTTTGTTGGAGGATAACTTGTTATTGTTAGCGTCTTTACCAGATGTTAGTTGTCTGCGCCTGTTGGTAATTATACGGACCTGTATTCCAATAATAGCACAACCAAGAGATACGAGAACAATGGACGATTCCTGTCATATAATCTGTGAGATCTAAAAATAAATTGAACAATCCGTTTCTGATGTCCTGCTTAAAGCGTTCAGTAACAACAAATCTACAACTAAGATGCCATATGTGTACTTGCTTAAACTCAGAGCAAAGCACATTTTGATAAATAAAACAAACAAAAATTAAAAGCACAAAACAAGATATCAGCAAATATTCTCAGAGTGTGACTATCAGTGAACTTAAATGGAATAAATATTGCTAATAAACGTTCTCCTGTTATCAAGACTGAATAAGAAAGAGAGCAATGTATTCCAAATAATACAGCATGCAAACAACATGAACAAGATATAACATAAGTAATGTCTGTCTCAGAGAACATGAACGCTGGGGATGCTTCCTGTTGATATGTGAAAAAATTGTTGAGACCAACGAGGAAAACAACATCAGAAAGAGCCAAAGCGACAAGCAGAATGTTTGAACATTTCTTGAATCCATGACGAGTCAATACAATAATACTGACGTGCCAACTATTCACCAAACTTATACATGGATATATCACGTAGTTGAACGTCCATTCTATTTCATTAACTTGTTCTTCACTGAGAAAAGGTAATAACTGGATAAGATTTGAACTGTAGTTATCACAGTCTCGTTCGTCAACATCTTATCTTTGTGTAATGTAGTTTTCACTGTCAGGGAAAGTGAGTTTAGTTAGAATATATTTTTCTGTTATAAACTTTATGTAGTAACAAAGATTATTATATAGAACTATTTTATGTGTTTGTTATGTAGCAACATATCAAAGTAAAAACTTTAGCGTCTACCTGATACATTTTGTATGTTATAATTTATTAAATACAGTGTTATCTGCTTTATCATAGTTCATGACCTTTCAACAATTATAACAAGAATAGAATGGGCGTACCAATTAACCTATAACCCATCATCTTGTCATGAGACAAAATGTCAACTAGAACATAACATTTGATCTCAACTTTCGACAAATTGTCGCACATTTCTGTAAACTGAGAAATACAATAGACAGTTGTAACCGTAAATCTCGCTCGCTGCAAGTACGACAAATTTGGTGTTTGAATAATTATCTGTAGAATTTCGTCCAATATTTCTCACATTTTCTCAGTGTTTTAGTGACATTGATTTTACTGAATGTGTTAATCTCAAATTGAAGGAATATTTTTCCTGCCTCTACAAAGTTCATTGCTAATTAAATTACACCGCCATATTTAATTTGCAACTTGAAACAGTAGAGGTTCAGTGAAGGTCAAAGCACTTAAGAAGAAGATGATCGAGAATTCGTCTAGAGGCACATTAATATCATCTTTCAAATAAATTTTCTTTTGATGCAGGGTGAAATAATAACTCATGATTACTTACGATATGATTTGGTATAACATATATTCAGGTGAGGTGGGAAACATCCAAAGAGAAGTAATCGTGAAATTAGAAGTTACTGAAACAATAAGTTGTCTGTATTAAATATCAACCAAATAATCATAATATTTGTAAAGTAAGATTCACCATGAATATGATAAATGTGAAAAGATGTCACGTGTTATCAAAGAAATGTCGAAATAAATCATTAAATGTGATAATTCATGAGAATTCTTTCATTCATCACAGTTTCCTATTTACTAGAACTTTCTATATAATACCAACATTAATCGTTACTGTAGCAGTCAGCTCTGGTGTGGAGAAGACAAGACAGAAACACGTGATACAGTGGTAACTGACTCACCAGGTTTACAGGAAATGTTGAAACTTCATGCTAGTTTCTTTAAACTTGTTTCTTCTTCTCGAGTTGTCTTATGTCTAACAAAACTTGTTTCTTCTTCTCGAGTTGTCTTATGTCTAACAAAACGTGTCTCTTCTTCTCGAGTTGTCTTATGTCTAACAAAACTTGTCTCTTCTTCTCGAGTTGTCTTATGTCTAACAAAACTTGTATCTAAATGTTTGTAAACAATATCAAACTGGAAAAGATCAGTAATATTAATATTATTCAACTATTTAATTAACTATGATAGAAGATATTTTGTTTATAATTATATGTGTTTGTGTTTGTTTGTTTGTTAATATGTTCATTATTAAGTTTCTATTATATTTATAACTTTTCAGCAAGCAATAACAATTGTTTATATTCGTTGAAATTGACATACTTAAAATGTTTGAATCCTCTAGAAAATAGAGAAACAGTAAAATAACACTGTAGCCACTAAGTGAAGTAACACAGTGACATCAGACAACAAACACTGTAGCCACTAAGTGAAGTAACACAGTGACATCAGACAACAAACACTGTAGCTACTAAGTGAAGAACACAGTGACATCAGACAACAAACACTGTACTACTAAGGAAGTAACACAGAACATCAGACAACAAACACTGTAGCTACTAAGTGAAGTAACACAGTGACATCAGACAACAAACACTGTAGCTACTAAGTGAAGTAACACAGTGACATCAGACAACAAACACTGTAGCTACTAAGTGAAGTAACACAGTGACATCAGACAACAAACACTGTAGCCACTATGTGAAGTAACACAGTGACATCAGACAACAAACACTGTAGCTACTAAGTGAAGTAACACAGTGACATCAGACAACAAACACTGTAGGCACTAAGTGAAGTAACACAGTAACATCAGACAACAAACACTGTAGCTACTAAGTGAAGTAACACAGTAACATCAGACAACAAACACTGTAGCTACTAAGTGAAGTAACACAGTGACATCAGACAACAAACACTGTAGCTACTAAGTGAAGTAACACAGTAACATCAGACAACAAACACTGTAGCTACTAAGTGAAGTAACACAGTAACATCAGACAACAAACACTGTAGCTACTAAGTGAAGTAACACAGTGACATCAGACAACAAACACTGTAGCTACTAAGTGAAGTAACACAGTGACATCAGACAACAAACACTGTAGCTACTAAGTGAAGTAACACAGTGACATCAGACAACAAACACTGTAGCTACTAAGTGAAGTAACACAGTGACATCAGACAACAAACACTGTAGCTACTAGTGAAGTAACACAGTGACATCAGACAACAAACACTCAGCTATAGTGAAGTAACACAGTAACATCAGACAACAAACACTGTAGCTACTAAGTGAAGTAACACAGTAACATCAGACAACAAACACTGTAGCTACTAAGTGAAGTAACACAGTACATCAGACAACAAACACTGTAGCTACTAAGGAAGTAACACAGGACATCAGACAACAAACACTGTAACCACTAAGAAGTACACAGTGAATTCAGACAACAAACACTGTAGCCACTAAGTGAAGTAACACAGTGAATTCAGACAACAAATAGAATGTTATGTCAGGTTTAAGGTAAACATAATGTTACGTCCCAGGAAATGAACATACCGACATGTTGGCAAGGACGGGACGGAGGGTAGCGAAGCCCTAAACGTATCTAAATATTTGATGCTCAACAGATGTGGTTTGTATTTAACAGATGTGTGTGTGTTGCTAGTTTGTTAATATGTGTATTATTATTTTTCTGCGTACATATTTATAACTTTTTAGCAATCAATCATTTTGTTGATGTTGAAATTGATATAACAAAAATGTTTTAATCCTTTAACAAATAGAGAAATAGTAAAAAAAAATGTAGTGAAGTTACACAATGACATCAGACAACAAAACTGAATGTTTATGTAAGATTTAAGGTAAATAAACATTTTGTTTACCATTAAATAAAAATACCAACATGCTGGCATGTACTGTAGAGAGAGAGAGAGAGAGAGAGAGAGAGAAAGTAGCACAGACCTACCTAACACAAAGCTTCGACATTAAAATAACATAACTTTGACACAGTTCAGAAATGGAAGGAAAAGTAACTGAAACATTCAACTCGACAAAATAAATAAATTAGATAGAAAAGAGCGGATAACAGTCTTCAGACTTGAAACTGAACACATTGGCCACAAGAAACATGTTCATCGAATAGGTCACCTACATCTGTGGAACTTCAAAACACATCTGTGGAACATCAAAACAAATCTATGAAGCACCAAAACAAATCTGTGGAACACCAAAACACATCTGTGGAACATCAAAACACGTCTGAAGAGCACCACAACACATCTGTTGAACACCAAAACACATCTGTTGAACACCAAAACACATCATTCGAACACCAAAACACATATGTGGAGCACCAAACACGTCTGAGGAACATCAAAGCACATCTGTGGAACATCAAAATACATTTGTGGAGCACCACAACACATCTGTTAAATACCAAACCACATCTGTTGAGCATCAAAACACATCTTTTGAACACCAACACACATATATATCGAGCAGCAGCACAATCCCAGAATTCATCAAACAAGACATAATTCATGATGAAGAACAGAATAAACAAGATAAAGATGGATACATGATGTGAAGAACAGAATAAAAAAGATAAAGATGGATACATGAAGTGAAGAACAGAATAAACAAGATGGATACATGATGTGAAGAACATAATAAACTAGATGGATACATGATGTGAAGAACAGAATAAACAAGATGGATACATGATGGAAAGAACAGAATAAACAAGATGGATACATGATGTGAAGAACAGAATAAACAAAATGGATACATGATGTGAAGAACAGAATAAACAAGATGGATACATGATATGAAGAACAGAATAAACAAGATGGATACATGATGTGAAGAACAAAATAAACAAGATGGAAACATGATGTGAAGAACAGAATAACCAAGATGGATACATGATGTGAAGAACAGAATATACAAGATGAATACATGATGTGAAGAACAGAATATACAAGATGGATACATGATGTGAAGAACAGAATAACCAAGATAAAGATGGATACATGATGTGAAGAACAGAATAAACTAGATAAAGATGGATACATGATGTGAACCATGACGGAAACAGAGATAGAACATCTGACCAATGATATAGAACATTCCCAGGGACGTTAATGGATAAAGTTCTGCAGAAGACAATACAGAATGATAATGATGATGAGTTTGTTGAATATAAACTGTAACTAATGTGTCTCAACATTTTAACTTTGTAATTTGTTCCTGATCTTATTGTTATACATGTATTTATCGATGCATCAAATGAAGGAGCACCTTGCTTATGTTAGAGAAGTATTTGAAACTCTGTTATAGCAGAGAAATTGTGATGGGACAGCTCAACTGAATGAATGAATTGATTAATTGTGTACACTTTGTGTCAAGTAACATTTGATATCAACACAACACTTGTATCAATAGTCCAACTTTGTGTCAAGTAACATTTGATATCCACACAACACTTGTGTCAATAGTTCAACTTTGTGTCAAGTAACATTTGATATCATCACAACACGTGTGTCAATAGTCCAACTTTGTGTCAAGTAACATTTGATATCAACAAAACACGTGTGTCAATAGTCCAACTCGTCTCACACTGATTATAATTGTTTTAAATAGTATAATATTTTACCTCTAGTTTATTTATGTTAAGTGTTGTTATAAATTGTTTAGCGTAAACATTCACTTTTATTTGATAATATTGTAACTTTTAAGTTGTTAACAGTAACATTGTTGTAACTATTTGTACAAGAACATTGGTTAAATACAGAGAGCTAGAGACAAACATGACTACAGACAATTAATACTACAACAACCGTGTATGAATTGTATCTTAAATATTATTGTTTTAATAACTTGACTATATAATTGTTTGACTGACAAATGTCGTTGATGTTTGATGTCAATATATGTGCTTTTTGTGTGATGGTTTATTTGTATATGTGAACATATAACATTTAATGTATGCATGTGTGATTATTTATTCGAAGTGCTTCATATTTGTATGTGTAACTATGTATGTGCTATATATGTCGCTATATATGTCATTATATGATTAAAATCGGTGTATATATAAATATATATATATATAAGCAGATCTATATACAGAGCTACAGAAACTTGCAAGAAAGGACGCCATACCGGTAAACCGACCAGCCAGGTGGTGTGCGGTGCACCTAGATGCATCAATGACGGGTTGATGAAAGCGCTTATGGGAAGTCAGCAAACCTGACTCCTACATTACTTGCTCAAAAACATACACTAAAATTAGACTTTGGAATGTGAGAACAATGGCCACGGCTACAAAATCAGCCCAAATTGCAGAAGAAATGAAGAGATGCGAGCTGGATATACTGGGGTTAAGTGAGGTGAAATATCCTGGAACAGATAGAAGAGTAGTTAGTGGACTAACTTTCATATATTCAGGGAGAGAGGAGAGTAAGCATTTTGAATGAGTGGGTATAATGATGACACCTAGAGCAGCAAAGAACATGTTAGAATGGAACCCATCTCGAGTCGGATAATTAGAGCCCGCTTCAGTACCAGGCATGTCAATATGACAATACTCCAGTGTTATGCACTAACCAAAGAGGCCGACGATGATAAGAAAGACACATTTTATGGGCAACTACAAGATCAAATTAATAAGACCCAAAAACATGACCTGTTAGTAGTAATGAGGGACTTTAATGCCAAGGTTGGAAGTGATAATGTAGGGGGAGAGAGAGCTATAGGAAAACAAGGAATAAACACAATGAATGAGAATGGAGAAAGAATGGCGGAGTTATGTATGCTGTCAAACTTAGTAATTGGAGGTACCATCTTTGCACATAAGGAAATTCATAAACTTACTTGGAACTCACCAAATGTAGTGAACATGAATCAGATTGACTATATGTGCATAAATACAATTATAATATCATTGCTGGATGTCCTGCATACAGAGGGGCAATGTAGGTATGATCATAATTTATGCATAGGTAAATTGAAACTGAAATTGAAAAAATTCACCATACTAAAAAAGAACAACTGCGAATAGACAGTCAAAGGCTACAAAATAAAGAAAAGAGGAATATCAGCTCGAACTTAAGAATAGGTTTGAGTTACTCAATGGTGAAATGAACAGAACATTGAAGACAAATGGACTAAGATGAAGGACACACTATTGGGGGCAGCAAATAGTAGTGCAGGATTAAAGACGAAAGACAGAAAACCCTGGATAATTGATGACACGTGGAAATGTATTCAAGAAAGAAGAAAGATGAAACTACTATATTTAATACGAAGAATGCAACAGATGAAATCCAAGCTAAAAGCTAAAGAGGAATATAGACTAAAGACAAGGAGGGAAAGAGCGACTAGAAGAGATAAAGAGCATATGTCAATCGACTCGAAGAAGGAAAGGGCAGCTAAGACTGGATACAGTAAAATGCTAATACAACACACTAAAACAACTCACTGAACTTTTGTTTAAAAGGTGGCCCAATCAAGAGTAAAGATGGTAAAGTTCTAACATCAGATACGAGCAAAAGAAAAGATAGCAGAACATTTTGAAGAAATATTAAATAGACCTGATCCACCACTACTACTCAAGTTTGACGAAGATGTAAGAAACAACTCTCTACCAATTAACGAAGAAATGATAAGCGTAGCTGAGGTCAAGAAGGACATCCGTTCCTTGATATACATTAAGACAGTTGGTGACGACAACATTACGCGAAATGCTCAAAGCGGCTGATGATACAAATATTAGACAGGTGCAAGAACTATTTAATAAAATATGGAAAGAAGAAACTGTCCCAGATTAATGGAAAAGGAAATTGTTAAGATCCCCCAAAAAGGTGATCTCAAAGATTGCAACAGCTGGAGAGGGATCATCCTATTATCAGTGATGACCAAGACTTTCTGCAAAATCATTTTAATAGAATCAAAAGAGCAGTGGACAAACCTGAGAAAGAACAAGCTGATAGTCTCACAGAATCTTCTCTGTGGAATATTCTGAGATGCTATGGAATACCAGACAAAATAATAAACATTATAAAGAGCTCTATGATGGTTCACAGTGTGCAGTTCGCACTGATGGTGGACACAGCAATTGGTTTATGGTTGAAACCGGAGTAAAGCAAGGCTGTAATCTATCTCCGCTATTGTTTGGAGTGGCCATTGACTGGGTGATGTGAACATGGTGCAGGGGCAAAACTTGGCATCGATTGGGTAGAAAAGCAACATCAGCTTTAAAAGTCTAAATAAAATATGGAACTGCAAGTTATATAGTATTAAACTAAATTACGAATTTTCAATTCAAATGTTGTATCAATCTAACATATGTCAGCGAGAGTTGGAAAATGACTAAAGATATAGAAACCAAGTTGAATGCATTTGAAAATAGATGTCTGCGAAAAATAATGAATATAAATGGAACGAATTCAGGAGAAGTGATGAAATCAGAGAAGTGTCTGGTCAACCACTAGTGACAACTGTTATAAGAAAGAGAAGATGGAGATATGTTGGACACACATTGAGGAGAAATGAATATCAAAGCAAGCATTGAAGTGGGATCAAAGGGTTCAAGAAAGAGAGGACGATCTAAGGAGACCCTGAAACGAACTTTGATGAGAGGGGCAAGAAATATCGATCACAGTTCCATGGAGGAGATTGAGCGAGTTTCCCAGGATAGAGCGGTATGGAGAAATTACTTGCAGGCCCTATGTAAAGTATAACGGTACGAGATCAATTATATATATATATATATATATATATATATATATACAGTATATATATATGCGTGTGTGAGTGCATAGATGACTGTGTGTGTGTTCATTGTTATTTTGAGGATCATCTTCATCGTCACTTCGGACATTTCCATAATTGCTCCAATCTGCTCCCAAGCATGTATGTCAGTGTGTTTACTCTAACAACTCCCGTTCTGTATTGATTGATGTATCTACTTAGATTTCTCTCATAGTTTTCTCATCTTGCTGCAACTATCGGTATACATAACTTGCGCAACTGAGATAGAGATTACAGTTTATTGATGTGATTCGCTCGTGTGTTGCCGGGGCCTGCATGGGAAGCAAAGAATTGTAACACTGCGCCCTACAAGGCATGTCGTAAGAGGCGACTAAGGTAGGGGTCCGCACGTGCACTGCCGGAGCCCGAAATGGGAGGAGAGAATATGTAGCTATGTCTACCTGCCCCGCATGTCGTAAGAGGCGACTAGAAGGGTAGGTGTTGGGTCTGACTTCCTCACCCCATAGACAAATTAAGCAAACATTTTCAACAAACATGGAAAGCACAGCTATAAGAAATAATCTACAACTATGCACACTAGAGGAAGGTTCCCAACAGGGGTACAAATGACGTATCACCGGGAAAGCTAACATGATCCGATGATGGCGACTAACCGTCTTTCCTTCGGAAAACTACCAGAATTGGTTGCTGGAACGTAAGAACGTTCCTTGAGCAGGGCAAAACAAACCAGGTCGCAACAGAGATGAAGAACTACGGGATAGACATTCTGGTAATCTCCCAAACAAGATGGAAAGGGATAAACAAAATTAAACTACACACAGACGAAATGCTGTTGTCCTAAGCGCAAAAAGAAGAAAACACACACCATAGTAAAGCAGTTGTCCTCATGTTGTCCAAAGAAACACAAAAAGCTGTAAGGGAAACAATGTGGCCAAGAATAATAACAGTAACATTCAGAACTAACAAAAAGTAAATTAACCTAAAGGTCATCCAATGTTACGAACCAACCAATGATAGAGAACAAGTAGCTAAAGAGAGGTTTTATACCAATAGACGGGATCGAAGGCGCATGGGGGAACAACGCCGGGCAAGGATTAGTGAGCTGACACTAATCAAGATCCAACCCCATCTCCTCGTGGTGACCCTAGTGACAGACACTGGTTTCGGTCTGGCTAAGCGGGTAGGGATAGAGGGAGAGATACAGGTAGTAGTAGTAGTGCAAGCACGAAAAAGCAATGCAGGTCCAAAAATCCTGGCCGATGTCCGATGACAAATTCCTCAAATTTTTGCAGAAACGTAAGACAACAACAGTGCACGAGTCGCCAGCGAACGAATGCTAACTCCCCAGGAATAAATGACCACACCAAAATTGCCACATACGGGTCAAGAGTCCATAAGCACGAAGGGAAACAAGTCAACGGTCGCACAACAATTATCAGCTTTCCGGCCGATGGGAAGGGCCGTACAAATGAGCATGAAGGGATGAGAGAAGTATCCAGAGCAGAGACGTGAGCCCACATGTGACGAAACTCGAGCCCTGAGCCCGAGGTTGCGTTCAAATGAACATGAAGGGATGAGAGGTGCATCCAGAGCAGAGACGTGAGCCCACATGTGACGAAACTGGAAGACCTGAGCCCGAGTGAAGTTGCGTTTCAAATGAACATGAAGGGATGAGAGGTGCATCCAGAGCAGAGACGTGGGCCCTCATGAGGCGAAACTCGAGCCCTGAGCCCGAGTCAAGCTGCATGCATAACAGTCTAGATGCACGGTAAATGCAGCATAGGGAGAAACCGATAAACACGTCTGTGTTATTGTTTAACATTTTAATATAAGAAATTAAGTCTAGATCTGTGTTATTGTTTAACGTTTTAATATAAGAAATTAAGTCTAGGTCTGTGTTATTGTTTAACATTTTAATATAAGAAATTAAGTCTAGGTCTGTGCTATTGTTTAACATTTTAATATAAGAAATTAAGTCTAAAACTGTGTTATTGTTTAACATTTTAATATAAGAAATTAAGTCTAGATCTGTGTTATTGTCTAACATTTTAATATAAGAAATTAAGTTTAGATCTGTGCTATTGTTTAACATTTTAATATAGAAATTAAGTCTAGATCTGTGTTATTGTTTAACATTTTAATATAAGAAATTAAGTTTAGATCTGTGTTATCGTTTAACATTTTAATATCAGAAAATAAGTCTAGATCTGTGTTATTGTTTAACATTTTAATATAAGAAATTAAGTTCAGGTCTGTGTTATTGTTTAACATTTAATATCAGAAATTAAGTCTAGATTTGTGTTATTGTTTAACATTTTAATATAAGAAATTAAGTCTAGATCTGTGTTATTGTTTAACATTTTAATTTAAGAAATTAAGTCTAGATCTGTGTTATTGTTTAACATTTTAATATAAGAAATTAAGTCTAGACCTGTGTTATTGTTTAACATTTTAATATAAGAAATTAAGTTCAGATTTTGTTGTTATATCATATGTAATATTTAGTAATACGTTGTTAGACTTGTATTGTACTTTGATCAAGTATACACAATATATGATGTGTTCAACATTACGTCAGCCTCGTTTACTTGCTATAATTCGTTCCAAAATACGTGACCACACTAAGGTTTAATTTGTACGAAATCTACCTGATGGATAAAGTAACTTTTGCATGCAGTCTTATACACCTCACGACCTTACGAATTCAGGTTTAACTAATTGGTATGTAGCTTAGTTGATGCAAAGAAAACGTTTTTTTACATAATTTTGCATAAGCACAACCAAATGATAATCAAAGTTTAGAATTTACATTAATACACAAAATGGTTGCGAATGTTTGCAAAGGCGTATCCCTATTACATATTATAAAACGAAAGGTGACATTGTAAACAAATGGTACCTTCCACGTCTATAAATGAAAATAGATGTTGTGTACATACGCCAATGACAGTCGTTATGATACATTGTGAACTAATTAATGCCACGGAATTCCCGATTTTGACTTGCACTGAATTTCATGTGGAACACAGAAATGCTTATTTATAGACAAACTTGACAATCGTACTGCAATATTTCGACAAGTATATAAAAAACATCGCTGTAATTTTAGTAATATCATATAATAAAATCTTACAGAACTAAAGGTTTAGGTGGGCAAAAATACATTTGGAAGGTCGTCACTGTTACCTATATAAAAATGCAAACATTAAGAATTTATGTCAAGTGGATTATTTTATATCGGTCGGTAAAGATGATCACGAATTTTGAAACAAACTATAGTAAGCAATATAAGATAAAATATATGAATTATCTTGATATAACAGTTTTCTTGATGTTAGATTATATGAATAATAAGATTTCTTCTTGACAGAAATGTCATTCTAAATTTGTTTCAACTGAGAAACTTTACGGATAAAGAGTAAGCGAAGGGTATCAGTAAGACGGGATTATGCTTTCTAAAGTCGGACTAATGCTCGTCTGAATAGCGAAACACTGATCAAAGAAACGCAATCCTTATTGAAAAAAATCAGTCTTTGACACCATATTAGTTCCTATTCCTACTCCTAAATGTATTTACAGGCGAACAAGAAAATGTTTTTGATAACAGACACCTTTGTTGGAGGATGGAGGGTCATTGATCACCTACGCCAGCATTTGGCAACATTAAAGAGAATTATAACAATAAATGTAAGATATTTTATCAAGTGAATCATATCATTCTTTCAATGGAATACTTTATCGTTGTGAATATGAGCATTGTATCTTTTTCATGTTCGTTTTTCAGTTGTGATTATGTGACATAAACAAAAATAATGACAACAGATAAAACGATCATGACGAAAGATATTTTTATCAACGAAGAGAAAGTAGAAAATGTGAACAGTTTCAAATATCTTGGTTCACTGCTAACAACAGATGGAAATGTGAACAGTTTCAAATATTTTGGTTCACTGCTAAGAACAGATGGAAATGGTATGAAGGAAATTAAAGAAGAACAAACATGGCTTTACAAAAAAATTAAACTGAAAACACTATGGAAAGAAAACAAAGATCAGAATACGAAGAACATGCATTTTCCTGTTGTATCTGCACGTTTTGGTACGAAGCATTCGATTTCTGCATATATACTTTTTTTTGGGGGGTACAGGGTTAGCTTATCCTTATCTATCTCTACAACTAAACCATAATTCCTTGTAGTTGTATGTTTCCTGGGACGCCACAGAGAGGTGGAGGAAAGACTTGGTCTTCTTTGTTCTTACTCTGATCCTAACGCTAGTAGCCAGCTATGTGTCACTGACTGTTACAATCTCATGTATTTTGTGTGTAGTTTCCCGATGTGGAACAAAGCATCTGAGACTGTATAAGCATTACAAACTGACCTCATGTAAATATTATAAAGTTAGTATCATACAAACAATGTACAGAGATAACATGTGAACATTGTCAAATGATGACATCTGAACGTTGTAACGTGACCACTTGTTAATGTAGCAGGGACATTTCATGTAAACAGTGTCATATACTACCACGTAACTATTGTCATATGATGTCATGTAAACAGCGTCATATACTACCACGTAACTATTGTCATATGATGACATATAAACAGTGTCATATACTACCACGTAATTATTGGTATATGATGTCATGCAAACAATGTCATATACTACCACGTGACTATTGTCATATGATGTCATGTAAATATTGTAAAATAATGGCTTGCAAAAATTATCTTTAGACGCCATTCAAAAATTGGGAACAAAAATCATGTCAGTAATAATTGTATTCTATCTATACATATATAAGACAGAGATGAATTACATTGTATGTCTGTCCCAATTGTTTGAAGATATCTGGACATCCTACGGACTTGAAATTTGGCAAGAGGGTAGCTTTCATAGATTGGAAAATGTAAAAATTATAAAACTAAAATATTTTTTCGTTCTATAACCATATTCCAGCTTAACGCAAATGCTCATATACAGAAATCGACGAATAAATGTATCCATGGTTAACGTTCCGATCAGCTGTCATGTTGTTATATTCCGGTGACGTCATACGCACAGCAGTTACACGAATACGAACATATTTATTGGTATTTATATGAAAGACAACATGTTCAAATCACGGGAAGGTTATCATATTTTTTAAAAACAATTAACTAACACATTTAATTATGTGAATTACAGATCGATGCAAATGAAATTTCTGTATTAAAGGGCCTCGGCTTTGAAACACTTTAATACATAAATATCATGTGCAGCAATAGAACTAACTCTGAATAAATTCAATCTGCAAGTTTTTATTGTTGTCTCCTTTCACAAAAACGTGTATTCTGTTGTACAATGTTTTGCTGCAATCGGAATGATGGACATTTTAATCTTAAATGATCAACCGACAACATTTTCCCACCAAGCATGGAGAGTAAACGTATTGTTTTTAATGGGGAAGGAGCCAATTTTGAGGTCTATAGTAGAATGAATGTCAGAAGTATCCAAGATCTGCACATAACAAGGTATTAAGTGATGAAGATATTTTGTTTTAATCAGTGGCGGCTCGTGATAATTTTTGTTGGTGGGGCCAGACATTTTTTCAGGATAAATCATGGTTTTTTATTGCTATATTTAAATTTATAAAATAATAAATACATGTTATACATTATTTGTGGTGGGGCCCGTTCCTACTTACCCTTAATGACGAGCCGCCACTGGTTTTAATATGACATTGAAATATTTGGTAGGACAATACAGGTCTTATCTTTAGAAAGTGTGCAGTCTAGTGTCTTATATACACTCTTTGTTTTCTTAGTTATATTGTCATAATGACATTGGTATTTGATCGCTCTACATCATGCACTTGGGAAACCACTCTTTGTTGTCTGTATGTGAAATGTAATCTAGAGAGTGAGTTCGTTGTTTCAATTAAGCATCTATGGAACTGTAGAACAGAACTTCGGAATTCTGCATGCTTTCTTCTAGTTCGCCACCTTAATTCATGGACAAAAAATCCACATAGGTGAGCCAGAGCTGGGTTAGTCTTGGACATCGTGGTCAAAGTTTCCTAGTCTACATCACTGGGAGGTTGAGTACGTGATCAAGGTTTCCTAGTCTACATCACTGTGAGTTGAAGTTCGTGATCAAGGTTTCCTAGTCTACATCACTGGGTGGTGGAGTTCACGGTCAAAGTTTCCTAGTCTACATCACTGGGTGGTGGAGTTGGCTTGTGTGTTTTATCTACGGGTCACCAGCAAGCAACTACTAAATTTCACTACCAACTTTTCCTAAGAGAGACAACCTGACCCTAACTATGCTGAACGTAGAGCCAGAAGCAAAACGATCGTCGCAGACCGCAATAACATCGATGAACTAGTCTCGGAGTTATTATTCTTTTTCTCAAATATATTTACTCCATTTTAGTTAGTGTATTAAAACTAGTCAAACACGTTGTACTAATATGCTACAATAGCTATCAAACCGAGTATACCATGTGTCACAATGTGAATTTGCAACCAACAGATCCACAATCGACATTTTATTCGTTTTGAGACAACTGCAGGAGAAATGTTGCGAATACAGAATGCCACTATACATTGCCTTCATAGATCTAACAAAAGCATTTGACCTAGTGAGTAGAGTTGGCCTTTTCAAGCTTTCGGAAAAACATCGGCTACCCTCCTACGTTGCTTAAAATTATAACATCATTCTATAAAAACATGAAGATTGCAGTGATGTCTAATGAGGTAGAGCAAATTATAAACTTATGGGCCTGCGGACTTAGGTAAAAAATTATGGGAAATCAGACCACAACTACACCACGTAACGTCACATTCGTTGTATATAAACGAACTCATTTTAAAATTAACACAAAATGCTAACTCGAAGTTATATTATGCAACAAGTTCAGTTTAAATATTTTTCAGCCTTCAACTTAAACAAGGTTTGGGGTTTTCTCCGTTAGTTATCAGAGCCAGTTAGTTGGATGTATATGAGGCCTCCTCCAGCACTTTCCCCATTAACAGTGACGTCAAGCGGGGATGTGTACTTGCACCCACACTCTTTGGGATATTTTTCTACCTGCTTCTTTTCCCATGCTTTCGAGTCAGTCGAAGAAAGTATATTTCTCCACACAAGATCACATGGAAAATTATTCAACATGGCTCAACCTTAAGCAAAGACCAAAGTCTACATAGTCACCATCAGGGAAATTCTGTTTGTCGATGATGCAGCATTAAAATCACACACAGAGAAAGGGCTACAGAATCTTATGGACAGATTTGCTGCAGCATTCAGCGAATTTGACCTGACCATCAGCCTGAAGAAAACAAATATCATGTTTCATCATATTAGCAGAGCCCCCATCTATTAACATTGGTAATCCGATTGCAGGACTACATCTCCAATATAGAAATCCTGGACAGTGCTGGAATTCCAAGCATGTACACCTTGCTGAGTCAACGACGTCTGAGATGGCTTCGACACATGTGCCGTATAAGCGATGACAGAATTTCAACGAACATTCTATTTGATCAACTCGCAACTGGTACTAGACAGTATGGGCGCCCATTATTACGATGCATTGACACCTGCAAGTGTGATATAACTTCATGTGGCATAGACAAAGATAATTGGGAGTGGTTGGACAAAGACAGCCAAACACGGCGAGCGGCAGTCAGGAGTGGCTCAAAAAGAAATAAGAAAAAGACCATCACATATGGAGGCAAAAGAGATCGTAATGGACAGAAAGAACATCATATGTATCAACTCCAGTCTCCAGTTTCAACTACAGCAACTGTGGCAAGGATTGCTACTCTAGAATATCCCGTTACAGTCACAAGAAGAAATGTTATGATTCAGAGCAGAACAAACTACGTAACGCAAAACATACTGTCTCCTGAGACAAAGAGGCCAATGATGATGTATTAAAACTAGTGATTACCAAATTACTCATTATGACAATCGATGATGTCTACAGATTATTACTGAATGTAATCAGTTCAATCAAAATGTGATATTTTGTTATTGTAATTATATACTTTCATATTCTATTTATTTATTTGTATCCATGGATACGATGATCAATCAAGGATATCATGGAGAGGACGCCGGAATAACAATTTGTGTTAAATCTATCAACTAGATTATCCGTAGTACGTACAATATATTTTTCTGCTTGTTAAATCTGTTTATACAATTTACATTTGTACAATGATATATGGTTATATACAGGGTGTTCAAGATAAAAGTAGCGCCATTGACAAATCAAAAGTTGTCAGGTACTCATTTCGTTACTTCTATTTACTATTTAAACCGGTTCTGACTAGCTCGTTCTTCGTCACATTTGTTCATCACCCTTCCCGCACCATAATTACACACTATTACAAAAAGACTTGCTCACTTGACCTATACTACGTCATAATTGAACCTTCTCATTTTCATAAACATATGCCAGATTGGTTCCCTTGACGAGGCTACTTTTATCTTGATCACCCTGTATAGCAATACAGCAAAAGTGACCTCACTTCATGTACTTAAATATTAGTCAGTGTGGTTTAGATTATATATGGCCTTTTTTCGTCTTTACACACGGTCAATTGGCAAGTGAATTACTGTGACAATCTCAGAGCTTTCGATTTTCTCTCTTGTCTTTCAGCTCATACATAAGTCTCTTTTTAAAATACTCTGCGACTTTGAGCCATATTGCTTTCCACGAAACTCTGTCATCAGCTCATCATCATCAGGTGCCGTCTCCACATCGAAGGTTGGCTGCAATGAATCTCCAGCATCCTCTGTCTTTCGCCTTGGTGTTGCACACTGCCAGACTGTAACCTGTCCATTTCTTAAAGTTTCCCTCCCATTTATCTCTCGGTCTTCCTCTTGCTCTTCCCCTCAACTTTCCCCTCTAGTAAATGTTTTATCATGGTGGCATGTCTTTTTATGTGCCCAAAATACTTTACTTGTCTGAATTTTATTTCTCTTAATAATTGTTTCTTCATGCCTAGTTTTCCTAAAACTTGTTTATTTGTCTGTTTTTCTGTCCATGAAACTCTGCCTATTCTTCTATATATCCCCATCTCAAATGCATCAATTCTGTCTTCTAACTGCTTGTTCATTGTCCATGTTTCCGAGCAATACATTAATATAGGATATATATAGCATTTGATCATTCTCAATTTTAGCCTGTTTGTGATTTGTTTGGATGTCAGTAACTTTCTCATACTATTGAAATTATCCTTGGTCATTCCTATTCTCTTTTTAATTTCTGTTATACATCTGCCAAAGCTAGTTTTACCATATATATATATTATATTTATTATACTATATCTAGATATATAATTGTGTGTATGTGTTTTTATTTATATTATTGATGTTGTTACGAGATAATACTAAATCTATATATAATTGTGTGTATGTGTATGCGTTTTTATTTCTATTATTGATGTTGATACAAGAATTTAGACATGTCAATCTATTCATTGAGTGACCAGGAATCAGATTGACCATATGTGCATAAATACACAATTTAGAACATCATTGCTGGATGTCCGTGCATACAGAGGGCAGATGTAGGAAGTGATCATAATTTATGCATAGGTAAATTGAAACTGAAATTGAAAATTCACCATACTAAAAAGAACAACTGCGAATAGACAGTCAAAGGCTACAAAATAAAGAAGTAAAGAGGAATATCAGCTCGAACTTAAGAATAGGTTCGAGTTACTCAATGTTGAAAATTAACAGAACATTGAAGACAAATGGACTAAGATAAAGGACACACTATTGGGGCAGCAAATAGTAGCGCAGAATTAAAGGCAAAAAAAAGGAAACCCTGGATAAGCGATGACACCTGGAAATGTATTCAAGAAAGAAGAAAGATGAAACTAGCAATATTTAATACTAAGGACGCAACAGATGAAATCCAAGCTAAAGAGGAATAAAGACTAAAAGACAAGGAAGTGAAAAGAGCGGCTAGACGAGATAAAAGAGCATATGTCAAACGACTGGCTGAAGAAGGGAAAAGGCAGCTAAGACTGGAAACAGTAAAATGCTATACAATACACTTAAAGAACTTACTGGAACTTTTGTTTCAAATGTGGGCCCAATCAAGAGTAAAGATGGTAAAGTTCTAACATCAGATACCGAGCAGAAGAAAAGATGGGCAGAACATTTTGAAGAAATATTAAATAGACCTGATCCACCAGTACTACTCAAGTTTGACGAAGAGGCAAGAAACAGCTCTCTACCAATTAACGAAGAAATGATAAGTGCAGCTGAGGCCAAGGAGGCAATCCATTCCTTGATAAACAATAATGCAGCGGGTGATGACAACATTACTACAGAAATGCTCAAAGCGGCTGATGATACAACTATTAGCCAGGTGCAAGAACTATTTAATAAAGTATGGGAAGAAGAAACTGTCCCAGATCAATGGAAAAAGGAATAATTGTTAAGATCCCCAAAAAAGGTGATCTCAAAGATTGTAACAGCTGGTGACGGATCATCTTATTATCAGTGATGACCAAGACTTTCTGCAAAATCATTCTTTATAGAATCAAAGGAGCAGTGGACACCCTGAAAGAAGAAAAGCTGGTTTTATACCTGAGAAGCTGCTTAGACCAAATAATTACCCTACGACAAATTTTTGGGAGGAAAATATTGAGAAGCAACAACCACTCATACTAAATTTCTTCGATTTTAAAAAGCTTTGATAGTCTATCATAGTCTCTGTGAAATATTTGAGATGCTTGGAATGAACAAAATAATTATTAAGACTCTATGAGGGTTCAAGGGCAGTTGCACTGATGGTGGACACAGGACTGGTTTATGGTTGAAACCGGAGAAAGCAAGACTGATTCTATCCCCCTATTGTTTGAGGCCTTTGACTGGGTGATGCGAAAATGTTGAGAGGCGAAACTGGCATCGATTGGGTAGAAAATACAACTAGAAGATTTGATTTTGCAGATGATATTGCTTGTTAAGTAGAAACAACCAAGATATGCAAAGAAAAACAGAAAATTTGTCATCTATAGCATCAAAAGTTGGACTAGGTAAGCTATGAAAAACAAATATAATGAAGACACTTTGGAAATAATCAGATATAAATTTGGGAATCAAAAATGAAAAATAAAGAGCAGTTCACCTATTTAGGTAGCATATTTTATTGCAAATGGAAAATGACTAAAGATATAGAAAGCAAGTTGAATGCATTTGAAAATAGATGTCTGCGAAAATAATGAATATAAATGGAGCAATTCAGGAGAAGTGATGAAATCAGAGACATGTTCATTAACATATGACAACTGTTATAAGAAAGAGAAGATGGAGATATGCTGGACGCACCTTGAGGAGAAATTATCACGAATATCAAGAGGCATTGAAGTGGGATGCAAAGGGTTCAAGAAAGAGAGGTTGACTAAAGAGACCCGGGAAACGAACTTTGCTGAGAGGGGCAGGAAATATCGTTTCAGTTCCATGGAGGAGATTGAGCGAGTGCCCAGGATCGAACGGATGGAGAAATTATTTGCAGGCCCTATGTAACTTATAACGGTACAAGAAGAATTATTATTATTATTAATCTATTCATTAATTATTTATTATCTTTAAAATGTCATCCCAAATTACACTTCTTGTTGTCTTTTTTTTTTGTTTCTATTGTATCAGTCCATGTGTTTGTGAAACTTACTTGCAGGGTTTTAAGGAAGTTCAATTCTATAGTGGGTGTTGAATTTTATTTTTATTGTACGGCCTCCTGTCGATCAGTGTAAATTGTGTAACAGAGAACCCACTGGAAGTAAATCTTGGCAGATGTTGTCATTCATCTTTTGTTAAGCGATGGTCAAAGAATAATACAGACCTACAATATTGTTCCAAATACTTCATGATAATAAAACAGGTTGTTTAAATGTATTATCATTTTATCAATTTGTTTATTTGGAATATCCTGATCTTTTGAATTTTTTAATGAACGGATAGTAATTCGGGATCCATAAACCCCAAATAAATGTTTTTCCTTTTTTGGGCAATTTTTTTGCACTTTGTACTAAAGATGGATTTTGTTTTGTTTCCCACAACTTTGGGATAGGGTGCGTTGTCGATTATTAAACAGGATGGTATGTCTAGAGACGAAGAAGAGTAATTTTAATCCTCTCTAAATATGTTCCTTCATCTCAGTATGATAGTCCTTGTTGTCCGTATAATTGAAAATGAAAATAAGTTCAGCATCTTTAACCAGTCCATTATGTCTGCAACCGCATGTGTCAACAGACATTGTGCTTTTTCACTAGTTACACATCTTTAATTGTTCCATCTGATAACTGTCACTACTTTCACTAGTTGGTGAGCATTGATGCAAGTTTCATCCACATACACAATGTTATAATCTTGATTACGTATTTCCAGTATATTACGTAAATATTTACTTTTTATATATACTAAATCAGCTTCTGCAAATGAGGTTTCTTCCACTAACGTACTCCAAACAAAGCCCAATAGTTCTCCATGAACATTGACATCGATACATTAATATCATTGTGTATTTTTAGCCGAATCTTCAGCTTCTTAGTGTCACAGTTTCTTTAAAATCGAACATTCTGCAAATCTCTCTATTCACACCCCTGTTAAACGATCTACCACATTTCCACCCAAAGTCTTCTTATTGATTGTAGTGAAAATTCTATAAACATTGAGTAATTGATTAAATAGCATTTATTTAAGCACAAGCCGGATAATTTCTTTCAGGATTCCAGATACTTCGATATAGTTTTACGTTTAGATTCTCTGTCAAAATATTTACATTTGCATTATCACTGTATGCAGTATAAGAACTTGATTTTCTTACGATTATATTATATATCTGTTACTGCCAAGCATGTCGTAAGAGGCGACTTAGGAGGTTTGCTGAAATCGGATGCACATGTCCAAACGTGTAGAAGATATGCTTGGGGCTCCCAACCAATGGCAACGTATACAGTTCTTGTCAAAGATCCATATACAAAGAGTGATTAAAATTGGTGGTAAAGAACGATCGCAAAGAAGAAGAAGAAAAAGAAAACTGACTACGTTGCACATTGTTGTTTCGGGAGACACAGGAGTAGAATTCTTGCAGGACATGTGCAGGATCTGTACTGCATGTAGACACATTATAGATCTATTGACGTGTTTCTAACTGAAGTCTATGCAGTGTCCGGTGTGTAGGCAAAAATATAAAGAGCTGGTCTGTTATGTGAGGTTTTAAGAATATCTTCCCATGATCATATAAAGTGTTTATCTTTCAGTCAACTGCAGATTATTTTGTAGGGAGGATTTTGACATCTTGAAAGATTGCTTTAGTAGTTTTTATTCTTGGCCCCGCTTTACAAAGCCAAAACTTTGGCACTCTATTTTTGAATGTCGGTGAGATGAAATCCTACTTTACAGCCGATCAAGCTCGCTTTCTTGCTTGTTTAGCTGACCAATAAGAAATATCCTCTGCCTGCAGGGTTTCACAGTTTATTCGGTGATGTGCTGTCATCATGAGGGCTGAGAGCTCGTGTAGCTGGACTGCCAGAAGCACAATAGTGGCATTGGGTGTTTAAAGTGTTGTATCCTGCCTTTCATGCCCCATTATTGATCTGTATGTGCAAATTCTAGTTCAACTATCGCCCTGGAAACATGAACTTAGGTTCCATCGTGGTTGTTTCTTCCATGACTATGCTCGATGTTTTTGTTGATAACACGCATACAGGTTAAATAATTGAGAGCACTCATTCTGATTTCCAGTTGTCAATACTGCAGTACAGAGATGAACAGACATGATTTAGTGAAAACAGTTTTATGCATGGATCAAATATCAACCTCGCACTGTAGTGGAGCAGAGTATCGATGGAACCTTCCCTTTATATCAACTTTGTAATTATGAAAGTCTCTTTGATAGCCTAGATAAGGAAAACTATGGAAATTTACTTGCAATATGTCCCCAGAAGCTAACAAACCTAATAAAGAAAATATATGAGGAGACAACAGGTTTAGTACTGCAGAAGGAAACTGACAGTCCTTTGAAATAAAGACAAGTGTCTACAGAGCTGCTTCTATCCCCGTTCCCTTCCAGCTGACTATTGACTACGGGAATGAGAACAGCAACGACAAGGAACAAATAGAATAGAGGGACCATGATGAGTCATTAAGTTTTGGGATTGCAGACGATCTAGGACCCTCTCACAGATCAACACATGCAAGAAAAAACAACGAATTAGAAACAATTTTACAACAACGGGACCCTGATTTATTCATGGGAGAAAACAAAGATCATGAGATTTAAATGATAATTCCAGAGACCCTATCATGTTAAGAGAAGCACCATTAAAAGAAGTGGAGACATTTACATATCTGGGATGTCTATCAACTTGAAGATGTTAGTGTTATAAACAACAGGCAAGATCAGCATTTGCATTCTGAAGAAAATATGGGGTTAGAATGATCAGACAAAACTAAGAAAGGATATTTTAATCAAATGTAAGGCTGTTCTTCTAAATGGAGGGGACATGGAGAACAACCAAAGGGAAACCCAAAATGTTGCAGACCTTCATCAATAGATGCCTGCGCAGAATATTTCATCTGCGATGATAGGACATGACCAAAACGGGAGCTGTGATATAAAGCTGCAACGACAGGGGGAACAAGAGATAAGAAAAATAGATCTGGAAAAGATGCCTTTGTATGGGATTGGAAGGGCCTTGTTTGGGAATTTATCCCTTTGCTAGAGAATGGTGAAAAGAAGAAGAAGAATTTCAATACTAGTTAGTCTGATTTGAGTTATACTTTAATATAAAATTTCATATTTCTTTTTTTTTGTGATTTAGATTTGTGTAGTCTGCATTTTTTTTTCTATCTTCATTTTTACATGGAGCAGATGGGATAGATCCTTTTGATCATGTCTCTCAAACAGCTTTTTCCACCCTCACTATCGCTGATTTTGGTCCAATAGTGTTTTTAAAGTTCTCAATCGGGAATACGGAAATTTATTCTTCGGTCTCTTGCTACTGCGCGACTGTCTGTTGGATGAGGACACTAAATCGATGTTGAATCGATCCCCGATTTAGGCAGTTTGGAGTTACCCGTTCTTCGTCAAACTGGATGCCTGGGGAGAGAGTGAGAGTGTGTTTAATCAGCGAGCCACAGGAACCATCAAATTGCATACTTTCGATATCTGTTGAGGAGACTGAGCCCCTAGGGGTCTGCCCGGAGTGCAATGATGTCAGTTTAGAATAATAACAATGACTAGCAACGTGATCCATCTATTTAGATTAAGATTGAACAAAAGTGAATAATAGCTGAACATTTCACCGGGGACTGTGAAGTTTGTCAAATGTCACAGGGACTGTGAAGTGTTGTCAAATGTCACAGGACTGTGAAGTGTGTAAAAATGTCACCAGGGAATGAAGTGTTGTCAAATGTCATTTGCTGAAGGCTGCAGTCATTATTTTTTTTTCAAATGTTTTTTAAGTAGTTTGAAATTAAAAGATAAATAGTAAACACATAAAGATAAAACAAACCATTAATCAAATATTGTAGACTTTGCAATTTTATTGCACATGTACTGATAGAAATAGATAGATTTCAAAAGTGCTAAATAATAATTTTAAATAAGTAATGCATGATATTAATAAAGTTTGTTCTAAAACAGACATTTTGATGCCCTTGTATTAAAGGTGTTCAGTTAAGAAACATAAAAAATAAAGTTATAATAGCGTTGAGACACTAAAGGGGTGCTACAATCATTCACATATCAATTTGTGGTATGTCCACTATAATCTGAAGGGGTTCTAAGTTATCAACTATGAAAGAAAATCCACACACACAAATACAGACGCAAATGAAAATAAAAGTTTTGTAGTTTTTGATATTCTTTCTGGGGGGATAACTTGTTTCTGGGAGTGACTCGATGTTGTCGTCTTCTCCGGTTAGTTATAATTTTGATTTGTATTCCAAGTATAACTGAACCAATAGTTACTATACTGATTGGTAATATCGATGATGTGTAATCAATTAGACTTTGAATCATAAAGTATACACCTTCTCGTATCCTGTTGGTCCCTGTTCGAGGAAGAAATGACCAACATGATTACTTTGTATAAGTTGTTTAAATTCCATTTAAGTACAGTATTATACCGAAGATACTTACAATCATAGAAAAAAAAAATTACAAACAAGATTTGCGAGGTTGACAATGTTGATTTTGAGGGGAAAAAATATGACCTAAACGTTCTATAGTTATCAAGGAGGAATGTCAGATTGAAAGACGTTCCAATTAGATAAATGAACGAAATATCATGTACAGATATAAATAAATAATTAATAATTTTCAGAGAACATGAAACCATAAAATGTTTCCCAATCATAACATAGTTAGAAACATAATGTACCCACAGATGATAACATCAGAGACAGCCAAAGAAGAAGAAGTAAGTTTGAAGATTTGCAACCCTTTCGAGACAATAAGATAATACTGTTTACCTAACTTTTCCCTACACAACTTAAAATGGAAATACTTTAGTAAAATATTTGTTCATTTTCTAATTTGTTCTAGAAGTGAAGTGATTGTGGTAAAACACATCTTAGTTCCACTGTCGTCATATTCGTAAACATCTTCTATTTTGTACAACTGATTTTCCTTGTACAGATATTGAGTTCATAAAAAATATATGTTCTACTCCTAGCTTTGGGGTTGAAAAAAGCAAAATATATGTTCTACTAGCTTTGAGGTGAAGTAAAATATATAGTTCTACCCTACTTTGAGCTGTGAAACTATATGTTCTACCTATTTTGATTTGTAAAGTAAAATATATGTTCTACTTCTAGCTTTGAGTTGTGTAAATATATGTTCTACTCCAACTTGAGTTGTAGAAAATATCCCTCCATTTCTAGCTTTGGAGTTGTAAAGAAAACTATATGTTCTACCCCTAGCTTTGAGTTGTAAAGTAAAAATATTTCACCTAGCTTTGATTTTTGGTAAGAAAAAATATATGTTCACTCCTACTTTGAGTTGTGAAGTAAAATATATGTTCTACTCTAGCTTTGAGTGTAAGTAAAAAATATGTTCTACTTTTAGCTTGAGTTGTAAAGTAAAATATATCTTCTACTCTACTTTGAGGGATAGAATATATTTTCTTTTCCCTATTTGAGTTGTAGAAAATATATGTCCCATCCTAGCTTTGAGTTGGGAAAAATATATGTTCACCTACTTGAGTTTGAAGTAGAATATATGTTCTATTCCTAGCTTTGAGTTGAAGTAAAATATATGCCCCACTCCTACTGATTTGGGGAAAGTAAAATATGTTCTCTCCTAGCTGGAGTTGGGAAGCAAAATATGTTCACTCTATTTTGAGTTGTAAAGTAAAATATATGTTCTACTCCAGCTTGAGTTGTAAAGTAAAATATATGTCCCACTCCTAGCTTTGAGTTGGGAAGTAAAATATATGTTCTACTCCATTTGAGTTGTAAAGTAAAATATATGTTCTACTTAGCTTTGATTTGGGAAGAAAAATATTTATAGAGTTATTCATTTTATATTTAAGATTTATATTGCTGTAAGATGAAGATGTTCAAGTTTAACTGAGAAATTGATGATAATAAATAATCAAAGAAAGAATGATAATTTTCATATTACTTATTCACAAACTATTTTAAAAGACAATGAAAAAATAAAAGTTTTACTAACGTTATAATAAACATTTTGACTTTGTTCAGAAACAAAAAATATAATAAAATGAATTTAGAAAAGTTGAAAAATTTCAGATTTTAGAAATTATAAGACACAATAATTTATGAAAACAACAAAAAAGGGGGAAAAAAGGGAACGACGACTTTTGATGTATAATGTTGTACATTAGTAAGCCTTATTTTGCTGTGTCTTTAAATGCTATTATGTTTAATCCCTAATACTTTAATATTTCTTTGAAGAATAATTCTTTGTGTTTGTAGAATGTATTTTTATTAAATAAATGTACAATTCAATTTTGATTTTTCTATCTGTAAGATAAAGGTCAGCAAGTACAGGATATTACGAATCGATAAAGAAAAAACATTTTTATTCTCAAAGACCATAAGTTAGTTTGTGGAAAGAAATAATAAACAATAATTGATTGATAGATAAGATGAGACATCGAATGTTCAATATTTTATTCTATCTACAAAAGGAAAAACATTAAAGGCAAAATAGACAACAGAATTATAAATAAATTGAAAAATTTATTGTTTGTGTGAGGGGACAAAAAAAATATACAAAATAAATATTCTAATATTTACTTGAAAATTTTAATCGATCATTTATACATTTATTATTTGGGATCTGAAAAAATAAAGATAAGAAATAAAATATTTTAAAACAAATTAAGAAAGAAATCAATAGTTGTCTTGTTGTTTTCAATTGTATCTTTATAACTATCATGATCGTTTATTGTCCGGGGAAATAAAAGGAAAATACAACTGTACTAACTAGATGTCTACATAAACTTGATAGTTGTAACTGTTCTATTAATTTCATCATTCCCCAACATGTTTTTTCTGTAGAATACGGGAAATTTAATTATTTATATTTTTGTATTTTGTATCAAACAGAACTATTGTTTGCTTATATTTTATGATATTCATGCAAGCAAGAACTTTTATATTTGTTTGTATGTATGTTAGTAGCTGTATTTGTTTGTATGTATGTGTTTTAAATATGTATTTGTTTGTATTATGATTTTATAAATTATTTGTTTGTATATGTTTTGTAGCATGTATGTGTTTGTATGTATGTTTTGTAGATTTATTTGTTTGTTGTATTATATATTTTTAAGGTGTCTCTTATAGTTTATGTATATTCATGTAAAAAAACTTATTTCTTATTCTATTTGTTGTGTTTGTGTATGTTTTGTAGCATGTATGTGTTTGTATGATGTGTTTGCACAGTATTGTTTGGTATGTAGTTTCACATGTTTGTATGATTTTACATTATTTGTTTGATGTATGTTTTTACATGATGTGTTTGAAAGTGTGTTTGTGCATTTATTTGTTTGTATCTACTAGTATAGTTTTAAGTGTGTCTTTATTTCAGCTGAACGTTATCTGTAATTTGTCTGTGAACGTATATCTGTAGTTAGCATTGAACGTATATATCTGGCAGGGAACGATTTGTTAGTTTGTCATGTGAACTATATCTGTTAGTTTGTGCATGTGAACGTATATCTGTTAGTTTGCATGTGAACTATATCTTTAGGTTTGTCTTGAGGTTATATCTTTGTTTGGAACGTATATCTGTTAGTTTGTGCTTGTGAACGATATCTTTTGGTTGAATGATTATTGATAGACCATCATCATTGCACTTTGGTGAAACCCATGTGTGCTCTGATCTCTTCTTACACAGGAAGTTTCCCCAGCAACAGTGTACAATCTCCATGGCAAAAAAGTCCCGATGAATTTTTAAAGATAAAAAATATTTGAAGAAATTTAAAAAACACAACTTTCTAATGAATATTTTTCGTAGGGCTTGCAGCTTCTTCTCGGTTTGTTAGTTTGTCTTTGGTAAAAAGTTCTTTGTCTAGATGTGTTTTTTTGGATTCTTTGTTAGATGTGTTATTAATATTTTTTTGTTAGATTGTGTTGGGTAATATTTTTGTCTAGATTGTGTTTGTTAATAGTTCTTTGTTAGATTGTGTTTGTTAATAGTTGTTTGTTAAATTGTGTCTGTTAATAGTTTTTTGTTAGAAAAACTTTTAAATATTTTTTTGTTAGATTGTTTTTAATAGTTCTTGTTAGATTGTGTTTTTATAGTTGTTTGTTAAATTGTGTCAGTTAATAGTTCTTGTTAAATTTGTCTGTAATAGTTCTTGTTAGAGTGTTGTTAATATTTCTTTTTAGATTGTGTTTGTTAATAGTTCTTTGTTAGATTGTGTTTGTTAATAGTTGTTTGTTAAATTGTGTCTGTTAATAGTTCTTTGTTAGATTGTGTCTTTAATATTTTGTTAGATTGTCTTGTATAGTTCTTGTCTGGGATTGGTCTTTATAGTTTTTTGTTAGATTGTGTTTTTTAAATCTTTGCTGGGATTTGTTTGTTAATATTTCTTTGTTAGATTGTGTTTGTTAATAGTTGTTTGTTAGATTGTGTTTGTTTAGTTCTTTGTCTAGATTGTATTTTAAATAGTTCTTTTTAAATGTGTGTGTTAAAGTTCTGCGATTGTGTGTTATAGTTTTTTGTTGGATTGTGTTTTAAAGTTGTTTGTCAGATTATGTTTGTTAAAGTTCTTTGTCTAGATTGTGTTTTTAATAGTTCTTGTTAGATTGTGTTTGTAATAGTTCTTGTTCGATTGTGTTTGTTACTAGTTCTTGTCCAGATTGTGTTTTTATAGTTCTTTGTTGATTGTGTTGTTAATAGTTTTTTGGGTTCTAGATTGGGTTTGTTACTGTTCTTTTTTCTAGATTTGTGTTTGTTTATCTTTGTTAGATTGTTTTTTAAAAGGGTTCTGTTAGATTGTGTTTGTTATAGTTATTTGTAGATTGTGTTGTTAAATTTTTTTTGTCAGATTGTGTTTTTACTAGTTCTTTTGTTAGATTATTTGTAAGTTCTTGGTTTGGGTTTTGTTAAAGTTCTTGTTAGTTTCTGTGTTGTTAAAGTTTCTTGCTGATTGTGTTTTTTAAATAGTTGTTGTCAGATTGTGTTTGTTAAGTTCTGTTGGATTGTTTGTTAATAGTTTCTGCAGATTGTGTCTTGGTTAATAGTTTTTTGTCGATGTGTTACAATAGTTCTTGTCTAGTTTGTGTTTTTTAAAAGTTTTTTGTTGGGATTGTGTTTGTTATAGTTTCTTTAGATGTGTTTGTAATAGTTGTTTGTCGGGATTGTTTTACAAAGTTCTTGTCTAGATTGTGTTAATAGTTCTTGTTAGATTATTTTGTTAATAGTTTTTTGTCTAGATTTGTTTAAAGTTTTTTGTCTAGATTGTTTTGTTAATGTTATTTGTCTAGATTGTGTTTGTTAATATTTCTTTGTTAGTTTATGTTTTTAATATTCTTTAGCAGTTTTTGTTAATAGTTCTTTGTTGATTGTGCTTTAAAGTTTTTTGTCTAGATTGTGTTTAAAATATTTCTTGCTAGATTGTGTTTGTTAATAGTTCTTTGTTAGATGTGTTTGTTATAGTTCTTTGTCTAGATTGTGTTTTTAAAGTTTTTTGTCTAGATTGTGCTCTTTAAGTTGTTTGTCTGGGATTTGTTTTTAATAGTTGTTTGTAAGATTGTGTTTGTTAATAACTCTTTGTCTAGATTGTGTTGTTAATATTGTTTGTCTAGATTGTGTTGTTAATAGTCTTGTACGATTGTGTTTGTTAATAACTTTGTCTAGATTGTGCGTGTTAATATTGTTTGTCTAGATTGTGTTTGAAAAAGTTGTTTGTAAGATGTGTTTGTTAATAGTTCTGTCTAGATTGTGTTTATTAATAGTTATTTGTTAGAATGTGTTTGTTAATAGTTTTTTGTTGATTGTGTTTTTAATTTTTTCTTTTGCTAGATTGTGTTTGTTAATAGTTGTTTGTCAGATTGTGTTTGGTAATAGTTATTTGTCTAGATTGTTTTGTTAATAGTCTTTGTCTAGAATGTTTTGTTAATAGTTATTTGTTAGATTGGTTTGTTATTAGTTATTTGCCTAAATTGTGTTTTTTAATAGTTTTTTGTTAGATTATGTTTGTTAATAGTTCTTTGTCTAGATTGTGTGTGTTAATAGTTCTTTGTAAGATTGTGTTTGTTAATAACTCTTTGTCTAGATTGTGCTATATAAGTTGTTTGTCTAGATTGTGTTTATTTGTCTTGTCAGATTGTCTTTTAATAGTTCTTGTTAGATTATGTTTTTTTAATAGTTCTTTGTTAGATTGTGTTTTAATAGTTCTGTGTTAGATTTTTGTTTGTTAATAGTTCTTTGTTAGTTTTTGTTTGTTATTAGATTAAGTTTTAGAAATGGTAGAAAATTATATGTTTATTATTGACTTATCTATGTGTTTTTATTGTTTGTTTTCCCTAATGTTTGTTAATATGTGTTTATCATGTGTACTTATAAATGTGTTGTTTGTTAGAATGTAATTGTTATGTGTATTTATTTTGTGTTTTTAGTGTAAACCCGGATTTCGGGTACATCCCCATATGCTTTCTTGTACTGATAGGGGATTGACCATGTGTTATCTTGCTCAGTTTATGTTTGACATTCTTGCAGTATGTGTGTCTCTGTCATCTTTCCTGGTGCCACGTGTGCACCTCAACCTATTGTAACCATTTGTTCCCGTAAGTCATATGTATCCATACTTTTGCTTTCCCGTTACCCCAATGTTTAGTTAACCTGCATTTTTCATTTATATAACAATGTCGACTGAACTAACTACTATAACGTGATTAAAGAATATTCATATATAAGATATACACAAATATAACGCGAGCAGTAAACGGCACGGAATGGAATTGTTACAAAACAATTTTTTAAAAATCATACAGTTCTTTCTAATTTGTTTTTTATCTTTCCTAATATTTATTGACCGTTTTATTAATGTCATCTTTAATTTTTGGTCCTTTTTTGCGCAAATTTACCTTTTTGTGATATATAAATTTATCTGACAAGAACGTTGGTTGACATCTCGATTATGCGCCCATGATGATCTTCCCGCTCACCCAATTTCAGCCAGTGCTTGCTTACCAGGGTAGCTAACCAGAACGATCCAGACTTGATCCGCCTGCGTAAACGATGTTCATTTGGGTTGTGGGTCTACGCCAAAAAAGGGGAGTCTACATTGAGCGCCCCTTTTTGACTGTGAAGTCCTTCGGATGAGGTATATTTCTGGTTTTTTGGGCACGTAAACTTGTCCTGGATGGCGTCTTTCTGTATCTTTTTTCTTTTTGACGTTTACGGCCATTTTATTATTAAAAAAATAATATTGGTCCTTTGACAGCACGGGGTGATCTACGGGTAGATGTGGCCATCGGGATAGCTAGCCATCCGGTTTCAGCCAGCTTTGATTTACTAGGTTGAGCTTACCTAGGGTGTCTTACTGTATAACACACCGTGAAAATGTCGGCCTTCACAATGTTTGAATTGGACAGCTATCAAGTCTTTACATTGTCGGCCTTACTTTCTGTCCACTTTGAGTTATTCCGAGTAGGGACATTTTTAGCATTTCGAGTCGCGTGTCGACACTTTGGCCTGCATTTAACCTGCATTTTCCCGGCCCGGAAATACTGACCTGGGCTGCGCGCAGATAATTTAGAGGGTCGTTCAATCGGCGCTACCAACGCAACAGGTATTTTGCGTCCATCATCACCCCAGTTCTTCCGGGGATGTAACGTAAATGCAACAGTACCTGCCCGGTTTTCCAGAGGGGCCAGTCCCGTTAGGGATCACCTACCCTAGTTCTTCCGGGAATTGGGTTTTTAATGCAACATACCTTTCCCGGTTGTCTCAGCAAGGGCGTTTGCTTCACCAAAAAGCAACCTTATAATTAGCTCTTGGCCAACCTCACCCAGCAAAAAGTATCTGCGTTAAGCTTTGATACGGGGCTTACCGCAATCTTCCCGTGTGTTGACACTATACGTTACAGCGTTTTCAGAGACACTTGCCGAGACTTTGATCTGTTACGCATCGTTCTTATTGATTCTTTCTACACTGCTGGCAATTTGCTGGCCCCATACTCTAGGAGTTGGGATTGCTCAAAGACGACTGCACTACTGTTTCAGTTTCTGGTCTCACCGGCATATCTTCGCAATGTCTCTAGCTTGTACGGACATAGATCAACTTCGGGCCCTCCTCAGGGTTCCCATGTTCGCCTTGTGAGCCCACATGTCAAAACGCCCAAGTGTTGTCCTCGCGACCAGTCTCTTTTCTGGATGTACCTCATCGATTCCTGTTTATCCGTTCGGCTTTCGCTTCGGCCAGGAGAGAGTCATAATAGTCCCTCTGGGATCCACTCGTCTGCTTTCGAGCGGATCTCATCCAACGTGACTACGTCTGCAACACTACTTATACGAGAGTAGTTTTCTCGATCCCTACGCGCAGCCAGACAGGAACCTTTATCTGTTTCCATGGTCACCACGTGAGGTGGAGTAGGAATTGATTAGTGCAGCTCACTAATCCTGGCACGGCGTTGTCCCCGTGCGCTTCTGACACCTTTGTTATTAGAAACGCTGTTTTACTCAACACAATTTAGAAACACATTCATATTATTCAACCTAATAGAAGTTTGACAGTTCCTTTCAATGAAACTTGTCCTGTCAATATTAGTTACTCATACAGATACCCTTCAGAACTCTTTGTATAACCAATACGTCTTGAGTCTGGGATAGAAGAGTGACACGATGACAAGAGGATTCAATCACTGACCAACAAACAAACACATCAGAAATTTCCCTTCAGATTATAACAAGAAGATTATTGTTATCACAAATAGTCTACACAAATCTTGTCACTTTCTTCTATTCTCTTAGCTGATCAATGTTCCTGGTGTCACATTTCAAATATTTATATTATTACTTCAACTCAAGACATATATGTGTTCTGAACTGCTGGTAACTGAAACATATTGTCATAGTTCCCAGATGGTGGAGGAATGGACAGTTAGTCAGATAGTTAGAGTAGTATAATTAGATGTTTAATAGTTGAGACTATGTGTTGTACTCTATGCAGAAGTGCAACACATAACTACGAACATGAGCTTTTGTAGTTGTGTAGTGACATTAGTTAGGTAACGTTTAGAAAGAGAGAGATGACATAAACATGGGCACGACCAGACGTGTTCGTTATTGTCCCAAGGTAAAATAAATGATATGAAATGAATCCCCCTTGTTCTTTTGGGATATTATAAAGCAGATGAATGAGCTCCTCCGTTTAAAATGAGGGGTCCGGAACAATGGGAAAGCCCTCCTGTAACAAATTATCATGTGGGCTGAACTTCTGGTAAATGAAGAATATCATGGGTCTGGAACTTGTTGGTAACTGAAAACATATTGTGTCTTGAACTTGCTGTAACTGAAGACATATCATGTGTTTGTAGAACTTGTGGTAACTGGGAAAACATATCTGTATCTGTAACTTGCTGGTAACTGAAGACATGGCATGTGTTGTGAACTGGGCAACCTGAAGACATATCATGTGTCTGTGAACTTGTTGGTAACTGAAGACATATCATGTGTCTGTGAACTTGGGGTAACTGAAGACATATCAAAGTGTCTGTGAACTTGTTTAACTGAAGACATGTTATGTGTCTGTGAATTTGTTGGTAAAAAAGACATATCATGTGTTTCAGAACTTTGGGAACTAAGACATATCATGTATCTGTGAACTTGCTGGAACTGAAGAAAATGGCATGTTTGTGAACTTTGTGGCAACTGAAGACATATCATGTATCTGAACTTCTGGTAACTGAAGACATATCATGTGTCTGTGAACTAAGGTAACTGAAGACATATCAGTGTCTGTGAACTTGTGGTAACTGAAGAATTTATGTGTCTGTGAATTTGTTGGTAATAAAGAATATCATGTGTCTGGAACTTGCTGGTAATTGAAGACATATCATGTGTCTTGAACTTGCTGGGAAACCCAAAAACAGTTAATGTTGTGTGTGTGTTAGTAATTAAAGAAGTTCACTTGTATTTAATTTACTGATAACTAGGGGACGGGTTCAGAACTTTGATCTTGGGAAATGTAAACATCTCTGATGTATAAAAATTGTTGGAATTTAAAGTTCTTGACGTTGTGAACTAAGAAATTGAGACAGTTTGTGTACTTGGGAAAAATTTATCTATGGTTCAAAAGTTGCTGAATGAACGTTCCCGTCAACTGGTGACGTTCATGTAAATGCAAGTTTATTTTGGAAAAACGACAAAATTCATTTGAAAAGATTACAAATAAAAACTCCCAAAAATACGGGACCCTCTTCAAAATTTCATCGGAACCCAGGTTTGCCTGGATCGGCCCGCAGATGTTCCATGTAAGACAGATATCGAAGCCCAAAAAGTTACTCACGAAATGCAATGATGATGGTCCAACCAATCAAGTCCAAATCAATTTTTTCTGTTACTGTAAACAATTCATCAACGTAAAATTTGATGGTAAATTAAAACCGTTATTAAATTGTGAGCTTATTGTTGTCTGTAACTGGATAATCATTTGTTGTTTTGATATAGAACATATTTATGTATGCTCGCGGGAGTGAGCTTGTTGTTGTCTGTAACTGGATAGTCATTTTAGTTGTTTCTGTATATAAGAACATATTTATGTATGCTCAAGCAGTGAGCTTTGCTGTTGTCTGTAACTGGATAGTCATGTTAGTTGTTTCTGTATATAAGAACATATTTATGTATGCTCAGCGGAGTGAGCTTTTGATTGTAACTGGATAATCATTTGAGTTGTTTCTGATATAAGAACATATTTATGTAAGGGTTGGAGCTTGATAACAAACGTGTCCTGGTTCAAACTCTCGGTGGCAAGTTTGAAAGCAAATTGTTTCCGTGGGATTTTTACGAAAGGGTAAAAAAGACCCCACCGTTCAGAAAGCAATGGCAGACTACTGAACCGGGGGCCCAGAAAATCAACGACTTTGTTTATTGGTTGATAGCTACGTCCTATAAAGGATATACCAGATTTTGATTTAATATATATGTGTATTGGGCGATGCTTTTGTAGCTTATACATATTATGATGCTATGATATTTTAAAGTATACATTTTGAATGTATGTATTTAAAAATATTTATACATATTAAGGTATACCAGATATAGTATGTGTAAATTTTGTATGTGTTTTATGGAATAGATAAAATAATAATGTAATCATATGTATATTTGGGTATATGTATGTATTATATTTACGTATACAAAATGCAAGAATGCTGATATTATCCTGACATAGCGATTTAGTACTTGCTGATATGAATATTCTTCTGGCTCTAAGTAGGATGAATAGAACCACTGTCTTCCTTGAAATATCCTTCCTTCTAAGAAACCACCAGAAAACTACAGAATTTAAAAATGGGGAGTCCAAGATGAAACGATAAGACGTGCCTGATCGTGCTGAATTGTGGTTTATTTCTAGGTTTTCAGATTTGATTTGTTTTTCTGTAGATTTGATTTGTTTTTCTGTAGATTTGATTTGTTTTTTTGTAGATTTGATTTGTTTTCTGAGATTTGATTTTTTTTTCTGTAGATTTGATTTTTTTTTCTGTAGAAGTGATTTTTTTTTCTGTAGATTTGATTTTTTTCTGTAGATTTGATTTGTTTTTCTGGGGATTTGATTTGTTTTTTTGTAGATTTGATTTGTTTTCTGTGGATTTGATTTGTTTTCTGTAGATTTGATTTTTTTTCTGTAGATGTGATTTTTTTTCTTAGATTTGACTTGTTTTTTGTAGAGTCAGATTTGTTTTTTTGTAGATTTGGGTTTTTTTCTGGAGAAAGGATATTTATTTCTGTCCAGCTTTCAGGTAATAGTTTCACTGAGAACATATAACTATGTCAAAGGATTTCGAGAAATGGACACGCATTTCGGTTCAAGCGACACAACAACACAGTGTTCTCCTGTTATCTTAAAATAGGTCAGATTCCCCCTCAGATCAAAGTTTTAATTCTCCATATTATAGTAGACGTACCATCCGCAAACTCACTGTCAGATCGCATGTTTCATCTGACCCCATGATAGAGAGTACCATCTGCAACCGTTAAATCACTGTCAGGGTCAAATGTTTTATCTACTACCGATTACAGAGACGGAAACATCTGCAACTGTTAAATTCACTCAGATCAAATGTTTTCATCTACTACGTATTACAGTAGACGGTACCATCTGATCTGTTAAACGACGCCTTGTGGAGTGGGACTCGGAGAGCTAAAGGCTAGGAAGTAAACCCCAATAGAAATCCCCACTGTCATGTAGGTCAGCACAGTTTTGCAGAGGCTAGAGGGTAAACTTGACCCCAACTTTAAGGAAGGACCCTAAGGCAGTTGATGGTTATATGTGTATTCATTTCATCTTCTGACATCCCTGCAAACCCTGCTTGAATCAAATGTATGACTTTGTCTTTCCTTTGGAATAAAAAAATAGGGGAGAGAGAGGGTTGTGCAAATGGACAAGGGCCATTCATTTCCAGCTCCCAGGCTAGGACAAATGAACAGGACACTTTATCCTGCTTTCAGCTCCGACACAACAGAAGAAACAGTTACCTAGGAACATGACAAGTAAATTCCTTTTTGATTTTAAAATGGAGAGGGACAATGTGTCCGACTTACATCATAGACCCGTCAGCACCAGGGATCAGAAAACTGCTGTCATAGACAGAAAACTTGAGAGACTGCAGGTAGACATGCGATTACAAGAAATCAGGCTCCCAGATTGTGGCTCAGTAAAAGAAAAGAATTGCACATTCTTCTGGCAGGGCGTAAGCACAAATCAACCTAGACTGTTGGAGTCGGTTTGCTGTGCACGATAGACTTAGAGTATCCATACACCAGTAGCTGCATCAGAGAGAGAGAAATCCTACGGCTCAATTCTAAAGGTGGAGTCCTAGACATCATATGTGTCTACGCACCAACCTAGCAGCGTCTGCAGAAGATAATGATAGGTTTATGACTCTACAGAATGTCGTTAACTCATTTCTGTAGATGAGAACTGTAAATAAAGGGGACTTGAATGACGCATAGGGTCTTATCACAGTCATCCCGTATCCTGGGTCATCATGGCATTGGAAATATCAATGATAATGGTCAGAGACTGTTGAATTTGCCCAAACAACGTGTAAAATACTGTTTTGCTAAAAAACAAGACACAGAGTGTTTTGGTGCCACCAAAGATCAGGTCACTGTCATCACGATTTTGTAATCACACGCAGACGGCACCTTTAACACGGTAAACATCAAGGACTTTGCATAGTGCAGACTGTGATACAGATCATGCACTAGTTATCAGCAAAATCAAAGGACTACCAAGAAAAACTCATACGACAAGAAGACCACCCAACCAAGATCAAAATCATAGAATAGGGTGGCAAAGACTAGGGACATTCAAAAGAAGTTTTCTGCTCTATCTGACAATGTAATTGGGGAAAGTAGATGACAAAAAGTGGGGCATCCTTAAAATCATATGTATGACTGCCCATCTCTTCCTTAGTGTCATGAAATTTCACAAAGACTGGCGAACAAAATGAAACAACACTAAACGCCTAATTGAGGATAAGAAAATAGCCCTAATAAATTACAAAAGAACCACCTGCAAGGCACAAAGGACCGTCTCAGTATACAAAATTAGTAGTAACCAGAGTCAAGGAATGTGTAAATGAATACTGGGCAAATTCTATGTTCTGCAATACAAAATGCTGCAGATATGGGAACACCAAGACAATGTAGAAAATATCGGGTATGTTGAAAATTTAACCCCGGGACCAAACATCACAAAATTGCCCTCCAAGATCGGAAACTGGTGAGTCAATTCAGATATGAACAACAGCCTGAAAGGTGGTGGAACACTATTCTAATCTTTATTCGGTGAAGAAACCAGAAACCCCGCCTAGATCAGATCATAGAAACATCAGACCTAACGACTTGACGCCGAACCCCCAGAGTTCAACTTTCCAAGCCATCAACAAACTTTTTAAATGGAAGGCATCAGACTAGATAACATTCCTACAGAAATCTCAAATATAGGATGTCTCCCGCTCCCCCCCACCCCTAAACTATAATCTCCTTTTTACGGTGCCGGGGAGTGGACGAAATTCTTCAGGGCGTGAGGGACCCAAAAAAGTGACACTCTATAAAAAAAAAGAGAAAAGAGGGACTGCAAAACACAGACTCATCTTCTTTAATGGGTACAGGAAGGTCTTTAACTAGTCCTTTCAAAACGACTACAGAAACGAGCAGAGCGTGTTCTTCCAGAGTCAAATGTGGATTCAGAGCTGACGTCAACAACTGAGATGATATTTACTCACGACAACTCAAGAGAAAAGCAGAGAGCAGAAAAACCCTTGTTATTGTTTTAGTAGATCTGAAAGTTATTTGACACGTCAGCAGACAGACTATATAAATATTTAAACATATCGACTGCCCCCAAAGTCTCCAACTGAACGTCTCCTTACAGAGAGCATGAAAGCGTATATAGTTCGATGGTAGTACATCTGATAGCTTGAGGTTAAAAAAGAGTCAAACAGGCCGGGCCTGTCTCCACTCTCTTTGGCATTTTCGAGTCTTGTTACACCACGCCTTCGTGGATGATGATGAGATGTTTTCATCCTCCGGGTCCGATGACAAGATAACCAACTCTGAATACGCAAGGAAAACTTTTAACTTGGCTCGCTAAGGCCAAACAAAAAAAACGAAATTCTTCTCAAGGAACTCCTTTACTGAGGACGCTGCCTTATTGCAACAGTAAGGCTACACTGCAATCCCTAATAAATAATTGGGCCCGGGGATTGACCTTTTTTCTGATTATAAAGGTCACTCAAAACGTGGTTTTATGTCAGGAAAAAGCATCAACAAATATCACTTAAAGGTAACTATCTAACACCAGTTCAAAATTCTGCTGTCTTGGGGCCATGTCCGCCACTTTTCTTGATGAAGAAATCAACTCTGAATAGGCAGCAGGCTACTACATTCAACAAACTATCAAAGAGAGGGGACAAAAAATTTAAAATTGGGACGAAGATTCAAATATATCCATCCTGTGCAATTAGCTCTTTACCATTTGCCCCGAAAACCCGGACAGTCAACTCAAGGCACGCGAGAAGACTTCTTCTTCTTTTTCGCGTTCCTAAACCAATTTTAATCACTCTTGTATGGATCTTTGCCAAGAACGGGGATAGTATACACCAGTAGGGATCGAGAGAAGAGTAATATCCCCAGGCCAATTTAAAAGTGGGGTCCTAGACATCATATGTGTCTACGCACCAACCCTAGCAGCGTCTGCAGAAGATAATGATAGGTTTTATGACTCATTACAGAATGTCGTTAACTCATTTCCAGTAGATGAGCAACTGTAAATAATGGGTGACTTGAATGCACGCATAGGATCTTATCACCAGTCATGGCCAGTATACCTGGGTCATCATGGCATTGGAAATATCAATGATAATGGTCAGAGACTGCTTGAATTCTGCTCCCAAAACAACGTGTGTGTAACCAATACGTGTTTTTGCTATCAAACACAGACACAGAGTGTTGTGGTGCCACCAAAGATCAGGTCACTGTCATCAGCTTGATTTCGTAATCACACGCAGACGGCACCTCAACACGGTAAACATCACAAGTACTTTGCATAGCGCAGACTGTGATACAGATCATGCACTAGTTATCAGCAAAATCAAAGGACTACCAAGAAAAACTCATACGACAAGAAGACCACCCAACCCAAGATCAAAATCACTAGAATAGGGATGGCAAAGACTAGGGAGACATTCAAAAAGAAGTTTACTGCTCTATCTGACAATGTAATTGGAGAAAGTAGTATAGACAAAAAGTGGAGCATCCTTAAAAATCATATGTATGACTGCGCCATCTCTTCCTTTGGCGTCATGAAATTCTCCAGCAAAGACTGGGTCGAACAAAATGAAACAACACTCAGCGCCTAATTGAGGATAAGAAAATAGCCCTAATAAATTACAAAAAGAACCACTCGCAAGGCACAAAGGACCGTCTCCAGTATACAAAATTAGTAGTGCAACCAGAGTCAAGGAAGTGTGTAAATGAATACTGGTCAAATCTATGTTCTGCAATACAAAATGCTGCAGATATGGGCAACACCAAGACAATGTATGAAAATATCGGGTATGTATGAAATTAACCCTGGGACCAAACATCACAAAAATTGCCCCGCTAAGATCGGAAACTGGTAAGTCAATTACAGATATGAACAAACAGCTCGAAAGGTGGGTGGAACACTATTCTAATCTTTATTCGGTGAAGAAACCAGCAAACCCTGCCCTAGATCAGATCATACCGAAACATCATGACCTAACGGAGCTTGACGCCGAACCCACAGAGTTCGAACTTTCCGAAGCCATCAACAAACTTTTAAATGGAAAGGCATCAGGACTAGATAACATTCCTACAGAAATCCTCAAACATAACAAGGATGTCCTCCTGTTCCCCCACCCCTACCAACTATACAATCTCCTTGTACGGTGCTGGAGAGTGGACGAAATTCTTCAGGACGTGAGGGATCCAAAGAAAGTGACACTCTATAAAAACAAAGAGAATAAGAGGGACTGCAACAACTACAGACTCATCTTCCTTTTAAGTGGTACAGGTAAGGTCTTTACACTAGTCCTTTCAAAACGACTACAGAAACGAGCAGAGCGTGTTCTTCCAGAGTCACAATGTGGATTCAGAGCTGGACGGTCAACAACTGAGATGATATTTACTCTACGACAACTGCAAGAGAAATGCAGAGAGCAGAAAAAACCATTGTTCATTGTTTTAGTAGATCTGACAAAGTCATTTGACACGGTCAGCAGACCAGGACTATATAAAATATTTAAACATATCGACTGCTCCCCAAAGCTGCTCCAACTGAACGTCTCCTTACATGAGAGCATGAAAGCCAGTATATAGTTCGATGGTAGCACATCTGATAGCTTCGAGGTTAAAAATAGAGTCAAACAGGGCTGTGTCCTTGTCTCCACTCTCTTTGGCATTTTCTTCGCAGTCTTGTTACACCACGCCTTCGTGGATGATGATGGAGATGTTTTCATCCTCACGAGATCCGATGACAAGATAACCAACTCTGAAGTACTGCAACGTGAAAACTCTTCAACTTGGCTCGCTTAAGAGCCAAAACAAAAATAACAGAAATTCTTCTCAAGGAACTCCTTTTACTGAGGACGCTGCCTTAGTTGCACACAGTAAGGCTACACTGCAATCCCTAATAAATAATTTGGCCAGGGCATGCGACCTGTTTTTTCTGATTATAAAGGTCACTAAAACTGTGGTTTTATGTCAGGGAAATAAAGCATCAACAAATATCACTTTAAATGGTAACCATCTAACACCAGTTCAAAAATTCTGCTGTCTTGGGTCCATAGTCACTGCCAGCTTTTCTCTTGATGAAGAAATCAACTCTCGAATAGGCAGCACGGCTACTACATTCAACAAACTATCAAAGAGAGCTGGGACAAAAAATTAACATTGCAGACGAAGATTCAAATATATCCATCCTGTGCAATTAGCTCTTTACCATATTGCTCAGAAACATGGACAGTCAACTCAAGGCACGCGAGAAGACTTCTTCTTCTTCTTCTTTGCGTTGTTCTTTACAACCAATTTTAATCACTCTTTGTGATATGTTTGATCTTTGCCAAGAACGTGTATACGTAGCACATTGGTTTTGTAGGCCCCTAAACGCATAGACTTCTACACGTTTAGGACATGTGCATCAGATTTCAGTCAAACCTTCTTAGTCGCCTTTTATGACTTGCGTGCAAGATAACAGTAGTTCTATTCTTTAAACCCCAAATTTGGGCTCCGGTAACCACTCGAGCGAGAGAATACTTAACATCTTTCATCTTCGATGTCTCCGGAAGAATATGGACATCAAGTGGTACGACAAGATAACCAACTCTGAAGTACTGCAACGTGCAAACTTGCCTTCCATCATGGGCATGCACAGCAGTAGAAGACTTAAATGGTTAGGGCATGTGCGAAGAATGGGCAATGGCCGCATTTGCAAAACAAATGCTATTCTGTGAACTTTCGGAGGAGAAGAAGCACTAAGGCAGACCACTGTTCAGATATAAAGATGTCTGCAAGGTCTCAATGAATTACTTTTCTATCGGTCCCAGTAAATCGGAAAAACTGGCTGATGATCGAGATATATGGAAACAACATGGCGCAAAGATGCAAACTGTTTTAAAGAGAGACTTAGGGATAAGCTGAAAGATAAGAAAAACAAGCGAAAACTCAGAAGATGTCACAGTGAAACACTTGCAATTGACAGTCTGTAAAGACAAAGAAGGCCATTAATATATATATATAATGCACACACATCGTAACTTATTACTAATTCAAAATACAACCTATATTCTAGATTGATTTTCTCACTCTATTCTCTGCACATAATATCTATCGACCACAAAATCGGTCATTTTAGTCACGGAACATTGACTCATATCTGGCTCATATAATGGTTAGCAATCATATCAGGTGTTTTGACAACTTAGGGACACGGCACCATTTTATGTAATCATATTACCTTCTTATCTATTTATATAAGTATCGTCAATAGATGACCATCTCAACACTACTCACATATTTCAGAACAATTAAACTTCACCTAAAAAATTCAATAGTTGAGAGGCATTTCAATTTAGTTTCAATTCAACTCTGTCAACAAATGACTATATCCATCTCAAAACTCAATAGTCGAACACATTACGACTTAGTTCACTCTCCAAATTTTAATAGTAGAAAACGTTACAACTTAGTTTCAAGTCAACCTGTTTATAATGAAAATATCACTCTCAAACTTGTTATCTTATTTTTAACATCAGTTAAATATTCAATACATCTGTTAAAAACTTATCAATTTAGAATCAAATCAAATTTGTTCAAATCATGACGATACCAAGTTTTTCTCAGCCTTATCTCTTCTCGTAGCGTTCTGGCTAGATACAGTCTATCACCAACTGCACATAAGTTCCAGTGCGCTTGTTTTTGTGTTTCGGTGTTCATTAGTTATTTGATGACTGCCATATAGGTTATATCCACATGTGAAGAAGAGCAAGGTCGTCTTACAGTGGATACCGTCTCCCTTTGGAATACCAGGAAATGAAAAAAGTAGACCGACTGGTCAAGAAATGTGATGCCCCGAATATGATATACTGAGGCAAACTGACTGGTATAGTGAAACAAAGCTGGACATATAACTAGACGGACCTCTGTGTCAGCTACAAAAGAGAGTGAAGTTACACAAGCGACAACATTGAATATATATACAATATTTCAAGAGAACGAATGGAAGAAAGAAGTGTAAATAATCTGCATTCTATGTAGTAGTAGGCAATGGGTATTCGTCTGGTTGTTTGATTATATCCCCTAATTATGTTATTCTTTGTGCCTGTATTTTGATTTGTATGTCTTGTAAGCAAGGTAGTCAACACATACATCACACCTAGAGTAATATGTAAATCTAACGTTTTCCACCCACTACCACAAATAATGTCTGCATCTTTTGTATGAAGCGCCATTCTGACCGTGAAGCTCTGTTGGTTAACAGTGAAGAATCCCCGCCTATACACACGATCTCCTTAGCGAGGCAGAGAATCCATTTCCTCGTAACAGACTGTCTACATTGCAGTTATACAGCAAATCGGCACGTGAACACACATTACGCTTGGTTTGATTCGCTTGAAATATTACTCTAAATACAACAACAATGTTAACATTACGTCTTTAGCTAACGTCACAAATTTTTCTCACTTTGTATTGTACAGGTCGGTATAGAAAGAGAAAAATTACATACCAAGTTAATATAAGAAGTAAGAAACAAAAGATACATGCATGTCAGTAAAGTTTCTTGTTGAACAAACAGCCAATTCTTATGTCCGTGTACATGAAAGTTTTGTTAACAGCCACATAAATAATAAAGTTACCAATACAGTTAATACACATCACGAATATTCTTACTAACTCTAATATAACTTGTACCGAGATGTCCTTCTCAAAACTTGAATTCTGCCTAAATAATCAAAACCCAAATCCGCTACAGGAAATATACAGAATACAAACACTGAGTAAAGTTTTTGTTGTTTTTGATATTGTTTTGTTGGAGGACAACTTGTTATTGTTAGCGTCTTTACCAGATGTTAGTTGTCTGCGCCTGTTGGTAATTATACGGACCTGTACTCCAATAATAGCAGAACCGAGAGATACGAGAACAATGGGTACGATTCCAGTCATATAATTCATGAGATCTAGGAATTGGTTGAACAATCCGTTTATGATATCCTGCTTATACCGTTCAGTATAAACAAATCCACCCATTAAAATGCCTTTGATGGTTACCTGTTTAAACTCTCTGCAAAGTATATTTTGATAAATAAAACAAGCAAAAATTAAAATAACAAAACAAGATATCACAGCAAATATTCTCAGAGGTGTGACTATCAAATGTACTTTGAGCTGAATAAATATGGCTAATATACGTTCTCCTGTAATCAAGACAGGAATAAAAAGAGAGCAATTGTATCCTACCTAATGAGCGCACCCAAAAAACATATACAATATATAACATAAATAATTAACAGTTTCAGAGAACATAAACACTGGAGGAATGTTCCCAACCAGAATATGTCGAGGAAAATTGTTAAGACCAAGGAGAAAAACAGCATCAGAAAGAGCCAAACGACAAGCAGATTGTTTGAACATTTCTTGAATCCATGTCGAGTCAATACAACAATACTGATCAAGTTACCAACTATTCCCACCAAACTTATACATGGATATATCACGTAGTTGAACGTCCATTCTATTTCATCAACTTGTTCTTCACTGAGAAAAAAGTAATAACTGGATAAGATTTTAACTGTAGTTATCACAGTCTCGTTCGTCAACATCTTATCTTTGTGAAATCTGGTTTTCACTGTCAGGGAAAGTGAGTTTAGTTATAATATATTTGTTCTGTTATAGACTTTATGTAGTAACAAAAATTATATAGCGATATTTCATTTGTTTGTTATGCAAATCAAGGAAACACTTTAACATCTGATGATGCTCGTCCATTTCTGTAAACGTAGAAATACAATAGACATGTGTAACCATAAATCACGCTCACTGTAAGAGCGACAAGTCTGGTGTTGGAATAAATATCTGTACAATTTCGTGAATTATTTCTAACATTTTCTCAGTGTTTTAGTGACATTAATTTCTCTGAATGTGATAATTTGAGGTAAAGTGAATATTTTCCTGACTCGAAGTTTATTGCTAATTAAATGTGCAACCGCCATGTTTAATTTGCAAAAGTGGGAAACAGTAGGAAGCTTCAGTGAAGGGTCAAAGCATTTAAAAAGATGGTCGTGAAATCGTCTAACAGCACATTCATATTATTTTTCAAATATATTTCTTTTGATGCAGGGACAAATAATAACTCCTGATTTAGCACGATACAATTTGACATAACATATATTCATTTAACGAGTGTGACGAGGTGCGAAACATTCAAAGGGGCACAAACATAAAATTAGGAAGACATTTGAAATCACTAAGTTGTCTGTATTGAATGTCAAAAAACATAATCGTTACATTTTGCAAATATGATTCTCTATGAATATGATAAAGCGACAATGTGAAAAGATGTCACGTGTTAGAAAGAAATGTCGAAATAAATCAATAAGTAATGTGGTAATACAGGTAGGAAAATTCTCTTTTCATTCATCACAGTTCCCCCTATTTACTAGAACTTTCTATATAATACCAACATTAATCGTTACTGTAGTAGTCAGCTCTGGTGTGGAGAAGATAAGGCAGAAGCACTTGATACAGTGGTAACTGACTCTACAGGTTTACAGGAAATGTTGAAATTTCATGCTCAGTTTCTTTAAACTTGTTTTCTCTTCTTCTGAGTTGTCTTATAGTCTAATCAAAACTTGCTATCTTCTTCTCGAGTTGTCTTATGTCTAAAAAAATTTGTTTCTTCTTCTCGAGTTGTCTTATGTCTAACAAAATTTGTTTCTTCTTCTTGAGTTGTCTTCATGTTCTAACAAAACTTGTATCTAAATGTTTATAAACAATATAAAACTAGAAAAGATCAGTAGTATTAAAAGTATTAAACTATTTAATTAACTATGATAGAAGATATTTTGTGTATAATTATATGTACGTGTGTTTGTTTGTTTGTTTAATATGTGCATTATTCGTTTTCTGTTATATTTATAACTTTCAGCAAGCAATAACAATTGTTTATATTCGTTGAAATTAATATAACTAAAATGTTTGAATTCTCTAGAAAATAGAGAAACAATAAAATAAACACAAACACTGTAGCCACTAAGTGAAGTAACACAATGACATCAGACAACAAACACTGTGGCCACTAAGTGAAGTAACACAATGACATCAGGCAACAAACACTGTAGCCACTAAGTGAAGTAACACAATGACATCAGACAACAAATACTGTAGCCACTAAGTGAGGTAACACAGTGACATCAGACAACAAAAATGAATGAATATGTCAGGTTTAAGGTAAACAAAATGTTACGTCCCAGGAAATGAACATTCCGACATGTTGGCAACTACTGGAGGGAGGGTAACGCAGCCCTAAACTTGTATCTAAATGTTTATAAACAATATCAAACTGGAAAAGATCTGTAGTATTAATATTATTAAACTATTTAATTAACTATGATAGAAGATATTTTGTTTATAATTATATGTGTGTGTATTTGTTGGTTTGTTAATATGTGCATTACTATTTTTCTGCGTACATATTTATAACTTTTCAGCAATCATTCATTTTGTTGATGTTGAAGTTGATATAACTAAAATGTGTTAATCCTTTAAAAGGAAATAGAGAAATAGTAAACGAAACAAACAATGTAGTAAAGTAACACAGTGACATCAGATAGCAAAAATGAACGTCGACATGCTGGTAATTACTAGAGAGAGAGAGAGTAGCGCAGACCTACCCAACACTAAGCTTCATAAATTAAAATAACATAGTCTTGATAGCGTTCAAAAATGGAAGGAGAAAACAAACGGAACTTTCAACCCAGAGCTGGACCTAAAAAACAAATTATATAGAAAAGGGCGGATAACAGTTTTCAGACTACAACTGAACACATCGGCCACAGGGAACATGTTCATCGAATAGGTTTATGGAATGCGATCACCTACATCTGTGGAACATCAAAACAAATCTTTGGAGAACCAAAACACATCTGTTGAACACCAAAACATATTGTGGAGGACCAAATACATCTGCTGAACACAAAAACATATCTGTGGAACACTAAAAACACATCTGTTGAACACCAAAACATATCTGTGGAACACTAAAACACATCTGTTGAACACCAAAACACAAATATTGAACAACAAACACATCTGTGGAGCACCCGCACAATTCCAGAGCCAAACAAGACAGAATACATGATTGAAGAACAGAAAACCAAGATAAAGATAGATACATGATGTGAAGAACAGAATAAACAATATAAAGATGAATACATGATGTGAAGAATGACTTAAACATGACGGAAACATAGCTAGAACATCTGATCAATGATATAGAACAATCCCCAAGGACATGTATTTTAATAAAGTTCTGTACAAGACAAACTATAGAATGATGATGATGATGAGTTTGTATAATATAAACTGTAACTAATGAGTCTCAACATTTTAACTTTGTAATTTGTTCCTGATCTTATTGTTATATTTATCGATGATCAAATGAAGGAGTATTTTGATTATGTTAGAGAAGTATTTCGAAACTCTGTTATAGCAGAGAAATTGTGTATGGGACAAGCTCTACTGAATGAATGAATTGTTTAATTGTGTACACTTTGTGTCAAGTAACATTTGATATCAACACAACACATGTGTCAATAGTTCAACTTTGTGTCAAGTAACATTTGATATCAACACAACACTTGTGCCAATAGTTCAACTTCGTGTCAAGTAACATTTGATATCAACACAACACTTGTGTCAATAGTCCAACTTTGTGTCAAGTAACATTTGATATCAACACAACACTTGTGTCAATAGTCCAACTTTGTGTCAAGTAACATTTGATATCAACACAACACTTGTATCAATAGTAGTGAAGTCAGGTATCCAATATTTTTCTCTCTCTGTCTTTATCTTCCTTTATTCCCACGATTTTACCGTTTGTCACACTGTGTTCTAAGCCTTCCATTTCCATTACGTGACCGAAAAATGATGATTGCCTCTTTTTTATATTGATAATATGCTTTCTCTGTGTCTTGGTCTCACTCAACACTTCAACATAGTCATTTTAGCGGTCCATGGGATTCTTATCATTCTTCAGTAAAACCACATTTCTGTTGTCTCTAGAGATGTTTCTATATGTTTATTTACTGTCCATGACTCGCATCCATATGTCAGTATTGGTTCTATATAAGTGCATAACTCTCATTCTGACCTCAATTGACAGTGATTTGTTGCATAAAATACTTCTCATTTTCTGGAACGCTGCTTTGGCCTGCCATATTCTGCTCTTTATTTCTGATCTGCATCTGCTATCTGATGTTATCAGGACTGAGGTATTTAAACTGATATACTTGTCTCAGCTACGTTCCATTTACTGTGATAGTGCATTGTGTCGGATTCTGCTTATTTGAGATAACCATCACTTCGGTCTATTTTAATATTCTGGTACAGTCCTTTGTTATTACTTTCTGCCACAATCTTATCAACTAAATTATGTATCTCTTTTTCATTTCTTGCTGTTAAGACAGTGTCGTCAGCGTATCTTAGGTTATTAATGTTGTATCCTCCTACGGCTATTCCGGCAATCTCGTCTATAGACCTAAAATTGTTTTCACTATACAATGAGAACATGTCAGATGATAACACGCTTCCTTGTCGAACTTTTTTTTCGATCGTTTGGAAAGTTCATATTTGAATTTCTATTCTAATCTCTGTTTCTTTCCTTCCCTGCGTTCGCTTGAAATATTGTCTACATATTAAACTATCTTTTGTTGCTCATACGAAAGTCCGTGTACTTTTATATAAAGTGTTGTTTCGTTAGGTCAGTGAGTTTGCCTCAGTAACTAATATTCGGGGAAATCTTGAAGTATGTGCTCTGCAATCTGATGTGCATGTCCATATGTATACATGGCTGAATTGTCTATTTTGAATGTTGTATATATGTGACTGACGAGTCGATAGTGTTTTGTTCTAATGCGCAGAATGACACCTTGTTCCAATCTGCATATATTATAGTAGCCGTCTTGTGTTGTTATTGGTGGCTTTCTGATTGATTTAATCATCCTTTCCTTTTCTTCTTCTTCTTCTTCTTCACATTTCAACTCCCAATGGAGAACAGATCTTCAACAAACTTCTTCCAGCCCTTCCTCTCTTTGTTATCCCTTCCATCCTCTCCATGTTTTACCTATCCTTTTAATACCAACCTCCAGGTCTCTTCTCCAGGTCTGTCTAGGCCTTTCCCTCTTTCCTCTTTCCCTGCGGGTTAGAAAAAACAGTGCCTGTCTTGCAATGCTTTCGGTCGGTAATATCAAAGTATGTCCTATCCATCGCCAACGTCTCTTCCGTAGCTCTTTCTCCATTGATACTTGCTTTGTTCTCTCTCTGAGTTCCTCGTTCGTAATCTTATCTTACCATCCCAGTCCCTCTATTCTACGTAAACATTCATTTATGAAGGTCTGCAGTTTTCTGGTTGTTTCTTTTGTTGTCTTCCATGTTTCCTAGCAATAGAACATCACTTACTTCACATTTGATTGAAATATTCTCAGTTTTGTGTTTATTTTGATCTCCTTTGACTTCCGAGAGGTGTGTTTAATCAGCGAGCCACGGGAACCATCAGTATGCTACTCTTCGATATCTGTTGGGGGAGACTGAGCACCTATTAGTCTGCCCTGAGTGCAATGACGTCAATTTAGTAACCAATAACCAATAACCTTTGACTTGCATCTCTTACTCAATGCATATGTTTCCCTTGTTTTTGTATTCTTATCTTGACATCTTTGTTCGTTCCTCCTTCTGTGTCTATGTGCTACTGAGGTATGTGTATGATTCTACATCTTGTAGAGCGTCAATTGGCCCTCATGTATGACTCTGCATTTACTCCATTAATATGTTTCCTTTATTAAGTTTGCAATCTTAGGTGCAACTCCATAGTGTTTGAATAGTTTCCACAATGACTCTTTAGCTAGACTATCAAACGCCTTTTCATATTCCACAAAACCTATGTATGGTGGTGAGTTCCACTCTAAGCTTTGCTCTACTATAATGCGCAGTGTAGCTATCTGTTCTGTGCAGGCTCTATTCTTGAGAAACCCTGACTGTTCTTCTCTCAGTTGTTTATCTATGGCTTCTTTAAGTCTATCAAGTACAATGGTGTTTAGTATTTTGCGTGGCACTGATAATAGCATTATTCCTCTATAGTTTGTACATTCATGCATGTCTCCTTTCATTGGTAGTTTGACCAAGTCATCTTCTTTCCACTCTACTGGTATCTTTACTCTCTCCCATTTCTAACGTAGTAATTTGTGTGGTAATTCTGTTGAGATATCTATATCTGTCTTGATGGCCTCTGCTGGAATGTTGTCTGGCTCAGCTGTTTTTCTATTCTTTAAATGTTATATGGCCTTCATTATTTCTTCTTTACTTGGTCTTTCACAGTTAATTTGTAGCTCCTCTTCAGCAGGCTCTGTTTCCGGTGGACTCTGTGGTTTTGGCATATTGAGCAGTTCTTCAAAATGTTCTTTCCATCTCTTAATTTGTTCTTCAGTGTTGATAATTACTTTGCCTCTCTTGTCTTTTATGCCATTTGATTGTTTGTATGTTTTGTTAGCTTCCTTGTGATATTATACAGGTTCCTCTATTTCCTTTTCTGCTGCTTCTTCTGCTTCACCTGCCAACCATCATCTATATATTTTATTTTATCCCTTCTTATGTTGTGTTTAATTTTTTTTTGGCTGTCCCATATACCTTGTAGGCTTTAGCTTAAGCACCTTTAGTTTTGAATCTGTTTTGATCTGCTTTCCTGTTTTTTCTTTCTTCGATCAGATTAAGGGTATCTGTTGTTATTCAATCCTTATTTTTACGCTCTTTATCTCCCAAAACCTCTGAGTATGTATCCTTCCACATATTTTTTATCTGTTGTCAATGTTCCTCAATGCTCATATAGGGAATACCACCTATTCTAGTACTTGGTACTTGTTTAATACTGTGACTGCAAATCTGTCTCTTACTTCCTGACTGTTAAGTCTTTCTACTTTTAACTGTTTTCTATAATTTTGGTTTGTGAATATCTTTTAAGTTTCATCCTGATTTTACTTAGCAGGAGGTGGTGATCCGATGATATGTCTGCTCCTTTGCAAACTTTAACGTCCTGTAATGATGTTCTAAATTTCTTATCAATATATATGTGGTCTATCTGGTTAACAATTTAGTGGTCTCGTGATATCCTTGTGGTCTTATGTACTTCTTATGCTGAAATATGCTGCCGCCTATTATCAGCTGGTTTGAAGCACAAAACATGTGGATCATTTCCCCTACTCATTCATTATACCAGCCCATGATTTTCAGTGGTCTTTCGAAACTGCTATTATCTTCTCCTATCTTTGCCTTTAGTCCCCATCAAAACCGTAATATATTTTTTCTTCTTCCATACCATAATACTTTGTACTTTGGAATAAAACTTCTCTTTAGCTGCTTGTTCTCTGTCATTGGTTGATGGTAGCATTGAATGATCCCTTTAGGTTAATTTTCTTTTTGTTAGTTCTGAATGTTGCTGTTATTATTCTATACCCATAGTTTCTATTCCATTAGTGCTTTTTGTGCTTCTTTGGACAACATGAGGGCAACTCTTTTACTATGGTGTCTGCTTTATTCTTTTTGCCCTGAGGACAACAGCATTTTGTCTGTGTGTAGTTTAATTTTGTCTATCCCTTTCCATCTTGTTAAGGAGATTCCCAGAATGTTTATCCTGTAGTTCTTCATCTCTGTTGTGAGCTTGAGTGTTTTGCTTCTTAAGCAACGTTCTCACGCTCCAGCAACCAATTCTGGCCATTTTCCAACAGGAAAGAAGGTTAGTCCACATCACCGAATCCTTTCGGCTTTCCCAGCGATACGTATTTGCCCTCCCACCCTCCCCCTGTTGGGGACATTCCCTATTTAGATGGCTGTAGGTTATTTCTTATCGTTGCACTTTTCATGTTTTTGAAGCTGTTGGCATAATTTTTCTACTGGGTAAGGTAGCCAGCCCCACGACCAATCCTTATTATACGCCTCTTACGACAGGCCAGGCACGTAGACATTGCTACATACTCCTTTCTCCCCTTTCGAGCCCGGCAGCACACGGACAGATCCCTACCTTAATCGCCTCTTACGACATGCCTTGTTGGGCGCAGTGTTACAATTCTTTGCTTCCTTGCAGGCCTCGGCAACACACGGGCGATCCTTTAATTTTATTGATAGGTAACTAGCACATCCGGTTGTTCTTCTGCAGCACCTTCCTTGGCCAATCCGTCTGCTGTTTCATTTCCTGGTATTCCACAGTGAGACGGTATCCACTGCTAGACGATCTTGTGCTGCTTGCACAGATTAGACACTAGAGTCTGTAGACCCGGCAATTTTCTGGACTGGAGTGCTTGGAGTGCTGATTGTTCGTAAGTCAAACATACAATAGGTTGTGGATCGTCTGTTGTTAAACAGTTTCTTAGTTGCCACCATGAAAGACGAATTTCAATTATCATCAGGAATAAGGCAGGATGTGTGCTTTCGCCTATACTTTTCAATATATAAATAGACAGGATAACACAAGAAACCAAGACAGATAACAACCTCGATAACAACTACAATTTAATCAACGAACTACTCTTTACAGATGATCAGAGTATAATTTACAACAACGAACACAAACTTCAACAACACATAAATGCACTGCAGGTGACATGCGAAAAATATAACATGAAAATTAACACCTCCAAAACAGAAGTCATGACAATTAGTAGGTCAACAGGCCAACTAAACACACATGTGAATAATGTCAAAATACAACAGACTCCAGAATTCAAATATCTCGGGAGTATATTCACAGCAGATGGAAAGATGGACAGAGAAATCGAGACTAGATGCCAGAAGGCAAACGCAGTGACATACCAACTGTCACCACTATTAAAACATCCAAGAATTAACATGGCAGTCAAACGACAACTGATAAACTGCATATTTATTCCAACTCTGCTATCAGTGCCAAACATGGCCCCTGATTAAGATACAAGAAAGAAAGATTACAACATAGGAAATTAGATGTCTATGAAAAGCTGTCAACGTTACAAGGAGAGATAGAGTGAGAAACGAGAATATCAGAAGCATCGTTGGTACTATACCATGCATACAGTACATCGAGTAGCAACGAATCTAGTGGTTCGGCCATCTAATGAGAATGGAACCACATTTACTACCATCACATGCCTACAATAATCGACACTCAGGCCGCAGAGCACGAGGCAGGCCGCAGAGCACGAGGCAGGCCAAGAACACGATGGATAGATAACATCTCAGAGTCCCTGCGAAAGCATGGACTGACAACGTCAAGCACAACACACCTGACACAAGATATAAAACTAAATCTCCCCACGTCGCTTCACGGCAAATGTGGTCAAGATAAGATAAGGTTGTTTATTTTGTTTCAACAAGAATAGAAAAAAGTAACTATTAACAGTGAACGTTATTACAAAATGGTATATTATGAAACAAAGGGCCTTCCATTAACTGTTGATGCATTTTGTCACGCAGGTGTTATTATATGTTTTCTTGCTATGTAGTTGCTTTTAGATTTTAGAAGGAAACGATAGATTTTATTTTGGTATACAAAATAAGACTGATTAGAAAACATATGTATATAAAACATCTACACAATTTGTGAGAACGAACGTTTATTTTCCTACATGTCCAGTGGTGTTGTATCACGCGCCATTCTAGCTTTGAAGCGCTGCTTGTTAACTGTGAAGGATGCCCGCCAGCACGCACGATCTCCGTTGCGAGGCAGAGAATCCATTTCCATGCTAGGGTTTTTTTATACTGCAACCATACAGCTAATCAGCACATGCACATATTTAACTTTGTTTGATTCGTGCGAAACATCACGCTAAATACAACAACAATGTTAACATTTCTTCTTTAGCTAGCATAACTCATTTTTCTCACTTTGCGATGTACAATTCGGAATAGATAGAGAAATACTAAGGACCAAGTTAATATTAGAAGTAAGGAAAAAAAGATACGATCATGTCAATAAAGTTTCTTGTTGAACAAAAAGCAAATTCTTATGTCCGTGTACTTGAAGGTTTTGTTAACAGCAACATAAATAATAAAGTTACCAATACAGTTAATACACATCACCAATGTTCTTACTAATTCTAATATAATCTGTACAGAGAAATCCTTCTCTAAAACTGGGATCCTGCTAACATAAAGAATCAAAAACGCGAATCCGCTACAAAAAATATACAGAATACAAACACTGAGTAAAGTTTTTGTTGTTTTTGTTATTGTTTTGGAGGATAGCTTGTTATTGTTAGCGTCTTTACCAGATGTTAGTTGTCTGCGTCTGTTGGTAATTATACGGACCTGTACTCCAATAATAGCAGAACCGAGAGATACGAGAACAATGGGTACGATTCCTGTCATATAATTCAAGAGATCTATATATAGATTGAACAATCCGTTTCTGATGTCCTGCTTATACTGTTCTGTGTAAGTAAATCCACCGATTAAAATGTCATGTATGGTTATTTGTTTAAACTCTCTGCAGAGTACATTCTCATAAATAAAAGAAACAAAACTTAAAATAACAAAACAAGATATCACAGCAAATATTCTCAGAGGTGTGAATATCAAATGAACTTTAAATGGAATAAATATTGCTAATAAACGCTCTCCTGTTATCAAGACAGGGATAAGTAGAGAACAATTGAATCCAATAATATAGGCGCATGCAAACAGCATATATAATATATAACATAAATAATTAATAGTTTTAGAGAACTTGAAAACTGTGGGAGTGTTTCCTGCCATAATGTGATGGAAAAAATTATTAAGACCAACGAGGAAAACAACATCAGAAAGAGCCAAAGCGACAAGCAGAATGTTTGAACATTTCTTGAATCCATGTCGAGTCAATACAACAATACTGATCAAGTTACCAACTATTCCCACCAAACTTATACATGGATATATCACATAGTTGAACGTCCATTCTATTTCATTAACTTGTTCTTCACTGAGAAAAAAGTAATAACTGGATAAGATTTTAACTGTAGTTATCACAGTCTCGTTCGTCAACATCTTATCTTTGTGTAATCTAGTTTTCACTGTCAGGAAAAGTGAGTTTAGTTATAATATATTTGTTATGTTATAAACTTTATGTAGAACAAAATGAATATAGCACTATTTCATGTGTTTGTTATGTAGCACATATCAAAGCAATAACTTTAGCGTCTACTTGATAACTAATACATTACATTTGATGTCGACATTCGACAAATTGTCGCACATTTCTGTAAACTGAGAAATACAATAGACAAGTGTAACCATAAATCACGCTCGCTTAATTAAGAACGACAAGTCTGGTGTTTTAATAATTATCTGTACAATTTACTGCAATATTTCTCACATTTTCTCAGTGTTTTAGTGACATTAATTTTACTGAGTGTGTTAATTTTACATGGAAGGAATATTTTTTCTGTCTCTGCAAAGTTCATTGCTAATTAAATGTACAGACGCCATATTTAATTTGCAACATTGATAAATAGTAGGAAGCTTCAGTGAAGGGTCAAAGCACTTAAGAAGTTGCTCGAGAAATCGTCTAGGAACACATTAATATAATCTTTGAAATATATTTTCTTTTGATGCAGGGACAAATAATAACTCATGATTTATCACGATACAATTTGGTATAACATATATTCAGGTGAGGTGGGAAACATCCAAAGAGAAGTAATCAGGAAATTATGAAGTTACTCAGAAACAATAAGTTGTCTGTATTAAATGGCAACAAAATAATCGTAATATTTGTAAAGTAAGATTCTCCATGAATACGATAAAGCGGAAATGGGAAAAGATGTCACGTGTTATCAAATAAATATCGAAATAAATCAATAAGTATTGTGATAATTAATGGCGGAAAATTAAAGTGCTCTCTTTTTATTTATCACAGTTTCCTATTTACTAGAACTTTCTATATAATACCAACATTAATCGTTACTGTAGTAGTTAGCTCTGGTGTGGAGAAGACAAGACAGAAGCACGTGATACAGTGGTAACTGACTCGAGAAGGTTTACAGGAAATGTTGAAACTTCATGCTAGTTTCTTTAAACTTGTTACTTCTTCTCAAGTTGTCTGATGTCTAACAAAACTTGTTTCTTCTTCTCGAGTTGTCTTATGTCTAGTAAAACTTGTTTCTTCTTCTCGAGTTGTCTTATGTCTAGTAAAACTTGTTTCTTCTTCTCGAGTTGTCTTATGTCTAACAAAATTTGTATCTTCTTCTCGAGTTGTCTTATGTCTAAGAAAACTTGTTTCTTCTTCTCGAGTTGTCTTATGTCTAGTAAAACTTGTTTCTTCTTGTCGAGTTGTCTTATGTCTAACAAAACTTGTATCTAAATATTTATAAACTGTATAAAACTGGAAAAGATCAGTAGTAATAATATTATTATTTAATTAACTATGATAGAAGATATTTTGTGTATAATTATATGTGTGTGTGTTTGTTTGTTTGTTAATATGTTCATTATTAAGTTTCTGTTATATTTATAACTTTTCAGCAAGCAATAAAAATTGTTTATGGTCGTTGAAATTAATATAACTAAAATGTTTGAATCATCTGGGAAATAGAGAAACAGTAAAATAAACAAACACTGCAGTCACTAAGTGAAGTAACACAGTGACATCAGACAACAAACACTGTAGTCACTAAGTGAAGTAACACAGTGACATCAGACAACAAACACTGTAGCCACTAAGTGAAGTAACACAGTGACATCAGACAACAAACACTGTAGCCAATAAGTGAAGTAACACAGTGACATCAGACAACAAACACTGTAGCCACTAAGTGAAGTAACACAGAAACAGACAACAAACACTGTAGCCACTAAGTGAAGTAACACAGAAACAGACAACAAACACTGTAGCCACTAAGTGAAGTAACACAGTGAATTCAGACAACAAAAATGAATGTTTATGTCAGGTTTAAGGTAAACATAATGTTACGTCCCAGGAAATGAACATACCGACATGTTGGCAAGGACGGGACGGAGGGTAGCGAAGCCCTAAACGTATCTAAATATTTATAAACAATATCAAACTTGAAAAAATCAGTAGTATTAATATTATTAAACTATTGAATTAACTATGATAGGAGACATTTTGTTTATAATTATATGTGTGTGTGTTTGCTGGTTTGTTAATATGTGCATTATTATTTTTCTGCGTACATATTTTTAACTTTTCAGCAATCATTCATTTTGTTGATGTTGAAAATGATATAACAAAAATGTTTTAATCCTTTAACAAATAGAGAAATAGTAAAAAAAAATGTAGTGAAGTTACACAATGACATCAGACAACAAAACTAGATGTTTATATAAGATTTAAGGTAAATAAACATTTTGTTTACCATTAAATAAAAATACCAACATGCTGGCATGTACTGTAGAGAGAGAAAGAGAGAGAGAGAGAGAGAGAGAAAGTAGCACAGACCTACCTAACACAAAGCTTCGCACATTAAAATAACATAGTCTTGACACAGTTGAGAAATGGAAACGGAAAAAAAACAGAAACATTCAACTCGACAAAATAAATAAATTAGATAGAAAAGAGCGGATAACAGTCTTCAGACTTGAAACTGAACACATTGGCCACAAGAAACATGTTCATCGAATAGGTCACCTATGTCTGTGGAACATAAAAACACATTTGTAGAACATCAATACACATCTGTGGAACATCAAAACACATTTGTAGAACATCAAAACACATCTGTGGAACATAAAAACACATCTGTGGAACATCAAAACAAATCTATGAAGGACCAAAACAAATCTGTGGAACACCAAAACACATCTGTGGAACATCAAAACACGTCTGAAGAGCACCACAACACATCTGTTGAACACCAGAACACATCTATTGAACACCAAAACACATCTGTTGAACACCAAAACACATCTTTCGAACATCAAAACACATATGTAGAGCACCAAACACGTCTGAGGAACATCAAAGCACATCTGTGGAACATCAAAATACATTTATGGAGCACCACAACACATCTGTTAAATACCAACACACATCTTTTGAACACCAACACATATATATATCGAGCAGCAGCACAATCCCAGAGCTCATCAAACAAGACATAATTCATGATGTGAAGAACAGACTAAACAAGATAACGACGGATACATGATGTGAAGAACAGATTAAACAAGATAAAGATGGATACATGATGTGAAGAACAGACTAAACAAGATAAAGATGGATACATGATGTGAAGAACAGACTAAACAAGATAAAGATGGATACATGATGTGAAGAACAGACTAAACAAGATAAAGATAGATACATGATGTGAAGAACAGACTAAACAAGATAACGATGGATACATGATGTGAAGAACAGAATAACCAAGATAACGATGGATACATGATGTGAAACATGACGGAAACAGAGCTAGAACATCTGACCAATGATATAGAACAATCCCCAAGGACGGTTAATGTGATAAAGTTCTGTGCAAGACAAACTACAGAATGATGATGATGATGATGAGTTTGTTGAATATAAACTGTAACTAATGTTTTTCTCAACATTTTAATTATGTAATTTGTTCCTGATCTTATTGTTATATTTATCGATGCATCAAATGAAGGAGCCATCTTGCTTATGTTAGAGAAGTATTTCGAAACTCTGTTATAACAGAGAAATTGTGTATGGGACAAGCTCTACTGAAGGAATGAATTGTTTAATTGTGTACACTTTGTGTCAAGTAACATTTGATATCAACACAACACTTGTGTCAATAGTTCAACTCGTCTCAAACTGAATAGACTTGTTTTAAATAGTTTAATTTTTTTACCTGTTGTTTATTTATGTTAAGTGTTGTTATAAATTGTTTAACTTAAACATTCACTTTTATTTGATAATATTGTAACTTTTAAGTTGTTAACAGTAACATTGTTGTATCTATTTGTACAAGAACATTGGTTAAATACTGAGAGCTAGAGACAAACCTGACTACCGACAACTAATACTACAACAACCGTGCATGATACTTGTATCTTAAGTATTATTGTTTAAATAACTTGACTATATAATTGTTTGACTGACAAATGTCGTTGATGGTTAATATCAATATATGTGTATGTGCTTATTGATGTGATGTTGTATTTGTTAATGTGAACATTATTAACATTTAATGTATGTATGTGTGATTATTTATACATAAATTATGATCAAATGCTTCATATGTGTATGTGTAACTATGTATGTGCTATATATGTCGCTATATATGTCATTATATGATTAAAATCGGTGTATATATATATATATATATATATGTATATATATATATATAAAAGCAGATCTATATACAGAGCTACAGAAACTTGCAAGAGAGGACGCCATACCGGTTAACCGACCAGCCAGGTGGTGTGCGGTGCACCTAGTGCATCAATGACGGTTGCTGATGAAAGCCGCTTTGCGGAAGTCAGCAACCCGACTCGTACATTACTTGTCTCAAAAACACACACTAAAATTGGATTTTGGAATGTGAGAACGATGGCCAAGGCTAAAAATCAGCCCAAATTGCAGAAGAAATGAAGAGATACGAGCTGGACATACTGGGGTTAAGTGAGGTGAAATGTCCTGGAACAGATAGAAGAGTAGTTAGTGGACTAGCTTTCATATATATATTCAGGGAGAGAAGAGAGTAAGCATTTTGAAGGAGTAGGTGTAATGATGACACATAGAGTAGCAAAGAGCATGTTAGAATGGGAACCCATCTCCAGTCGGATAATTAGAGCCCGCTTCAGTACCAGGCATGTCAATATGACAGTACTCCAGTGTTATGCACCAACAAACGAGGCTGACGATGATAAGAAAGACACATTTTATGAACAACTACAAGATCAAATTAACAAGACCCAAAAACATGATCTGTTAGTAGTAATGAGGAACTTTAATGCCAAGGTTGGAAGTGATAATGTAGGGGTAGAGAGAACTATAGGAAAACAAGGAATAAACACAATGAATGAGAATGGAGAAAGACTGATGGAGTTATGTATGCTGTCAAACTTAGTAATTGGAGGTACCACCTTTGCACATAAGGAAATTCATAAACTTACTTGGAACTCACCAGATGGAGTGACCAGGAATCAGATTGACTATATGTGCATAAATACACAATTTAGAACATCATTGCTGGATGTCCGTGCATACAGAGGGGCAGATGTAGAAGTGATCATAATTTATGCATAGGTAAATTGAAACTGAAATTGAAAAAAATCACCATACTAAAAAAGAACAACTGCGAATAGACAGTCAACGGTTACAAAATAAAGAAGTAAAAGAGGAATATCAGCTCGAACTTAAGAATAGGTTTGAGTTACTCAATGGTGAAAATGAACAGAACATTGAAGACAAATGGACTAAGATGAAGGACACACTATTCTTCTTCTTCTTTTGTCGTCACACTGCTACCGGGTTGTTGCCCAGTGTCGTGGTTTTCTGTTTTTGTCTTGCGCTGTTCTGGTGGCTTGTGTGATTGTTATCTTTGCTCTTTCACAGGATGCTGCCACGCCATCTAACCATCTTTTCCGTGGTCTTCCTCTTGCCTTCTTTCCCGATGTTCTGTTGTAGAAGACTCTGTATACTGTGGAGTTTGGATGCATTCTTATTAAGTGGCCAAACCACTTCATTCTTTGTTTATCTATATAATTCAAGCACGGTTTTGTGCCAACTTTCTTTCTTATGCTGATGTTGGTGATTCTGTCTTTTCTTGTGTTGTTGGTAACTTTCTCAGGCAACGCATTTCACATGTAGTTATTTTTGTGACTGCGCTTTGCTCAATGTCCATGTTTGGCTCTGGTAACACAAAGTAGGTATAAAAATGCTGTTGATCATTTGTTTCTTAGCTGCCTGTGAAATTTTTGGGTGCCTTAACAATGGGGCTAGCTGGTAGGTTACAGCATTTGCTTTTGTACTCTAGCCTCTATCTATCTAGTTTTCCGTCTTCTGTGAATATGCTTCCTAAGTATTTGAATTCTTTCACTTGGTTTATTTTAGTGCATTGACATGGATGTCTAGATTATTATGTTTTCTTCCCATATTCATTATTTCTGTTTTAGTGTTGTTGATTTTCATGTCATGTTTCACACAATTATTGTTCAAAGTGTCAATATGATGTTGTAGATCTTGTTCATTTTGATGTATCAGGCACTGATCATCTGCAAAAGCAGTTCATTTATTTCATCATTATCTGAATTCGACTCTTGAGTTATTTTATCCATATATGCGATAAAGAGTAGTGGTGAAAGGACACAACCTTGTCTAACACCTGATGTAATGGAGAACCAGTCGGTCATTCCTTCTGTAGTTCTTACTGTACTCTTGCTATCTTGATATAAGGCCATGATGTTACCTAATAGTTGTCCTTGGACGCCATATTCTTCAAGGATCTTCCATAGTTTGCACCTGTTTACTCTATCAAATGCCTTTTCTTGGTCTATAAATATAAGCTGTTTACTTTGATTGTATTCAATTGTTTGTTCGCAGATCTGTCTTAGTGTAAATATTGCGTCTGTGCAGCTCTTACCCTCCTAAACCCAAACTGGCTATTGCTTAACTGGGGCTCTAATATATGTCTTGCTCTTCGCTCCAATATTTTTGCAAACATTTTTCCTATTTGGCTCAAAAGAGAGATACCCTGTATGTTTCACATTCTCTTTTGTCTCCTTTGTTCTTCCATATTGGGACTATAATAGCTCTCTGCCAGTCATCTGGAACCTCTTGTGCCTCCCAGGCTATGTTAAAATTCTGGTCAGCCATGTTATTGCTGTTGTCTTACACGCAAGTAACATTTCTGTTGTTATACCATCTATCCCTGCTGCCTTCCTTCTTTTGCTTTGATTTAGTGCCATTTCAACTTCGGATTCTAAGATATTCAATTGTTGGTATTTTCCATGTTTCAATTGAAATGTTTCTGTACCTTGTGTTTCGCAGTTTAACAGTTCCGTAAAATATTCTTTCCATCTGTCTTTAATATCTTTGCTGTTGGTAAGAGGTTTTCTAGACTTGTTATTTATAATGGTGACTGGATTGAATTGTTCTTCTCTTAGCCTCATTGCCTTAATGCTTCTGTAAAATTTTCTTGGTGCCTTAGTGCATAGTTCAGCTAAATGTTCTCCATATTTTGCCCAAGATTCTGATTTTGATGACTTTACTTTATTTTTACTATACATTCTTGCTGTTCTGTATTTGGTGTAGTCTATTGGGGGCAGCAAATAGTAGTGCAGGATTAAAGACGAAAGACAGAAAACCCTGGATAAGTGATGACACCTGGAAATGTATTCAAGAAAGAAGAAAGATGAAACTAGCCATATTTAATACGAAGAATGCAACAGATGAAATCCAAGCTAAAAGCTAAAGAGGAATATAGACTAAAAGACAAGGGAGGGAAAAGAGCGGCTAGAAGAGATAAAAGAGCATATGTCAACGACTGGCTGAAGAAGGGAAAAGGCAGCTAAGACTGAAACAGTAAAATGCTATACAATACACTAAAACAACTTACTGGAACATTTGTTTAAAAGGGTGGCCCAATCAAGAGCAAAGATGTAGAAGTCATGCGTTTAGGGCCTACAAAAGCAATGTGCAACAACATATACACGTTCTTGGCAAAGATCAAACATATCACAAAGAGTGATTAAAGTTGGTGGTAAAGAACGAACGCAAAGAAGAAGACTAGCAGTAAAGGTGGTAAAGTACTAACATCAGATACCGAGCAGAAGAAAAGATGGGCAGAACAATTTGAAGAAATATTAAATAGACCTGATCCACCACTACTACTCAAGTTTGACGATGAGGCAAGAAACAGCTCCCTACCAATTAACGAAGAAATGATAAGTGTAGCTGAGGTCAAGGAGGCAATCGATTCCTTGATAAACAATAAGGCAGCGGGTGACGACAACATTACTGCAGAAATGCTCAAAGCGGCTGATGATACAACTATTAGCCAGGTGCAAGAACTATTTAATAAAATATGGAAAGAAGAAACTGTCCCAGATTAATGGAAAAAGGGAATAATTGTTAAGATCCCCAAAAGGTGATCTCAAAGATTGCAACAACGGGAGAGGGATCACCCTATTATCAGTAATGACCAAGACTTTCTGTAAAATCATTCTTAATAGAATAAAAGGAGCAGTGACACAACCCTGAGAGAAGAACAAGCTGGTTTTAGACCTGGGAGAAGCTGCTTAGACCAAATAATTACCCTACGACTAATTTTGGAGGAACATATTGAGAAGCAACAACAACTTATACTAAATTTCACCTGATTTTAAAAAGCCTTCGATAATCTACACATAATCTCTCTGTGGAATATTCTGAGATGCTATGGGATACCAGACAAAATAATAAACATTATTACGAGCCTCTATGATGGTTCACAGTGTGCAGTTCGCACTGAGGGTGGACACAGCGACTGGTTTATGGTTGAAACCGGAGTAAAGCAAGGCTGTATTCTATCTCCGCTATTGTTTGGAGTGGCATTGACTGGGTGATGCGAATATGGTGCAGGGCGAAACTGGCATCGATTGGGTAGAAAATAGTCAACTAGAAGATGTGGATTTTGCAGAAGATATTGCCTTGTTAAGTAGAAACAACCAAGATATGCAAAGAAAAACAGACAACTTGTCATCTGTAGCATCAAAAGTTGGACTGCAGATAAGCTATGAAAAAACCAAATATAATGAAGACACCTATGGCAAGTAATGTAGATATCACACTGGAATCTAAAATGATAAAATAACAGAGCATTTCACCTATTTAGGTAGCAATTTTGATTGCACAGGAAATGTTAAAAAAGGAATTATGATACGAATTGGCAAAGCAACATCAGCTTTTAAAGTCTAAATAAAATATGAAACTGCAAGTTATATAGTATTAAAACTAAATTACGAATTTTCAATTCAAATGTTGTATCAATCCTAACATATGCCAGCAGAGTTGGAAAATGACTAAAGATATAGAAACCAAGTTGAATGCATTTGAAAATAGATGTCTGCGAAAAATAATGAATATAAAATGGAACGAATTCAGGAGAAGTGATGAAATCAGAGAAGTGTCTGGTCAACCACTAGTGACAACTGTTATAAGAAAGAGAAGATGGAGATATGTTGGACACACATTGAGGAGAAATGAATATCAAAGCAAGCATTGAAGTGGGATCAAAGGGTTCAAAAAAGAGATGACGATCTAAGGAGACCCTGAAACGAACTTTGATGAGAGGGGCAAGAAATATCGGTCACAGTTCCATGGAGAAGATTGAGTGAGTTTCCCAGGATAGAGCGGTATGGAGAAATTACTTTCAGGCCCTATGTAAAGTATAACGGTACGAGATCAATTATATATATATATATATATATATAAGCAAGAAAAGAATATACAGAAATAAACAAAATGGTAAAAAGAAGTGCTAGAACAGACAAGAGAAAATTTATGGAAAAGACAGCAGAAATAGCAGAAAAGGCTGCTAAAGTACATGATCTGCACACACTGTACAAGATTACCAAACAATTATGCGGAGGTAAAAGATACAACCATAACATGCCAGTCAGAAACAGTCTAGGACAACTGTTGACAACAGAGCAGGAGCAGGATATGAGATGGACATCCCACTTTGAAGATGTGCTAAACAGACCTGATCCTGAACATCCACCGGATATTCCCCCGGCCGCACAGGATATTGATATCAACCTCAAATTGCCAGAAAAGCAAGAAATAGTAAAAGCTATTGGGTCCCTGAGAAACAACAAAGCACAGGGAAATGATGAAATGACAGCAGAGCTTTCAAGATCGATCCCATCTTAGCTGCAAACATATTAGAGCCACTGTTTGCAGATATCTGGGAGAAAGAAGAATTGCCTAAGGATTGGACTAGGGGTACTGTGGTGAAAATCCCCAAGAAAGGAGATCTAACAGATTGCAATAACTTGAGAGGAATCACGTTGCTTTCAATCCCAAGTAAGATATTCTGCAAAATTATCATAATGCGAATACAAGAAGCAATAGATAAGTGTCTACGAATGGAGCAAGCAGGATTTAGGAAAGGAAGAGGAACAAATGAACATATATTTACCCTGCGTAACATTTTAGAACAATGTAGCGAGTGGCAAAGGACTATATACATCAACTTCATAGATTTTGAAAAGGCATTCGACAGCGTCCACAGAGACAGCCTATGGAAGATACTAAGACAATACGGCGTACCGCAGAAGCTTGTTAACATCATAGCCTCTTCTATAAAGATTTCTCCTGCAACCTAAAGAATTCCAACAAAACATTTCCAGTAAAATCTGGTGTAAGACAGGGATGCGTAATGTCCTCTCTTTTGTTTAGTATTACAATTGACTGGGTGCTAAAAATGCCATAAATCAACAAGCACCAAGAGGAATAAGATGGATCCATTTCGATATGCTTGAGGATTTGGACTTGAGATGATAAGCCCTGGTGTCACACAAATATGAACATATACAAGAGAAAAGTACAATACTTCACAGCACGGCAAAGACAGTAGGCCTCAAAACAAACACAGGAAAAACAAAAATTATGACAAACAGTGAAATCCAACAACCAGTAATGTTAGAAAATGAAACACTGGAAAGGGTTGAGCAGTTTACATATCTTGGTAGCGTACTGACACTAAATGGTGGCACAGAGGAAGATATAAAATCACGTCTAAGTAAGGCCAGAACCGCTTTTGCCAGAATGAAACCAGTATGGAAGTCCAAAATCTACAATAGGACCACAAAGCTTAAACTCTATAAAAGCATTGTTTTGCCAGTTTTGCTCTACGGATCGGAATGTTGGAGGATGACCAAAGGAGATACTAGCAGGCTGTCAGTTTTCCACCACTCTTGTCTTCGCAGAATCTTGGGAATCTTTTGGCCAGTAAAAATATCCAATAACCAACTACTCCAAGATACAAGACAAGAGGCAATGAATGACATACTCAAAAAGAGAAGATGGAAATGGCTCGGACATGTTATGAGAATGAGACAAGAAATGCCTGCAAGGGTAGCCCTCACTTGGACACCAGAAGGAAAGAGAAAGAAAGGCAGACCACGGACAACATGGAGGCGCATGATGGAAGAGAAACTGGACACCGCATCTCTGACGTGGGGCTCTGCGCTGAAGGTTGCACGGACAGGAGAGCATGGAAAGTCCTTTCTGAAGCCCCATGTGTCACTAGGCATGGCGGGATTAAGTAAGTAAGTAAGTAATATATATATATATATATAATAATAATTTCTCGTACTGAATTATTTATATATATATATATATATATATATATATATATATATATATATATATATATATATATATATGCGTGTGTGGTGCATAGGTGACTGTGTGTGTTCATTGTTCTTTTGAGGATCATCTTCATCGTCACTTCGGACATTTCCATAATTGCTCCAATCTGCTCCCAAGCATGTATGTCAGTGTGTTTACACTAACAACTCCCGTTCTATATTGATTGATGTATCTACTTAGATTTCTCTCATAGTTTTCTCATCTTGCTGCAACTATCGGTATACATAACTTGCGCAACTGAGATAGAGATTACTCTTTATTGATGTGATTCGCTCGTGTGTTGCCGGGGCCTGCACGGGAAACAAAGAATTGTAACACTGCGCCATACATGGCATGTCGTAAGAGGCGACTAAGGTAGGGGTCCGCACGTGCACTGCCGGAGCCCGAAATGGGAGGCGAGAATATGTAGCGATGTCTACCTGCCCGGCATGTCGTAAGAGGCGACTAGAAGGGTAGGTGTTGGGTCTGACTTCCTCACCCCATAGAAAAATTAAGCAAACATCTTCAACAAACATGGAAAGCACAGCTATAAGAAATAACCTACAACTATGCACACCAGGGGAAGGTTCCCAACAGTGGTACAAATGACGTATCACCGGGAAAGCTAACATGATCAGATGATGGCGACTAACCGCCTTTCCTTCGGAAAACTACCAGAATTGGCTGCTGGAACGTAAGAACGTTCCTTGAGCAGGGCAAAACAAACCAGGTCGCAAAAGAGATGAAGAACTACGGGATAGACATTCTGGTAATCTTCCAAACAAGATGGAAACTGATAAACAAAATTAAACTACACACAGACGAAATGTTGTTGTCCTAAGCGCAAAAAGAAGAAAGCACACACCATAGTAAAGCAGTTGTCCTCATGTTGTCCAAAGAAACACAAAAAGCTGTAAGGGAAACAATGTGGCCAAGAATAATAACAGTAACATTCAGAACTAACAAAAAGTAAATTAACCTAAAGGTCATCCAATGTTACGAACCAACCAATGATAGAGAACAAGTAGCTAAAGAGAAGTTTTATACCAATAGACGGGATCGAAGGCACATGGGGGAACAACGCTACGCCAGGATTAGTGAGCTGACACTAATCAAGATCCAACCCCACCTCCTCGTGGTGACCCTAGTGACAGACACTGGTTTCGGTCTGGCTAAGCGAGTAGGGATAGAGGGAGAGATACAGGTAGTAGTAGTAGTGCAAGCATGAAAAAGCAATACAGGTCCAAAAATCTTGGCCGATGTCCGATGACAAATTCCTCAAATTTTTGCAGAAACGTAAGACAACAACAGTGCACGAGTCGCCAGCGAACGAATGCTAACTCCCCCGGAATAAATGACCACACCAAAATTGCCACATACGGGGAAAGAGTCCATAAGCACGAAGGGAAACAAGTCAACGGTCGCACCACAATTATCAGCTTTCCGGCCGATGGGAAGGGCCGTACAAATGAACATGAAGGGATGAGAGAAGTATCCAGAGCAGAGACGTGAGCCCACATGTGACGAAACTCGGAGCCCTGAGCCCGAGTCGAAAGCTGCATGTCATAACAGTCTCGATGCACGGTAAATGCGAGCATGGGGAGAAACCCGATAAACACGTCTGTGTTATTGTTTAACATTTTAATATCAGAAATTAAGTCTAGATCTGTGTTATTGTTTAACATTTTAATATAAGAAATTAAGTCTAGATTTTGTTGTTATATCATATGTAATATTTAGTAATATGTTGTTAGACTTGTATTGCTCTTTGATCAAGTATACACAATATATGATGCGTTCAACATTACGTCAGCCTCGTTTACTTGCTATAGTTCGTTCCAAAATACGTGACCACACTAAGGTTTAATTTGTACGAAATCTACCTGATGGATAAAAGTAATTTTTGCATGCAGTCTTATACACCTCACGACCTTACGAATTCAGGTTTAACTAATTGGTAGGTAGCTTAGTTGATGCAAAAAAAACGTTTTTTGTTATATAAATTTGCATAAGCACAACAAAATGATAATCAAAGTTTAGAATTTACATTAATACACAAAATGGTTACGAATGTTTGCAAAGGCGTATCCTTATTACATATTATAAAACGAAAGGAGACATTGTGAACAAATGATACCTTCCACGTCTATAAATGAAAATAGATGTTGTTGACATACGCCAATGACAGTCGTTATGATACATTGTGAACTGATTAATGCCACGGAATTCCCGATTTTGACTTGCACTGAATTTCATGTGGAACACAGAAATGCTTATTTATAGACAAACTTGACAATCGTACTGCAAAATTTCGACAAGTATATAAAAACATCGCTGTAATTTTAGTAATAACATATAATAAAATCTTACAGAACTAAAGGTTTGGGTGGGCAAAAATACATTTGGAAGGTCGTCACTGTTACCTATATAAAATGCAAACATTAAGAATTTATTTCAAGTGGATTATTTTATATCGGTCGGTAAAGATGATCACGAATTTTGGAACAAACTTTAGTAAGCAATATAAGATAAAATATATGAATTATCTTGATATAACAGTTTTCTTGATGTTAGATTATATGAATAATAAGATTTCTTCTTGACAGAAATGTCATTCTAAATTTGTTTCAACTGAGAAATTTACGAATAAAGAGTAAGCGAAGGGTATCAGTAAGAGGAATTATACTTTCTAAAGTCGGACTAATGCTTGTCTTAATGGCGGGAGACACTGATGAAAAGAAAGCAATCCTTATTGAAAAAATCAGTCTTTGACACCATATTAGTTCCTATTTCTACTCCTAAATGTATTTACAGGCGAACAAGAAAATGTTTTTGATAACAGACACCTTTGTTGGAGGATGGAGGGTCATTGATCACCTACGCCAACATTTGGCAACATTAAAGAGAATTATAACAATAAATGTTAGATATTTTATCAAGTAAATCATATCATTCTTTAAATGGAATACTTCATCGTTGTGAGTATGAGAATTGTATCTTTGTCATATTGTTTATCAGTTGTCATTATGTGACATAAACAAAAATAATGACAACAGATAAAACGAACGTGACGAAATATATTTTTATCAACGGCAGAAAGTAGAAAATGAACAGTTTCAAATATATTGGTTCATGCTAACAACAGATGGAAATGGAACAGTTTCATATATTGGTTCACTGCTAACAACAGATGAAAATGTGAACAGTTTTAAATATCTTGGTTCACTGCTAACAACAGATGGAAATGTGAACAGTTTCAAATATATTGGTTCACTGCTAACATTAGATGGAAATGGGATGAAGGAAATTAAAAGAAGAAAAACATGGCTTTACAAAAAATTAAACAACTAAAGACAGTATGGAACGGAACTGATAAGAAAACAAAGATCAAAATACTAAGAGCATGCATATTCCTGTTGCATCTGCACGTTTTAGTACGACGCATTCGATTTCTGCATAGACTTTTTTTGGGGGGTACAGGGCTTCCCCTTATCTACCTCTACAACTAAACCATAATTCTTTGTAGTCGTATGTTTTCTGTGACGCAACAGAGAGACGGAGGAGAGACTTGGTCTGCTTTGTTCTTACGCTGATCCTAACGCAAGTAACCAGCTATGTGTCTCTGACTGTTACAATCTCATGTATATTTTGTGTGTAGTTTCCCGATGTGGAACAAAGCATCTGAGCCTGTATAAGCATTACAAACTGACCTCATGTAAATATTGTAAAGTTGTATCATACAAACCATGTACAGAGATAACATGTGAACATTGTAACATGATGCCATTTGAACTTTGTAACGTGACCACTTGTTAATGTAGCCGGAACATTTCATGTAAACAGTGGCATATACTACCATGTAACTATTGTCAAAGATGTCATGTAAACAGTGTCATATACTACTACGTAACTATTGTCATATGATGTCATGTAAACAGTGTCATATACTACTACGTAACTATTGTCATATGATGTCATGTAAACAGTGTCATATACTACCACTTAACTATTATCATATGATGTCATGTAAACAGTGTCATATACTACCACGTAACTATTGTCATATGATCTCATATAAACAGTGTCATATACTACCACGTAACTATTGTTATATGATGTCATGTAAACAGTGTTCTACCACGTAACTACTGTCATATGATGTCATGTGAATATTGAAAAATAATGACAAGCAAATAATGTTCTGTGGCGCCATGTAAAGATTGTTAACGGAAATAATGTCAGTAATGTAATGTTTGTTATATATTTATAAAAATGATCTATCCAACAGGAACTGAGAAATGAAGAAAGTTGGTTGATGAAAGTAACACAAAGTTAAAATAATGTGAAGTATTTTGTTCACATAAAAAAGCATGATGTTTAGGAAAGGAATTGTTAGTGAAGTCAGTCTGGGAAAGTGAAGAAGTAGAAGACCAAATATAAAATGGAAACAAAATATCAGTGATGACTTGAACAGGACAACAACAGAAGCAGAATATTTGATCTATGATAGAAAGAATATCAGAGATGACTTGAACATGACAACGACAGAAGCAGGATATTTGATCTATGATAGAAAGAATGTCAGAGATGACTTGAACATGACAACAACAGAAGCAGGATATTTAATCTATGATAGAAAGAATGTCAGAGATGACTTGAACATGACAACAACAGAAGCAGGATATTTGATCTATGATAGAAAGAATATCAGAGATGACTTGAACATGACAACGACAGAAGCAGGATATTTGATCTATGATAGAAAGAATGTCAGAGATGACTTGAACATGACAACAACAGAAGCAGGATATTTGATCTATGATAGAAAGAATGTCAGAGATGACTTGAACATGACAACAGAAGCAGGATATTTGATCTATGATAGAAAGAATGTCAGAGATGACTTGAACATGACAACAACAGAAGCAGGATATTTAATCTATGATAGAAAGAATATCAGTGATGACTTGAACATGACAACAACAGAAGCAGGATATTTGATCTATGATAGAAAGAATATCAGAGATGACTTGAACATGACAACGACAGAAGCAGGATATTTAATCTATGATAGAAAGAATGTCAGAGATGACTTGAACATGACAACAACAGAAGCAGGATATTTGATCTATGATAGAAAGAATATCAGAGATGACTTGAACATGACAACGACAGAAGCAGGATATTTGATCTATGATAGAAAGAATGTCAGAGATGACTTGAACATGACAACAACAGAAGCAGGATATTTGATCTATGATAGAAAGAATGTCAGAGATGACTTGAACATGACAACAGAAGCAGGATATTTGATCTATGATAGAAAGAATGTCAGAGATGACTTGAACATGACAACAACAGAAGCAGGATATTTAATCTATGATAGAAAGAATATCAGTGATGACTTGAACATGACAACAACAGAAGCAGGATATTTGATCTATGATAGAAAGAATATCAGAGATGACTTGAACATGACAACGACAGAAGCAGGATATTTGATCTATGATAGAAAGAATGTCAGAGATGACTTGAACATGACAACAACAGAAGCAGGATATTTGATCTATGATAGAAAGAATGTCAGAGATGACTTGAACATGACAACAAAAGAAGCAGGATATTTGATCTATGATAGAAAGAATGTCAGAGATGACTTGAACATGACAACAGAAGCAGGATATTTGATCTATAATAGAAAGAATGTCAGAGTATCAGAATCTGCACATAACAAGATATTAAATGATAGTGACATATTGTTTAAATATAACATTGAAATATTTGGTAAGACAATACATATCTTATCTTGAGAAAATGTGCATTCTACAGGGTGTTCAAGATAAAAGTAGCCCCATTGACAATCAAAAGTTGCCAGTTACACATTGAGTTTTGTTTATTTACTATTTAAACCGGTTCTGACTAGTTCGTCCCGTCCCATAAGTACATGCAATCACACAACCTTGACCTATACTATGTCATAACTGAACCTTCTCATTTTCATAAATATATGCCAGATTAGCTCCATTCACAGGCTGCTTTTATCTTGAACACCCATTAGTATCTTATATACTTGCTGTTTTATTAGTTATATTGTCATAACGTCATTCGTATTTGATCGCTCTACTTCAAAAACTTGTGAAACCACTCTTTGTTGTCTGTATGTGATTTGTAGTATAGAGAGTGAGTACGTTGTTTCAATTAAGCATCTATGGAACTGTAGGACATCATATCTGGTTTCTGCTTGCTCTGTTTTCTGGTTCCAAGCTCTAATTCATGGACGAAAAAATAAACACAGGTGAATCCATCACAATCACCCTAAGCAAGCCAGAGCTGAGCTAGTCTTGCACTTCGCTTTCAAGGTTTCCTAGTCTACATCACTGGGAGGTGGAGTCACGGTAAGTTTCCCAGTCTACATCACTGGGAGGTGGAGTCAGCGGTCAAGGTTTCCAGTCAAACATCACTGGGAGGTGGAGTTACGGTCAAGGTTTCCTAGTCTACATCACTGGGAGGTGGAGTCTCGGATTAACGTTTCCATTCTACATCATCAGAAGTGAAGTTCCGTTCATGGTTTCTCAGTCTACACTACTGGGAGTGGGGAGTTCACAACATATTGGTTTCCAATCTAAATAACTGAAGGTGGAGTAGGTGGTCAGTTTCCTAGTTCTACATCACTGAGAGGTGTAGTTGGATTGCATGTTTTATCTACGGGTCATCAGCAAAGTACTCATTTTCACTATCAACCTTCCTAAGAAAGACTAGCCGACCCTAACTCTGCTGGACGTAGGGTCAGAAGCAAAACACACATTGAAGACTATCAAGACATCGATGAACTAGTCTCGAGTTATTATTGTTTTTTCAAATATATTTACTCCATCTTAGTTGTGTATTAAAACTAGTCAAACGCGTTGTATTAAATATACCACAAAGCTAGCAGACCGAGTATACCCTGAGTCACAATGTGGATTTAGATCCAACAGATCCACTATTGCCTTGTTATTCTCCTTGAGACAACTGCAGGAGAAATGTTGAGTACAAAGAATGTCACTATACACTGTCTTCATAGATTTACCAAAAACATTTGACCTAGTGAGTAGAGTTGACCTCTTCAAGATTTTTACAGACTAGGTCATTATATTTCGACTAAGCACCGGAAACTGCAGACTTAACACACACATTTATATAGACTAGGAATAAGTCAAACAGCTCTCTGCCCGTGTCAGTAGGAGAAACAGACACCGAGCATATCCTGCAAGACTGTCCTCTCCTGGGCGAGCTGAGAAGTAACATGTGATCATACTCAGTTGACTTGAAAACTAAGCTTTCGGGAAACCTGACATACCTGAAGCTGACCGCCCTGTTTGTGGTCCACAGTAAATTAAGCGCATTGACCAGAGATCGCTGAAGAAGAAGAAGATAACAAAAGCATTTGACCTAGTGAGTAGAGTTGGCCTCATCAATCTCTTGGGAAACATCGGCTGCCCTCCTATACTGCTTTAAAATCTTAACATAACTCCATAATAACATGAAGAGACAGAGATATTTGATGGAGTCTCAACCAGCGCTTTTCCATCAACAACGTGTTACGCAGGGTATGTACTGCACCTACATGTTTTGGGATATTTGTCTCCCTGCTTCTCTTCCCATGTTTTAGAACCAGTCGAAAAATGTAATTTCTCCACACAAGAAAAGATGGAGAATGATTCAACATGGCGCCACTTAGAGCAAAGACTAATATCCAAAGAGTCACCAACAGGGAACTTCTGTTTGCCGATGATGCGGTATTAGCATCACATACAGAGAAAAGCATACACCACATCGTGGACAGATTTGCTGCAGCATCCAATGAATTCGACCTGCCCATCAGCCTGAAGAAAACAAATATCATGTTCCAGGATATTTGCAGAGAACCAACTATTGGTAGTCATACGCTCGAAGTAGTCAACACCTTTGCATTCCTTGGCTTTGTCATCAGTAGCAATCTCTCACACAGTGATCAAATTAGTAACCGCATTTGGAAGACATCCACTGCTATGTTCAAATTAACAAAGCTTGTATGAAAAATATGGCACTCACACGATATGCTAAGACACACATATATAAGGCCGATATCTTCAGCACTCATCTATATGGTAGTGAGACACGGACCACATATGTCAGACATGAACATTGCCTCAACACCTTCCACATGCGCTGTCTCAGGCGAATATACAACTTCCTATGGCAGGACCATATCTCCAATATAGAAATCCGGGACAATGTTGGCATTTCAAGCATGTACACCTTGCTGAGTTATCGATGTCTGAGAAGGCTGCGACACCTGTGTCGTAAGAGCGATGAAAGAATCCAAAAAGAACATGATATATGGTCAACTCGCAACTGGTACTAGACAGCATTGGCACCCATTATTACGTTTCATTGATACATACAAGAGTGATCTCTCTCTCTCTCTCTCTCTCTCTCTCTCTCCCTCGCGATTACCCTTATACTGATGTACCAGATTTCACCATAACTCACATTCATGTGTAAACCTGATTCATTGGTGGGTTTCATTACATCTTCAGCGCCATTTGGAGCTCTGGTGCTTATCCTTCGGTGATGTGTCCGGTTTCAGCAAGCATTTACTGGGTTCGCTCTCCGTCAGTCTTTGGTTGTCACCAGCCGACCTGCATAGCAGCAGGTTCAAGTGTGATCTAACTTCACGCAACATAGATAAAGATAATTGGGAGAGGTGGCCAAAGACAGGCAAGCAGGGCGAGCGGCAGTGACGGGTGTCTCAAAAAAAGTCGAAAAGACCATCACATATGGAGGAAACAGAGAGCGCAGAGGGCAGAGAGAACATCCTAAGTATCAGCTGCAGTTTCCAGTTACACCTGAAACAACTGTGGCAAGAATTGCCACTCCAGAATAGGTCATTACAGTCACAAGAAACGTGATTTAGCGCAAACAAACTACATGGCACAAAACATATTGTCTCCTGGGACAAAGAGGCCAATGATGATTTATTAAAACTAGTGATTATCAAATTACTCATTATGACAGTCGATAATTTCTACAAATTATTACAGAATCAGTTCAATCAAAATGTGATATTTTGTTATTGTGATTATACACTTTCATATTATATTTATGTATTTGTATCCATGGATACGATGATCAATCAAGGATATCACGGAGAGGACGCCGGAATAACAATTTGTGTTAAATCTATCAACTAGACTAGAGTTAAAATAACAGAGAAGAGAGAAAGATGCACATGGAATAACGAAGGAAGAAAATAGGTTAGCTTACAAAAATATAACCAAAGAAATAAGGAAGAATATAAGAAAAGATAAAAAGCAATATCTACAAAATTGTTGTGTAGGTTGGAAGAACACCAGAAGAAAGGGAGAGAGCAGAAAATGTTCAAAGAAATAAAATCAATGACCATAACGTTTAAACCAAAACTAAATGCAATAAAAGATAGTATGGGAACAACCCTAACAGAACACGCAGAAATTCTCAACAGATGGAAAGAATATTGCAGCGAAATGTATCTAACAGAGACGAAAAGGACAATAGAGCAAACACTGAAATAATCACAGAGAAAGAGCCAGAACAATCGCAGGAGGTAGTTGAATGGGCAATAACAAGCTTGACGATATGAAAATCACCAGGATTTCAGCAGAGTTTATCAAAGCAGGAGGAGAACAAAGCATAACAATATATCATGCAATATGCAAAAAAGGTATGGGAAACAGGAACATGTCCAAAGGAATAGAAAAGATCAATATGTATCCCAATACCTAAAAAGGAGACACCAAATTATGTACCAACTATAGAACAGTGGCATTGATTAGATACGTTAGTAAAATCTTATTGAAAAATTATTATGCGAAGACTGCATAGGAAAATGGAAGAAAATATCAACATAACACAAGCTGGGTTTAGACGAAACAGAGCTACACGTGACCATATATTTAACATAAGAACAATCATTGAAAAATCTAGAGAGTATAATGTAGATATATACTCATGCTTTATTGACTACTCAAAGGCATTTGATTGTGTAGAACATCAGGAATTGTGGAAAATAATGGAAGAAATGGGATTTCCATTACATTTGATACAGATCATAAGAGAGCTTTATAGTGATCAAATGGCGGCTGTAAGAACATGTGATAATACATCAGACTGGTTTGACATAAGGCAAGGAGTCAGACAAGGCTGCATTCTGTCGCCTTGTCTGTTTAACATATATGCAGAAAACATCATGAGGAATGTTACAGAAGATAGCGGAAAAGAACAATACGATCCTTTTATAATCGGAGGAAGAGAAATACCTTAACTACGATATGCTGACGATACAGTGTTACTGTCAACATCACAAAAAGGGATTGAGAAAGTATTAGGAGAAGTGAAAGATAAAAGCGAAAAACAAAATCTATATCTCAATTTTATCAAAAGCAAAAATAATGACAACAAATAAAACGAATATGACAAAAGATATTTTTATCAACGGAGAGAAAGTAGAAATTGTGAACAGTTTTGAATATCTTGGTTCACTACTAACAACATATGGAAATGGGATGAAGGAAATTAAAAGAAGAACAAACATGGCTGTACACAAAATTAAACAACTAAAAATAGTATGAAACGGAATTGATAAGAAAACAAAGATCAGAATACTAAGAGCATGCATATTCCCAGTGGCAACGTATGGATGTAAAGCATGGACATTTAATAAAGCAGTGGAAAAACATATATGTGCTTTCGAATATAAGTGTTATAGAAGAGTCCTCCGTATATTTTGGACAGAGAAGAGAACAAATAGATCTATCCATAAAGAACTGAAAATCAAAGAAAACTGGCTGATGCTACAAATAAGAAAGAAAATTGAGATATTTTGGACATATAAAAAGACATGAAGGGCTGGAGAAGACTTCTATTCCTGCTTCTCTACTTATGTTGTCTATGTATATTATAAACAGCAGTGGGGTGAGCGGTGGGTCTGTGGCCTAGGGTGACGTCTGTGGCCTAGGGGTTAGTGACTCGGTCTATTAACCCCGACGTTCTGAGTTCGAATCACGCTGGGGACAGTTTGGTTGCAAATTGTTTCGCGTGGATTTTAACAAAGGACGATGGTACCACCCGTTCAGAAAGCAATGGCAAACTACTGAACGTAATAATGCCTAGAAAAATCACAGCGTTGAAAAGCTGGGATTGATTCGCAAAGTCCTGTAAAGGATATGCAATTAACTTTAGTGGGGAAAGCACCATCCCTGACTAACTCCTAAGTTTACTGTGAATGTTTTTGATGTTCCGACTTTGTTTTTATGTAACTTATATTTGAACTGTCGCTTGTTCTGCTGTTACTAGTATGCTGATTCTTTTTTTTTTTCGTGTTTATGTCCTCCACTGTAAATTATTTTATACTGATTTGGATGCACCTTTCCTATTACAATAAATCTCATTTCACACACTCTTCATAAGTGTTTAAATATAATCTATTAATTTATTTATTGACGTTGTCTAGTATTACTAGTGATCTAACATTTCATGTTTCCTTATTACTTAGTTTTTTTTACATTTAGCGAACGTTAGCTTGAAGATTGCCGGCTAACACATGCAGCCTATCATCAGCCTTTCTGAACGGGATGATATATTGGCAACACCAGCATTTGTGAGATACTGTTATCCATTGATTTTTTTTTCAATGCGACTGTGATTTATTTTGTGCTCTATGTCCGATTGTTTACGGCATGCTCCTAACCCATAACGCAGTAACGATTTAGGAGTCATCTTTCCTTTTTCTTACTACCGAAGCTAACGATTCTCATCTACCCAAACACGTTCTTTTAAGTCACTAAAGACTCGCTTTTCGTTCTTTCTTTTAGTCAAATCAGGTAAGACACGTTAGTAACTTAAGATGACATTTGTTATCAGACATTATTTGAGACACACGCATGAAGTATTTCAATGAGATCGAGATCACAAGCTTGAGGATAATAAAATATATTTATATGCCTACATGCACATACATTCATGAACTTACAATATGGATTAAGAGAAACATTTGTTTATTTGTTTAACAAATATGTAGAACATTGTTCATTTGTAGTACATGTAATTCAGAAAACAATTGTCACCGCTTTATTCACAGATTGTTACAGAACAGCTTGTGTCTGGTGGAGACAGTACAGCAACAGTGACAAGGTTGTCCAACATGTTGACGTTGATAACGAAGCCTCACAACAAGGGTTTCTTACAGTTGCAATCGGTCTTGATGTCACTAATTACGTGGACACTCCAATATAGTTAAAGAATGCAATAACATTGATAATATATAAGAGTAAACACAAATTATCTTCTTCTTCTTCTTCAGCGGTCTCTGGTCATGCGCTTACAAATTATCAAAGGTTGTTTTATTGTGTTGTCCAGAAATGATTTTCTATGTTTTTATTTTATCTCACAATGAAGACAGAAATTAACCCAAGACATTTGTCTTCTCTCTTTCTCTCTCTCTTTATCTCTATCTCTTTCTATTCTCTCTCTCACTCTAATTCATTAGAAAAAATGCCTACAAAAAAATATCTTCCTCATCTTAAATATTACATCAGGGACCCTCGCCAGTGCTACGGTGTTCGTGCACTGCAAATGAGATCTTCCTGTGTAAGAAAGAGATCGGAGTTCACACAGTTACTCACCGAAGTGTAATATTGATAGTCCTATCAATCAACCAATCAACCACTCAATCTCTTACTCTGTAAGAGATTGAGAAAGATATAACAACTTACTTCAAATTGTTATAAACGTTCTCTTAATTATTACTACCCCTAGGGTATCTTACATTGATTCCATAACCATTAGCAAATCAAAATCATAACAAAGGAGAATGTAGTAAATGCACTCAAATCCAGTAACACCACTTCACCAGAACATGTTAGTGTCCAGTATCACCTCATCAAATGATGAGATCGGTATTAATGCCGTTGTGATTGGTTTCAACAACAGTATAAGTAATAATATGATATCTGAGGATTGACTTCATATATGTTGTTAACAGCTTCCAGAAACTGAAAGAAAAGGATCTAAACTGGTCACCAGCTGCTGTATACTCACGGTTTCTTCTTCTTTTGTGCCTCTCTGTTTTTTTGCTGTTAGGCCTAGCAGGCTTAACTGATGATCGGATTCCGAGATAGTGCACACTTGGTCGCTTTGATATGCTCTGGTATTGTGTAGTTTTAAGATGTCTGTAACTCCACCAATTCATCTTTTTCTTGATCTGCCCCTACCTCATGAAGAATCCATTTTCAGGTTGTACGCTCTTGCAACTGGTGTCTTTGGATTTATTCTCAACTAGCAGTTTTACCCATTCATTGCACGGGTAATTTGGTTTAAATCTAGTTGCAAAGTCCCTTTAACCCTTTAGCTGCTAAGGACGTATATATACGTTTTACCATTCACTTCTAAAGACGCATTAACACGTCTGTTATTATATCTCCTCTGTAGGCTAAATACGTGTTAACACGTTATACACTGATACTGTCACTGCTATATGCGTACATTTACGTTTGCGACCTAGAAACAAAGAGTAGCTATTTTTAGCTCAGCCTTCGAAAAGTATGTAGCAGCGAAAGGGTTAAGAAACATTCCCCGCTGCTTCAAAATCAGATTCTTCCCCATTAAAAACAATACGTTTTCTCTACGTGCTTCGTGGGAAAACTTTGTCGGTTGACAACTTAAGATTAAAATATCTCTCATTCCGATTGTCAGTAAAACCTGATACAACAGAATTCCCGTTCCCGTGAAAGTTGACAAATAGCAATTTAAAATGACCCTCATTCCGAATGCCAGTGAAAACTGATAAAAATAGAATTCCCGTTCCCGTGAAAGCTGACAAATAATAATTTGCAAATTGAATTTAATCAGAGTCAGTTCTATCGATGCAACTGAAATTTATGTAGTTCTCATTATCAAATGTGTTAACAAAATGTTTTTAAAAAATTGTTGACCTTCCCGTGAATTAAGAAAATTGTTGACCTTCCCGTGAATTGACCATGTTGTCTTCGGCATAGCAGCCGAGAATGTAATGCATTCGGTCACCGAGCAGACAAGTTGAAATAACAATAAATATGTCACAGTATTCGTGTGACTGATGTGCGTATGACGTCACCGGAATATAACAACATGACCGCTTTGCGTATCACGTGATCGGAACGTTAAACATGGATACATCTATTCGCCGATTTCTGTACATTACCATTTGTGTTAAGTTGGAATATGGTTATAGAAAAGAACAAATAATCCAGTTGTATCATTTTTACATCTGCCCATGTAGAAAAGCTATCCTCTTGCCAAATTTCAAGTCCGTAGGATGTCCAGATATCTTCAAACAATTGTCACAGATATATATACAATTTCATTCAACTCATTCTTATATATATATAGACAAGTGACCAAACCATTTGAGTGTCTGGTTTTCAATGACTCTAATAGCAGGTGATGTTCCGACTGTTCTTCTAATTTCCTCATTTCTTATACGTTCTCTCTTTGTTTTATTTACCGCTTTCCTCAATCATCTCATTTCACAGGTGGTCATTTTCCTTTCTTGTTCTGTTGCCAGTGCTCTTGTTTGGCACTGATAGCACAGTGTTAGTATAAAGATTGCATGTATACCTGTTTACTGGAATTATTTCTTTACTGGAATTGATGTGTGTTTCAAGATTTGTGTAAATTGGTATGTAATGTTGTTAGCTTGCTGGATTCTACTTTCGATCTCTCTGTGAAGTCTACTATCAGATGTGAAGATACTTCCAAGGTACTTGAATTCTTTCACCTGATATATATATACCTTCCATTCCTACCAACAGTCAGTTGAACTCTTCAAGAAAACCCTGGCTGGATCGTATAGACCCTGGAGGACCGTAATCGTTTTTTTTTTTTTTTTTAAAGGTGGTATGTATTCTAACCAAACCTAACCCGCCGAAATGTAATAATACGTATTTGAAAATCGCATTTGAATCTATCACTTGGATGAACCGAAGTTTGTTTGTTTTTGTAAAGTAACGTCCCAATCCTCTTTTAAAGTTCTATTTAAATCGCTCTACAACCGCATCTTTCACGTCATTTTCAATGCTAAAAAAAAAAAAAAAAAAATGCACACCTCTTCTTTAAGAAACTTCAAAACACGTAATCACAAAGTACTTTAGTTTTACAAATTACAAAAACAATGACAAAATACAGCAACGTTTCGACCAACAAGGCCTTTATCAAGCAAACGAACAACAGGAGTGACAAATTAAAAAAAAAAAAAATGGAGAGACCAAATACAATCGTTATACAAATATCACTTTAAAAGATAATTATATATATTCTATGAGTCCTCACTTTTGTCTGTACTAAGAATAGCTAATATATATTGATCTAAATGCACAAATACGAATATATACACACTCATACACACACACACACACACAGAGATGGTGTATATAACGACCTCAACCTCCATCCTCCTACTAGAAGTAGTTGTCATATATGCTCCACTCGGCTCTGCAACAACGCTACCCTGCGTGCTAGCCAAGAAACCACAGCCTGACTTATCACCACAATCCCATTAGAATAAAAATAACATCACCATTGCTTGCATTATCATCTATCAGCTGCTTAATTGCGAGTTCAGCCTTCTTGTTGCCCCAATCTCTACATTATCTTCCAAGCGTAATGATAGCGTTGCAGTAGTTGGCCATGATAACATCTATTGGGGTTCATTTTTCCCCTTTTGGTAGCGTCACAGCTGTGGTCACCTGGCCAATTGTTCTCTCGGTCTGGCCATCCACGACATGTCAGCGTTGATTCTCGTGCCTATAACGTCATTAATGTTCTTATGCAGTAGATGTCTCTTATCCACAATGACCCGCATTAACGCTTTGGTTTGGACGATTTCATGACCGGAGTGTAGTGACAAAAGGCCAAGCATGTACCTCATCTTTACAATGGGAGTATCTCTAGTTCAGTCAAGGACTAAACGCATGCCTTCTTTCTGAATACGTTCGAGTCGTTCACATTGTGATCTTGATATCGTGGGGATGCCAAATCCGTAATCTACAACAGACATAACAAGTTGATTGAATAAAAGAACAAGTAGTCTCTGCTCAATGTGAGCGACTATCATAACCATGAAAGACAGACCACAATATAACTGAGACAAATGGTCTTTTCCCCTGCACTCACGGCTTCTAATGCGATGGAAAGAACACCTGGTGTTTGCATATGATGCGTATAAGGGGTTTCAGATGAAGATGGAAACATCAGCGGCTGCCATTGATTTGCAGAAAGCATACAACAATGTCTCTTACAATGAACTTATGCAGTTATTGATTGATATGCAGGTAGAGTTAGTCTTGGTAAAGTGGATTGCTGCTGCGCATTTTGAGCACACGTTATCAATGCGTTGTGATTCATGGGCATCACAACCACAACAAGTCCTAATGAGCCTTCCCCAGGAATCACCACTCTCGCAGTCCTGTTCAATGTATACACAGTCGACGTAACCAGCACACAGAGGATCGGACTTGGCAGAACAATTTTTTATGCCGATGACTTTTCCTTGGGTACGAAGGGTCATACAGAGATGAAACCCATCTGATTACAGTGTGAACTGGATAGGATTTGAGATACAGCAAGTTCGAAGCGAATATGAATCCAGCAAAAGCTTATCTGATATGATTCTCTTAACACTACATAGGAAGACACCTACCCAGTTGTCAGCATGCAAAAAGACATTGACAGAAAAATACTAAAATATTTTGGGAATAACGGGAAGTCCCCTTAAATAGTCATTTGAGAATGTCGCCCTGGGCCAAAAAAGGCCCAAAAATAAAAAAAACCTTCACCGTTATATTTTTAAAAGGGCCTGCAACAAATTTTCCATACCGCCTATCCGGGGCAACTGCTCAATCTCCTCTATGGAACGAGATCGATATTTTGCCCCCCAGCAAATTGATTCAGGCCCCTTTTAGCCGACCTCTGGAACCCCTTTTGCATCCCATTTCAAGCCCGTTTTTAAACGTGATCATTTCTCCTCAAGGTGTGCCCAACATATTCCATCTTTTTTCTTAAACAGGTCACTAGTGGTTGAACAGACTTCTCTGATTTATTATTTTCTGAATTTCGTTCCATTTATATCATTTTTTTTCGCAGACATCTATTTTCAAATGCATTCAACTTGCTTTTATTTTAGTCATTTTAACTTCGTTGGATATTTAGATTGATAAAATTTAAGAAAATTCGTATTTAATTTTTAAATACATATAATTGCAGTTCCATATTTTATTTAGACTTTTAAAACTGATTTGTTTCCAATTGTTTAAATTTCTTTTAACATTTTGTGAACAAAACTACCTAAATAGGTGAAATGCTCTGTTTTTTTTATCATTTTAGTTTCCATTGTGATATCTCTTTATTGCCAAAGTGTCTTCAAAAAAAGGGCTAACTGTTTCAAAATTATGGGGGGGGATATTGAAAATGCCACTGCTCCTTCTTTTTTAAAAAAGGGGGGGAACGTGGGGGCCCCGGGCTTTTTTCCGGGAGCAGAACATCGCTAAAAGAGACATGATCCAAATGAGGCGATGAGGTTATACTGGTTCACGTGACACGCTGTGAGAAATGCGTTATACCCTTTGGTCCAACGAGACCATGAAACACAAAAAAAAGTTTTTTGAAAACGGGAAGCGGGGTTTTTTCTGTATTCACCTATTAGCAGTAACATTTAATAAGTTTTATAACAGAATGACATTAAAATTAGAGTAATTTTAACAGAAACATTGTTTTTTTGGGTTTTCCCCAAAAAAATTTTAAAAAAAATTAAAATTAAAATAAGCCTTAAAAAAAATTGAGATTGTATTTCATTTCATGTCAAATTTTTAGTATTTTTGTTTAGTTTTATTAGTTGTTTTTTTTAAATGTTGTTCTTCCATTTAGAAAGATGAGGATAGTATTTTGCAAAAAAGTCATTTGTTTCGAAAATAAAATAAACTATTTACACAACAGGGGAGAAAAAACCCTTTTTTTTCTTTCGACGATTGCAAAAATACTAATTATTAGAATGTGAATTTTTTTTTAAGACTAAAGTTATTTGACTAAAATACAATCAGGTCAACTTTATCCTAAAATTCCTTTTGGAAATGATAATAAATATTATTCGGGGTGGAAGCGCTGTGATTAATCGTGAAGAATCCCCACTACACGCACGATCTCCGTTGAAAGGCAGAGAATAAATTTTTCGTAAGACAATATACGCAGTAAAAAGCAATCGTCACGGCGACACACATTAATTTTGGTTTAGTTTCCAAAAGTTATTCAAACTGTTGTGAAATTCAACATTGAAGAAAATTTTAACTTTCTTAAAAAAAATCCCTACAAAAATATTTTCCCTCATCTTAAATATTACATCAGGGACCCATCGAAAATTTGGGGGGTTTAAAATGAATTTTCCCTTTTAAGAAAGAGATGGGAGCTACATAGTTACTCCCCGGGGAAGTTAATGATAGTCCCATCAATCAATCAATCAACCAATCAATCTCTTACCTGGGAGAGATTGGGGGAAAAAACAACTTACTTAAAATTTTTTTTAAAACGTTCTCAGTTATTACTACCCCTAGGATTTACATTGATTCCATAACCATTAGAAAATAAAATCATAATACTGATTTAATGTTAAATTTCATTTTCAGCTAACGTAACTAATTTTTCGCTTTTTTAGAAAAAAGGGGATAGAAAGAAAAAATTTTGAAACCCAATAATATAAGAAGGAAAAAAAACAAAATGTTTTAAATAAGGTTTTTGTTGAACAAACAGCAACTTCATGTCTGTGTATTTAAGGGAAAGCAACATAAATAATGAATTTACAAAAGTTAAAACAACCATCAAAGTTATTAAACCTAATAAAACCTACAGAGATTTTTCTAAAACTAACCTTTAACAAAAGAATCAAACCCAAACCGCAAGAAAATAAAGAAGAAAAACACTGAGTAAATTTTTGTTGTTTTTGATATTGTTTTTTTGGGGTTTTTTGTTTTTTTAAAGGTTTTTAAGTTTTAGTTGTCTGCGCCTTTGGAAATTATAGGACTTGTACTAATCAAGCAGAACGAGAGATAGAGAACAAGGGGAAATGATTCTGTAAAAAATTTCATGAGATCTGAAAATAAATTAAAATCGTTTCGAATGCCTGTTTATACGTTCAGTAAAAAATAATCCCCCTATTGAATACCACGTATGGTTATTGTTTAAAATAAAACAAAGTAATTCTGATAAAAAAAACAAACAAAAATTAAAATAAAAAACAAGATATCAAGAAATATTCTCAGAGGTGACTATCAGATGACATTAAAGGGAAAAAATATTTAATAAACGCCCCCTGTTATCAAAAGGGATGAAAAACAATTGAATCCAAATAATGCCATGCAAACAACATATACAAGATATAAATAAAAATTTAAAATTTCAGAAAAATGAAACTGGGGGGAATGTTTCACCCAAAAGGGGATAAAAAAATTGTTGAGACCAAGGAAAACAACATCAGAAAGAGCTAAAGGACAAGCAGAATGTTTGAACTTTTTTGAACCATGTCGACAATACAACAAATAAGCCCCCAACTTTTCCCCACCAAATTTATACATGGATATATTAGTTGAACGTCCATTCTTTTTCATTAATTGTTCTTCAAAGAAAAAAACTGGATAAGATTTTAACTGATTTTCACAGCCCTGTTCGTCAACATCTTTTTTGGTAATTAGTTTTCACGTCGGGGAAAGTGATTTTATTGAATATATTTTTCGTTATGTTTTATGGAACAAAATTAATGGGACTTTTTTATTTTTAGAGGCAGATCAAAAAAAATTTTTAGCGTATACATTTTTATTAATGTTATAATTTAAAAATTAAAGTTATCTGCTTTATCATCTTTCAGGGTTTCAGATAATAAGAGAAGAAGGGAATGAACGTTGATTTAACCAAAAACCCTGTCATCTCGTAATGAGACAAAATGCCAGATCCCGCATTTGATCTGTTTTCGACAAATTATCGGAGATTTCTTAAAAAGTAGAAATACAATAGACATTTTTAACCATACACATGCTCGCAAGAACGACAAGTCTGATGTTTAAAAATTATCGAGAGTTTCGGCATTATTTTCATTTTTAGTTTTTTAGTGAAGATTTCACTGAATGTGTTAATTTTAGATTAAATGAAATTTTCGCGCTTCTGTAAAGTTAACCAATTTCCCCCATTTTTAAATTTTGAAACGGGAAAAACAGTATGGGAATTTAATATAAAGTATTTAAGAAGTTGGTCGAGAAATCGTCAGCAACACATTAATATCATTTTTCAAAAAATTTTTTTTGATGCAGCGAGAAATAATAACTCATGAATTATCAGAACAATTTGAATAACATTAATTTAGTTAAGTGTTAGAGGGGGAACATTCAAGGAATAATCATGAAATTAAAGAAGATCAGAAAAAAAGGTTGTCTATATTAAATGACAACAAAAAAAACGTTTCATTTAAAAAGATTTCTATGAATACAATATAGGGAAAATTAAAATATGTCAGGGAAAGAAAAGACGAAATAAACAATGTCACGGGTAATTATGTAGAAAAAATTTAAAAAGTTTATTTTTTTTCCCCCCGTTCATTTACTATAATTTCTATAATACCAAAAAATGTTACGGGGGGTCAGCCTGTAAAAAAAAGCAGAAACACGTAATAAGTGGTAAATTACCAACAGGTTTAAGGGAAATTTTTAAACTTAGATAGTTTCTTTAAACTTGTTTTTTTTTCTCGATTTCTTATGTCTAACAAAATTTTTATCTTTTTTCTCGAGCTGTCTTATGTCAACAAAATTGTATCTTCTTCTCGAGTTGTCTTATTCTAACAAAACTTTTATCTTCTTCTCGAGCGTCTTATGCAACAAAACTTTTTCTTCTTCTCGAGCTGTTTATGTCAAAAAACTTGACTTCTTCCGACGTCTTATTCTAAAAAAACTTGATCTTCTTTCGAGTTTTTTATGTCAAAAAACTTGTATCTTCTTCCTGAGCTGTCTTATGTCCAAAACTTGTATCTTCTTCTGAGCGTCTTATGTCAACAAAACTTGATCTTCTTCTGAGCCTTTTGTCAACAAAACTTGATCTTCTTTTTGGGGTTTATGTCAAAAAACTTTTATCTTCTTCTCGAGCGTCTTATGTCTAAAAAAACTTTTATCTTCTTCTCGAGTTTTCTTATGTCAAAAAACTTGTATTTTTTCTCGAGCGTCTTATGTCTAAAAAAACCCTGATCTTCTTCTCGAGTTTTCTTATGTTAAAAAAACTTGTATCTTCTTCTCGAGTTGCTTATGTCAAAAAAACGTATTTTTTCTCGAGTTTCTTATGTCCAACAAAAATTGTATCTAAATATTTTTAAACAAAAAATAAAAGATCGAGTATTAATATTATTATTTAATTAACAATGATAGAAAATATTTTGTGTATAATTATATGTATTTTGTTTGTTTGTTTGTTAAATGTGATCATTCGTTCTCTGTTATATTTATAATTTAGCAAGAAAAAATTTTTATGGTCGTTGAAATTAATATAACTAAAAATTTTTAATCCTCTAGAAAATGAGGTAACAGTAAAATAAAACAAACACTGTAGCCACAAGGAAGTAACACAATAAAACAGACAACAAACACTGAGAATAAGTGAAGAACACAGTGTCATCAGACAACAAACACTGTAGCCATAAGAAGTAACACAATGACATCGACAACAAACACTGTAGCAACTAAAATAAAAAGTTACAGACAACAAACACGAGCTACGGAAGTAAAAACAAATAAACAGACAACAAACACTGAGCCACTAATGAAGTAAACAGTGACATCAGACAAAAAACACTGAGCCATAATGAAGTAACACAATGACATCAGACAACAAACACTGTAGCCATAATGAAATAACACAATGACATCAGACAACAAACACAGCCCCTAAGGAAGAACACAATGAACGAAACAAATACTGTAGTACTAAGGAAGTAAAAGTAACATCAGATAACAAAATGAATGTTTATGTGGTTTAAGGTAACAAAAAGTCCCAGGAAATAAAAATGGATGCTGGCAAGGACTAGAGGGAGGTAGGGAGCCCAAAATTTACCCAAATGTTTAAAACAATATAAAATAAAAGATCAGTAGTATTAATATTATTAAACAATTTAATTAATATGATAAAAAAAATTTTTTTTGTATAATTATTGTGTGTGTATTTGTTTGTTTATTAAATGTGATTATTATTTTTCTGACATATTTACAACTTTTCAGTAATCATTCTTTTGTTTATGTTAAATTGATATAACTAAATGTTTGAATCCCTTAGGGAAAAAGAGAAATAGTAAAGGAAACAAAAAATGAGGAAGTTAAAAGACATCAAAAACAAAAATGAATGTTTTTAAGATTTGGAAAAAAACATTTTGTTTACCATTAAATAAAAAAACCGACATGTGGCAATGACTAAATAAGAGAAGGGCCTTCAAACACTAAGTTTTACAAATTAAAATAACATAGTCTTGACACAGTCCATAAATGGGAGCGGAAAAAAATAAATTAAAACCCCGAGCCAAAAAAAAAAATAAATAAATTAATAAAAAGGGGATAAGAGTCTTTTAGATTTTAAACGAACATAGGCAAAGGTAATTGTTACGAATAGTTTGGGGTGGGTCACCTACATCTGTGGAGACCAAATCACATCTGTGGAAAACCAAACACATCTGTGGAGCACCAAAACACATCTGGAAAACAAAAAACGGGGGCAAGAAATCACATCTGTAGAACATCAAACACACTGTGGAGCACCAAAAAAAATCGGGAGCACCAAAACACATAGGGAAAACAAAGCATATCTGTGGGGAAAACCAACACAAATCTTGGGGGTACAAACATATCTGTGGAACTCCAAAAAAAATTGTGGGGCACCAAAACACACTGAAGAAACTAAATAACATCTATGGGGCATCAAAATACACAATTTAAAATAAACAGAAAGGATTTTTCAAAATTTAGAAAAAAAAAAAAGAATTCATGATTTAAAACGGAATAAACAAGATAAAGATGGATAAGAAGGGAAAAAAAATAAACAAGATGGATAAGAGTAACAAAGAATAAACAAGAGATAAGATGTGAAGAAAGAAAAAACAAGATGGATAAGATGAAGAACAGAATAAACAAGATAAAGAAGAACATAATGAAGAAAGAATAAAAAGATGGGTAATAATGAAGAAAGAATAAAAAGATAAAGAGGAACATGATTTAAGAACAGAATAAAAAAAATGGATACAGGATGAGAAGAATAGAATAAACAAGATGGGTACATGATTTAAGAAAAGATTAAACAAGATGAAGATGGGTACATGAAGATAAGAACAGAATAAACAAAATGGATACATGATGGGAAGAACAGAATAAACAAGATGGATACATGATGTGAAGAACAGAATAAAAAGATAAAGATGGGTACATGATTTAAGAAAGAATAAACAAGATGGATACATGATTGAAGAAAAGAATAAAAAGATGAAGATGGATATGAAGAGAAGAAAGAATGAAAAAATGGGTAATGATTTAAGAACAGAATAAACAAGATGGATACATGATGTGAAGAACAGAATAAACAAGATAAAGATAGATACATGATTTAAGAAAAATAAACAAGATGGATACAAGATGGGAAAAACAAAATAAACAAGATGAAGTAACATTGGAAAAACAGAATAAACAAGATAAAGAATACATGATGTAAGAATAGAATAAACAAGAAAAGATGGATACATGATGTGAAGAACAGAATAAACAAGATGGGTACATGATGTGAAGAATAGAATAAACAAGATAAAGATGGATACATGATGTGAAGAAAGAATAAAAAGATGGATAATGAAGGAAAAAGAATAAACAAGATGGATAAAGATGTGAAGAATAGAATAAAAAAAGATAAAGATGGATACATGATGTAAGAACAGAATAAACAAGATGGGACATGATGAAGAATAGAATAAACAAGATAAAAATGGGTAATGATGTAAGAAAGAATAAAAAAGATGGAACATGTGAAGAAAGAATAAAATGATGGATACATGAAGGAAGAACAGAATAAACAAGATGGATACATGAAAAGAACAGAATAAACAAGATGGATACATGAGAAGAAAGAATAAAAAAGATATACATGAAGTGAAGAAAAAAAAAAGATGGATACATGATTTAAGAACAGAATAAAAAAGATGGATAAAGATGAAGAAAAAAGAATAAAAAGATAAAAAAAGGATAAATTTTTTAAAAAAAAATAAAAAGATGGATAAGATGTGAAGAACAGAATAAAAAGATGGATACAAAAAAGAAAGAATAAAAAAGAGGATAAGGGTAAAAAAAGAAAAAAAGATGGATACATGATGTGAAGAAAGAATAAACAAGAAAAGATGGATACATGATGTAAGAAAGAATAAACAAGATGGATAATAAGGGAAGAAAGAATAAAAAATAAAAGGGTACATGATGAAGAAAGAATAAAAAAGATGGGTAAAAGAAGTAAGAAAAAGAATAAACAAGATGGATACATGAGTGAAGAAAGAATAAACAAGATGGATACATGATGTGAAGAACAGAATAAACAAGATAAAGATGGATACATGATGTGAAGAACAGAATAAACAAGATGGATACATGATGTGAAGAACAGAATAAACAAGATGAGGGATACATGATGTAAGAACAGAATAAACAAAAAAAAAAAAAAAAAAAAAAAAAAAAAAAAAAAAAAAAAAAAAAAAAAAAAAAAAAAAAAAAAAAAAAAAAAAAAAAAAAAAAAAAAAAAAAAAAAAAAAAAAAAAAAAAAAAAAAAAAAAAAAAAAAAAAAAAAAAAAAAAAAAAAAAAAAAAAAAAAAAAAAAAAAAAAAAAAAAAAAAAAAAAAAAAAAAAAAAAAAAAAAAAAAAAAAAAAAAAAAAAAAAAAAAAAAAAAAAAAAAAAAAAAAAAAAAAAAAAAAAAAAAAAAAAAAAAAAAAAAAAAAAAAAAAAAAAAAAAAAAAAAAAAAAAAAAAAAAAAAAAAAAAAAAAAAAAAAAAAAAAAAAAATTAAAAGGGGAAAAAAAATGAAAAAATTAAAAAAATGTTTTGGGGAAAAAATCGTAAAAATTTTAAAGTTGTTTAAACCGCATACAAGTAGTAGTTAGTAATTTAACACATCAAATCGTCATGTTGCTAAACCGCATACAAGTAAGCAGTTAGTAATTTGATATCAGTTTATTCATTTTCTTTATTGGTCGTTGTATTGTATGTATTACAATGTTTGGATAATCTAGAAAATATAGAAACAGTCAAGTAAACACACACACTGTAGTAACTCAGTGAAACGGCACAGTGACATCATACAACAAGATGAGCATTTATGCCAAGTATGTTGTACACACAATGCGACATCCCAGTAAAAGATACGACCGACAAGATGGCATGGGTTGGATGACGGTTAGCCTAGTTTCACAAAACACAAAGCTTCACAGAAGCAAAATACACTTCTGAAATAGTCCAGGAAAATTATGTGTTTAAAAAATAAATACAAATCTCAACAAAGAGAACGACATGAGAAATAAATTAAGCAGAAAAGTGCAGTTCACATTTTCAAAACTTAGAATGGAACACTACGGTCAAATGGCAAATCTCTATCAAATACGTTTCAGGGACTCAGCGGGCCACATCTGTGAAACAGCAAAGCAGTCCCAGGTGCACATCCTGCAAGATTGTCCTAGTTTGAACAGCGTGATAAGGAAAATATACCCAACAGCAACAACCCCTCAGCATAAACTATGGAAAAAAACCCCTTGAAAGCAATAGTGGAATGCGGGAGGCCATTCAGAATCAGGACTGTTTGATTCTGGATACGACTTTGCTTGCGCATTTCCATCATTTTTGGTCGGGTATTTTCCGGTTTCGTTTGCCTAGCTACTGAGTTAGTGATTGGGCAACATTGTGAGCTATGAATGTTACATGGATTGCTTTTTGCTGTGTCAACAGTGCGTTTGTTGTGGGTATTTAGAAGTTGGCGGACAGCGGTTATGACGAACCGACTCAATCTGCCGCATACTGTGATATTTCGTGTGTAGAAAGCTGGATTTTGTCGTGATTGATGTTCCCTTCAACGTGAATTGCAATTCAAGTGATGAACAGGTTTGTGTTGACACTTTAGCGACGGCCACATGCATTTATGCGGTGCAGGTTGCTTTTTTTGTGGCGGCACCGTTGTTTCATCCTTGAATTAGTTCACATAGGAGACAGTTGTTAGTATTTCGTGTGATTTTCGTTTGGCACAGGAACGGAGCAATTATGGGGTGACTCGTTGCTTGGAAGTTGGAACCGTGCATATGAACTATGAACTATGGGATATCGGTGAAGTTCTCAAGAGTACATACATGCATAACCACAAGTCATCATATTTAAATTAAACATCTAATTAAAAATTGATTGTTAAGAAATAATGTCACTTCTTCAAATGTGTTAGATTTACTTTATTACTCTAGTCCATTTAACTGAAAAGAGTTAAACTCACGGAGTCTGCTATTGTGATTATAAACAAATTTGGTGGATGGGAAATCATGACTGAAGTTAGTGACGTATTTTGACCTCGTGCAGGTTCATTAAGGTTTAAAAAAGACAGCTGTGAAGGATATAATTCCGTGAAGATAGACAACATTATAGCCGAGATGAAGATGGATACATGATTAGTGACAAACATAACTGATGACAACTATTGCTAAAACAAGTTAGCATGTAAACATTATTGTTTAAGAAATCTTGTAACTATATAACTGTTGGACTGACAAATGTCGTTGATGTTTAATGTCAGTACATTTGTGTATTTGCTTATTGATGTGATGATGTATTTGTATATGTGACAATTAACAATAAATATATGTATGTGTACTTATCTTTTGTCGAGTGCTTATGTATTTGCATATGCTGCTACATTTGTGTATATATATATGTCATTATATGATTGATGTAAGTGTACATATATATCCTTTGGCAAAGTGGCAGACAAGATCATTAATGCATTTGAATGCACATGCTATAGCAAAGTACTTAGAATATCATAGACATAGAAAAGAATAAATGCTTCTGTTTAGCAACATCTTGATAGAGATTTGGCTATTAAAGAACATAAAAACAAGAAACATTAAATATTTCAAACACATCAAACATCATCTAGAGTGTCTATAGCAGATAATTCTGCAGGGAATAGTACATCTAAGAAGAATGAGACCTAGCAGACGATAGGTGCAGGATGTCATTGACAATCTGGGAATTACTGCTGCTGACGCTGGTCAACTCGCACAGAACAGAAAGTTGTTTAGGACTACTGTCATGGGAGCCAATTTCCCGAAGAGACACGCTACTTGATGATATATATATATATATATGTATATACACATGTATGTGTGTAATTGTGTACATATACTATGGTAAATGTGTATATTATTAACATAATTATATACACATTCTCTTATTGATGTGATTATAAAGTGGTCAAAGATAAATAAGTAAAGAATAAACACAGAACATGTAAACACACTCTATTTCTTTACTTAAACTTTTTGCAAGGAAGATACCAATGATAAATATAGAAGATAGCTATAAAAGCATTTAGTAAATGTCTTGTACAATTAATTAACTATAAACTAATCTTCTTCTTCTTCTTCTTCCAACGTTTTCAGACATCGATTTGTCAACTTTTAAAGTAGTTAGTGGTCAACCGGAGTCCATGTACATCTCCGTATAGCTTGTCTTGGACTGACATCGATTTGTATACTTTTAAAGTAGTTAGTGGTCAACCGAGTCCATGTACATCTCCGTATAGCTTGTCTTGGACTGACATCGATTTGTATACTTTTAAAGTAGTTAGTGGTCAACCGAGTCCATGTACATCTCCGTATAGCTTGTCTTGGACTGATATGGAGATTGGCCATGTGTTTTCTCTCTGTTCCATGTACGTTGGACATTCTTGCAGTATGTGTGTCTCTGTCATCTTGCTGATGCCACATGTACATATGTCAGATGGGCCTATTTTATACTTGTTAAACAGATGGTACCTCAGTCTATTGTGCCCTGTTCATAGACGAAAATATAAACTAATGATATATTATATGTTATTTCTTTATTCCACTCAGCTCCTCGTGGAGCATAGGAACGCAACAGTTGTTTGCTACTTTTTGCAGTCTTTTGTTGCTTTCTTTGTAGCTTCTCAAGATAGTCCAGCTTCCTTTAGTTTCTCAAGATAGTCCAGCTTCCTTTAGTTTCTCAAGAAGACGTCGCTTCCAGTTCTGTTTAGGACGTTACTGTTTACGTTTCCTTGTGGGTCCTACTCAAGTGCTTGTCTAGCTCGGTTATGTTTTTGAATATGGGTGTTGCAGAGAAATAACGCCGTGTGTCATGGACAGTGCGGAGAGCAAGTGAATCTATGCAAAGAAACACGGGGTCAGAAAAAGCTGGCTGATGCTACAGATGGGTCAGTGCGGAGAGCAAGTGAATCTATGCAAAGAAACGCAGGGTCAGAAAAAGCTGGCTGATGCTACAGATGGGACAGTGCAGAGAGCATGTGAATCTATGCAAAGAAACGCGGGGTCAGAGAAAGCTGGCTGATGCTACAGATGGGACAGTGCGGAGAGCAAGTGAATCTATGCAAAGAAACGCGGGGTCAGAGAAAGCTGGCTGATGCTACAGATGGGTCAGTGCGGAGAGCAAGTGAATCTATGCAAAGAAACGCGGGGTCAGAGAAAGCTGGCTGATGCTACAGATGGGACAGTGCGGAGAGCAAGTGAATCTATGCAAAGAAACGCAGGGTCAGAAAAAGCTGGCTGATGCTACAGATGGGACAGTGCGGAGAGCATGTGAATCTATGCAAAGAAACACGGGGTCAGAGAAAGCTGGCTGATGCTACAGATGGGACAGTGCGGAGAGCAAGTGAATCTATGCAAAGAAACGCGGGGTCAGAGAAAGCTGGCTGATGCTCTGTAACAGTTCTATTGTTACCAGGAGAGGGGTTGTCAGGGAAACAACTCTTTACTGATGTATCTGGAGACCTTGACTTAATTAGAATTAGAATTTCCTGTTTACCAGTCCAGTTGCTGACCAGTAGAGTGATAAATTCATGAAAAGGGTTCTAACCCGAGGTAGGCGAGGACTCCCGTAAAATCGAGGATCTGGAACCAGAGAAGGGACAGTTGGGAGCTTTTGGTTTGAACAGAAAAACAGTTACTCTTGAGAAGTTGAAGAGGACGGACAGATTATTTTTTAGTGAGCGTAGAGAGAGAACAGTTAGAACAGAGCAGCGGAAGGGTAAGCCACAATCTCTTGAGCGGATAAGACTAGTTTTGAACACTTGAGCGTGTAAGTTAAACTTTACGTTAATAGAGAGAAGTTGAACTAGTGTTATTTTGATTATAAGTTGTGATGGATGTGAGAACCCACAACTGAGGATTCTTTGAAGTGTTATTTGATTTATAAGTTGTGATGGATGTGAGAATCCACAACTGAGGATTCTTTGAAGTGTTATTTGATTTATAAGTTGTGATGGATGTGAGAACCAACAACTGAGGATTCTTTGAAGTGTTATTTGATTTATAAGTTGTGATGGATGTGAGAACCCACAACAGAGGATCTCTTGAACTTTTCGTTAATAGAGAGAAGCTGAACTAGTGTTATTGGACTTATAAGTTGTGATAGATGTGAGAACCCACAACTGAGCATTTCTTGAACTTTGCGTAATTAGTTGAGATGCGGAACTAGTGTAATTGATTTAAAGGTTGTGATAGATGTGGGAAAACCCGACAGAGGGTTCCTTGAACTTTCTGTTAATTGTAGAGAAGCGGACTTAATACAGTTGATTTTCAGGAAAGTTATTTATGTACTTTTGGTCTCATATCAGTTGAGAGAGTATGTATGTACGTTTACCAGTTTAGATATACAATATACATAGATACCAATAAACTTGTATAAGCTGTTTAGACAGTCTTGTGTGAATTTAATGTAGTCGATTGTCAGGTGTCGGACTTAGTGGTAGATGCTACCTTACCAGGATTCACCGTTCGACTTTTCTTATCCTATTTTTTCTCTTTATATTTCTGGGACCTTGTACCAGTGAACAGTAGTGAACTGCTACAGCTACAGATGGGACAGTGCGGAGAGCAAGTGAATCTATGCAAAGAAACGCGGGGTGAGAGAAAGCTGGCTGATGCTACAGATGGGAAAGAGAGAATTGAAATATTTTGGACATATGGAGAGACATAGGGGGGTTGAAGAGGACCGTAAGGAGGGAGGCATGCCGGCAGGGAAAAGAGGAGAACCACGGAGAAGATGGATTCGGGATGTAACTGATGGTTTGAACATGCGGCTACAGAGAGCAGGACATATGGCCTGTATGATGAATTCCGGATTACTGTTGGGGTGGCAAAGTTCTGCTCAAGACAAGCTATTTGCTGATGAGGATGAATATCCAACTCTCTTTAATATCAAGCTGTTTCAGAACAGAAGCATTTGTTCTTTTCTCGAAAAGGGAAATCAATTCCCGAAATAGACAAATAATAGTAAATAGTTAAAAAACGATGATTTTTCCGAAAATTGTGTCAGGCCCCAACACAAAAAAATACCACGAGCCGCCACTGCGCTAGATGTAAGAACAACACGTCTGGCGTTTGCATAATTATTATTCCACTTCCTGCATTATTTCTCACATTTTCTCAGTGTTTTAGTGACTTTGATTTCACTGAATGTGTTTCACTGAAGTTCTAGAAGGAATGAATATTTTCTCTACGACTGAAAAGTTAATTGTTAATTAAATGGTGCAACCGCTATGTTTAATTTGCAATAGTGAGATACAGTAATAAGTGTCATTATAAAGTAAACCATTTAAGAAGATGACAGTGAAATAATCTAGTCCCTCAGTGTTTCAAACAAATTTCTCTTTATTGCATGGACAAATATTAACTCATGATTTATCACGATGTAATTTGTCAAATCATTTATTTATTTTAACTTGGGTCACGAAGTACATCGGGAAAGAAGACAAGTGGAAGACCACAAAAAAGATGGTTAGATGGCATAGCAGAATTCTGTGAAAGAGCAAAAATAACAATCACCCAACATACCAAATAAGCGCAAGACAAAAACAGAAAACTACGACACTGGGAAACAATCTGGTAGCAGTGTGACGGCAACTGAAGAAGACGAAGCACGAAACGCTGAAAGGGGAATAATCATGAAATTATGAAATTGCTCGGAAACAATAAGTTGTCTGTATTAAATGACAAAAACATAATCGTTACTATATTAGATGATAACTATGAATACGATCAAGCGACAAAGTGAAAAGATGTCCGCATGTTATCAATGATGTTGTGTTTCTGGAAATTGTTAATTAATTACGAAATAAATCAACACTTATTGTGTAGAAAAATGAAAGTGTTTTAATTTACATAAGTTTGATATTGACTGTTACTTTGTATATAATACCAACATTATTCTTCACTGTGACAGTCAACTTTGGTGTGGAGAAGACGCGACAGCTGGTGATGCTGTGGTAACTGACCCAACAAGTTTCCAGGAAATGTTTCAACCGTTAACGTTAGTTTAAAAACAAAATTTCCTCGGGTTTTCTTATGTCTAGTAAAACGTGTATTTAAATGTTAATAAACAATATAAAACTGCAACAAATCAGTAGTATTAATGTTGTTAAACTAGTTGACTGACAGTGATGGAAAATATTGTGTGTATATGTGTTTGTTTGTTGAGATGTGCATGTTTATGTGTTTCGCTCCTATATATTTGTCTTGTATATGTTCATTTGTTTTCTTTATTCATCGTTATAACCGACATTACTAAATGTTGGTGATGATCTAGAAAATAGACAAACAGTAAAATAAACACAAACACTGTAGCCACTAAGTAAAGTAGCACAATAACATCAGACAACAAACACTGTAGGCACTAAGTGAAGTAGCACAATAATATCAGACAACAAACACTGTAGGCACTAAGTGAAGTAACACAGTGACATCAGACACAGACAACAAACACTGTAGCCACTAAGTGAAGTAACACAGTGACATCAGACAACAAACACTGTAGCCACTAAGTGAAGTAACACAGTAACATCAGACAACAAACACTGTAGCCACTAAGTGAAGTGACACAATGACATCAGACAACAAACACTGTAGCCACTAAGTGATGTAACACAATGACATCAGACAACAAACACTGTAGCCACTAAGTGAAGTAACACAGTGACATCAGACAACAAACACTGTAGCCACTAAGTGAAGTAACATAATGACATCAGACAACAAACACTGTAGCCACTAAGTGAAGTAACACAGTGACATCAGACAACAAACACTGTAGCCACTAAGTGAAGTAACACAGTGTCATCAAACAAACACTGTAGCCACTAAGTGAAGTAACACAGTGACATCAGACAACAAACACTGTAGCCACTAAGTGAAGTAACATAGTGACATCAGACAACAAACACTGTAGCCACTAAGTGAAGTAACATAGTGACATCAGACAACAAATACTGTAGCCACTAAGTGAAGTAACACAGTGGCATCAGACAACAAACACTGTAGCCACTAAGTGAAATAACACAATGACATCAGCCAACAAACACTGTAGCCGCTAAGTGAAGTAACACAGTGAGATCAGACATTAAACAATGTAGCAACTAAGTGAAGTAACACAGTAACATCAGACAACAAACACTGTAGCCACTAAGTGAAGTAATACAGTGACATCAGACAACAAACACTGTAGCCACTAAGTGAAGTAAGACAGTGACATCAGACAACAAACACTGTAGCCACTAAGTGAAGTAACACAGTGACATCAGACAACAAACACTGTAGCCACTAAGTGAAGTAACATAGTGACATCAGACAACAAACACTGTAGCCACTAAGTGAAGTAACACAGTGACATCAGACAACAAACACTGTAGCCACTAAGTGAAGTAACACAGTGACATCAGACAACAAAAATGAATATTTATGTAAGGTTTAAGGTAAACAAAAGGTCGCATCCAAGAAAGTGAAAATACCGACATACTAGGAAATACACTCCTCAGTAAAGCCATTTTTGTAGAATGGTTGGCTGGTTGTGTTAAGAACCTCGTATTGCTATAGGCTAAGCTATATGCCGTAGAAATTGGGGTAAGTAGTTCGAATCCTGTTTCTGGTAATTTTTTTAAATTCGAGCTCATAATACTTATGTACTTTCTACTTATTGCTCATATTCATTGCTTCTATTTCTTCTCCCACGGGGTTGTTACAAAATATCATTGTTCTCATAAAACAATCCAATCTAGGATATGGAAGTGAGGAGGGCTCGATGAAATGTTCTCTGTGTTTGCTGGATGAAATGTTCTCTGTGTTTGCTGGATGAAATGTTCTCTGTGTTTGCTGGATGAAATGTTCTCTGTGTTTGCTGGATGAAATGTTCTCTGTGTTTTGCTGGATGAAATGTTCTCTGTGTTTGCTGGATGAAATTTTCTCTGTGTTTGCTGGATGAAATGTTCTCTGTGTTTGCTGGATGAAATGTTCTCTGTGTTTGCTGGATGAAATGTTCTCTGTGTTTGCTCGATGAAATGTTCTCTGTGTTTGCTGGATGAAATGTTCTCTGTGTTTGCTCGATGAAATGTTCTCTGTGTTTGCGGGATGAAATGTTCTCTGTGTTTGCTGGATGAAATGTTCTCTGTGTTTGCTGGATGAAATGTTTCTCTTGTTTGCTGGATGAAATGTTCTCTGTGTTTGCTAGATGAAATGTTCTCTGTGTTTGCTGGATGAAATGTTCTCTGTGTTTGCTGGATGAAATGTTCTCTGTGTTTGCTGGATGAAATGTTCTCTGTGTTTTGCTGGATGAAATGTTCTCTGTGTTTGCTGGATGAAATGTTCTCTGTGTTTGCTGGATGAAATGTTCTCTGTGTTTGCTGGATGAAATGTTCTCTGTGTTTGCTGGATGAAATTTCTCATGTTTGCTGGATGAAATGTTCTCTGTGTTTGCTCGATGGAAATGTTCTCTGTGTTTGCTGGATGAAATGTTCTCTGTGTTTGCTCGATAGAAATTTCTCTGTGTTTGCGGATGAAATGTTCTCTGTGTTTGCTGGATGAAATGTTCTCTGTGTTTGCTGGATGAAATTTCTCTTTGTTTGCTGGATGAAATGTTCTCTGTGTTTGCTAGATGAAATGTTCTCTGTGTTTGCTGGATGAAATGTTCTCTGTGTTTGCTGGATGAAATGTTCTCTGTGTTTGCTGGATGAAATGTTCTCTGTGTTTGCTGGATGAAATGTTCTCTGTGTTTGCTGGATGAAATGTTCTCTGTGTTTGCTGGATGAAATGTTCTCTGTGTTTGCTGGATGAAATGTTCTCTGTGTTTGCTCGAGGAATGTTCTCTGTGTTTGCTGGATGAAATGTTCTCTGTGTTTGCTGGATGAAATGTTCTCTGTGTTTGCTCGATGAAATGTTCTCTGTGTTTGCTGGATGAAATGTTCTCTGTGTTTGCTCGATGAAATGTTCTCTGTGTTTGCTGGATGAAATGTTCTCTGTGTTTGCTGGATGAAATGTTCTCTGTTTTGCTGGATGAAATGTTCTCTGTGTTTGCTCGATGAAATGTTCTCTGTGTTTGCTGGATGAAATGTTCTCTGTGTTTGCTGGATGAAATGTTCTCTGTATTTGCTGGATGAAATGTTCTCTGTGTTTGCTCGATGAAATGTTCTCTGTGTTTGCTAGATGAAATGTTCTCTGTGTTTGCTGGATGAAATGTTCTCTGTGTTTGCTCGATGAAATGTTCTCTGTGTTTGCTCGATGAAATGTTCTCTGTGTTTGCTGGATGAAATGTTCTCTGTTTTGCTGGATGAAATGTTCTCTGTGTTTGCTGGATGAAATGTTCTCTGTTTTTGCTCGATGAAATGTTCTCTGTGTTTGCTCGATGAAATGTTCTCTGTGTTTGCTGGATGAAATGTTCTCTGTGTTTGCTGGATGAAATGTTCTCTGTGTTTGCTGGATGAAATGTTCTCTGTGTTTGCTGGATGAAATGTTCTCTGTGTTTGCTCGAGGAATGTTCTCTGTGTTTGCTGGATGAAATGTTCTCTGTGTTTGCTGGATAAAATGTTCTCTGTTTTGCTCAGTGAAATGTTCTCTGTGTTTGCTGGATGAAATATTCTCTGTGTTTGCTCGATGAAATGTTCTCTGTTTTGCTGGATGAAATGTTCTCTGTGTTTGCTGGATGAAATGTTCTCTTGTTTGCTCGATGAAATGTTCTCTGTGTTTGCTCGATGAAATGTTCTCTGTGTTTGCTGGATGAAATGTTCTCTGTGTTTGCTGGATGAAATGTTCTCTGTGTTTGCTGGATGAAATGTTCTCTGTGTTTGCTCGATGAAATGTTCTCTGTGTTTGCTCGATGAAATGTTCTCTGTGTTTGCTGTATGAAATGTTCTCTGTGTTTGCTCGATGAAATGTTCTCTGTGTTTGCTCGATGAAATGTTCTCTGTGTTTGCTGGATGAAATGTTCTCTGTGTTTGCTCGATGAAATAGTTCTCTGGTCTGCTCGATGAAATGTTCTCTGTGTTTGCTACGATGAAATGTTCTCTTGTTTGCTGGATAAATAGTTCTGATGTTTGCTGGATGAAATGATTCTCTGTGTTTGCTCATGAAATGTTTCTGTGTGCTCGATGAAATGTTATCTTGTTTGCTGATGAAATGTTCTCGGCTGATAAAATATAGCTGAGGTCTGAGAGGCAATCATTCCTTGATAAAATAAGGGCGTGTGACAAGTACTGCAGAAACTGTCAGCGCTGATGATCAATGTATTAGCCAGGTGCAGAACTATTTTAAAGTATGGAAGAAGAAACTGTCCCAGATCAATGGAAGAAGGGAATAATTGTTAAGATCCCCAAAGCAGGGATCTCAAGATTGTAACAACTCGAGATGGATCACCCAGATTATCAGTAATGACCAAGACTTTCTCAAAATCTTCTTAATAGAATCAAAGGAGCAGTGGACACACCTGAGAGAAGAACAAGCTGGTTTTAGACCTGAGAGAAGCTGCTTGGACCAAATAATTACCATACGACTAATTTTGGAGGAACATATTGAGAAGCAACAACCACTCATACTAAATTTCGTCGATTTAAAAAAAAAGCCTTTGATAGTCTACACAGAATCTCTTTGTGGAATATTCTGAGATGCTATGGAATACCAGACAAAATAATCAACATTATAAAGAGCCTCTCTGATGGTTCACAGTGTGCAGTTCGCACTGATGGTGGACACAGCGACTGGTTTATGGTTGAAACCGAAGTAAAGCAAGGCTGTATTCTATCTCCGCTATTGTTTGGAGTGGCCATTGACTGGGTGATGCGAAAATGTTGCAGGGCGAAACTGGCATCGATTGGGTAGAAAATAGTCAACTAAAAGACTTGGATTTTGCAGATGATATTGCCTTGTTAAGTAGAAACAACCAAGATATGTAAAGAAAAACACTTGTCATCTATAGCATCAAAAGTTGGACTGCAGATAAGCTATGAAAAAACAAATATAATGAAGACACCTATGTCAAGTAATGCAGATATCACACTGGAATCTAACATGATAAAAATAACAGAGCAGTTCACCTAGTTAGGTAGCAATTTTGATTGCACAGGAAATGTTAAAAAAGAAATTATGATACGAATTGGCAAAGCAACATCAGCTTTTAAAAGTATAAATAAAACATGGAACTGCAAGTTATATAGTATTAAAACTAAATTACAATTTTCAATTCAAATGTTGTATCAATCCTAACATATGCTAGAGAGAGTTGAAAAATGACTAAAGATATAGAAAGCAAGTTGAATGCATTTGAAAATAGATGTCTGCGAAAAATAATGAATATAAAATGGAATGAATTCAGAAGTGATGAAATCAGAGATATGTCTGGTCAACCACTAATGTCAACTGTTATAAGAAAGAGAAGATGGAGATATGTTGGGCACCTTGAGGAGAAATGATCAACGAATATCAAAGCAGGCATTGAAGTGGATGCAAAGGGTTCAAGAAAGAGAGGTCGACCTAAGGATACCCTGAAACGAACTTTGTTGAGAGAGGCAGGAAATATCGTTCTCAGTTCCATGGAGGAGATTGAGCGAGTTGCCCAGGATATGTCCCGGTATGGAGAAATTACTTGCAGGCCCTATGTAACGTATAACGGTACGAGAGGAATTATTATTATATTATTATATTTAGTTGACATGTTGACCTACTTATTGTCATGACTTCTGTTTTGGAGGTGTTAATTTTCATGTCATATTTTCGCATGTCGCTTGCAGTGTATTTTTGTGTTGTTGAAGTTTGTGTTCGTTGTAAATTATATTCTGATCATCTGCAAAGAGTAGTTCGTCTATTAAATTGTAGTTGTTATCGAGGTTGTTATCTGTCTTGGTTTCTTGCGTTATCCTGTCTATGTAAATATTGAAAAGTATAGACGAAAGCACACATCCCTGCCTTACTCCTGATGATAATTCAAATTCGTCTAGTCAGAAGATCGCTTGTTCGTACTACGCTTGAGCATTTTTGTTATAGCGCTCTAACATTGTCTAATAGTTGGCCCTGAATAATGTATTCACTTAGTATGGCCCATAGTTTGTTTCTGTTTATTCTATCAAAAGCCTTTTCTTGGTCTATGAATGCTAAGTTGAGCTGTTTGTCATATTCTATGGTGTTTTCGCTGAGTTGCCTTAGTGTGAACAGGGCATCGGTGCAACTCTTTCCTTTTCTGAACCCAAATTGAGCGATGTTCAGCTGTGGTTCTATTATAGGTTTGATTCTAGATTCCAAAATTTTAGCATATAATTTCCCAACATGACTTAATAATGATATGCCTCTGTATGTATTGTATTCTCTTTTGTTGCCCTTTTTTCCATATTGGTATTATGATGGCTTTCTGCCAATCTTTGGGGACTTCTCTTTCTGTCAAGGCTGACTTGAAGATTCTATGTATCCATTGTATTTCTGTTTCTCCGCATGCCTTGATTGCTTCATTGGTTATACCGTCTATGCCTACTGTCTTGTGACGTGGACTCTTCTTCACAACTTCTTCTATTTCTTGGATGAGTATATTTGGTTCTTCTATGCTTGTGTTATTTTTAAATCTATTCACAATTGATGTTGGTGGTTGGGTAGTTCTTGGAAGTATTCTTTCCATCTGTTCTTCCTTCCGTTTGTATTAAATATCGGTGTACCGTTTTTATCATTAATAATGTCAGTGGGGTTGAAACTTTCGTCTCTTATCCTCATGGAATTGACACTTTTGAAAAAATTTCGTGGCTGTTCTTTGCATAGTAATGATAGTTGTTCTCCGTATTTCCCCCCCGATTCTGTCTTTGATTTTGTGATTACTTTTTTTACCATGTCTCCTCACTGTTCTGTATGCTGTGTAATCATCTTGGCTTTTGGATTTTATCCATGATTTGAAACATTTCTTCTTTGCTTTTATTGATTCTTTGACTTCGTTGTTCCACTATGCAGTTTTTTGTTTGAATTTCTGTCTGAACTGTTTTTGCAACATAGTGTGTTTAATGTTTTCATCATTGCTGTTTTAAATGTTTCCAATTCTTGATGTACATTGCTTATACTTGATGGTAAAAATATTTCTCATCATGTTGCTCATATCGTTTTGTATGTCCTCTTCCTCTCATTTGTTCAAGTTGGTGACGAAAATTGGATTTCTCTTTCTCTGTTTAGTTTCTTTTGCCTTGAATTGTGTTAGTATGACTGGTCTGTGATCTGTGTCTATATCTATATTCTGTATGGTTCTTGCATCTATTATATTCCTCTTTTGTCTTTGTCTAACGAGTATATAGTCGATTTGAGATGACTGGTCTATGTTGTTCCAGAAAAATACATAGCGACCGAGTACCCTGAGAGTGAGTGGATACACGTGTATACTGATGGATCGGCAAAGAACGCAATCAGCGATGGCGGATGGGGAACAGTGCTTAAACTCTCAAAGAAAGTGACGATCACGAAAGCGATTGCCACTGGTAAGTACTTGAATAACTACCAGGCAGAGGCAATAAGAACAACGGCTCAAATGATCCTAGAGAGAAGAGACACCTCTCGCAACAAAGTCGTGATATTCACCGATACTCAATCGGTCATCACGGCGCTTAAAAGTGTTGGCAAAACAGAGCCCACTGAGCTGAAAGCGACCCTCGATGCACTAGTGTACTCACTTACACGCACGGTCATTCAGTGGATACCATCACACTGCAATACAAGCGGAAATGAACACGCTGACAAGCTAGCTAAAGAAGCTAGGAGACCACCGCAAACTGATCTCGAGATCAGTTATGAGGAAGCCAAAACAACCATCGGCTGGCAGTATAAAGACAAATGGTCGAAAGACCATCCATAGTACAACAACAGCGACGGGTACTATGGTCTATCTCGTAGCGAACAAGTTGCTATATTCCGCCACCGTACCAGTCACAACAAGCTTCGCGCCCACATGTTCAAAAATTACAATTTTTAAAAAATTGGCAACTAGCCTGTGCCCCTGCGAAGAGGCGGACATGACGACAGAGCACATACTGCAATATTACCAATTGATAGCAGGCCTAAGAAAAGAAACCTTGCCCGAAAACACAGAGCTTCGAGAGAAGCTGTACGGAGGGACAGAGTCCCTTAAAACCACAGTAGCATTCATGATAAAATCTGGTTCATCAGTCTAAGCGGGGATCGAGAGAGAGGTTTATAAAATGTATGCCTGTGTGTGTATGTAGATGTACGTTCATAAACTTACAATATACTCTGTCCAACCAAATGTAAATATACATTTGTTCATTTAAAGAAATGTAGGATTAATGTATATAGGCAAGATATTCCAGTAAACAATAATAAGGAGGTCAAATGTGATGTCTATAACAAAGTTGAAGAACATGATCTTTCTAAGTTATATGTCACTGTTGACTAGCCTGACTTCTTTAATTAGTTTGGTTAAATTATGTACTCAATGAATACAATGTTTAAACTTATTTTAACATTGTCAACGCAATAAATTAACAACAAATATTCTTGAGTCACAGAGAAAACGAGCAGCGCGAAAAGACAGAGAAGTGGCAAGTTCACAGAACTCAAGAGCAAGTTAGAAGAGTTGGAGGTCCAGAAAAGCATGCACGTTTGCGCTGCACAAGTGGACAGCTCTAAAAGAAATACCGCTAGTTGAGGCACTCATATTTGACGCATGGAATAGTCTTCCAGAATGCTACAGTGAGGTGAAGAAGTTGGCATTTGGAGTGCTGACGATCTTCAGGTCAACATATTCGTGCCAGCAAGCGTTCTCTTGCATGAATATAATAAAAAGTAAAGTAAGAAGCCAACTAACAAATAAAAATCTAGAGGTGTGCTTGAAACTGAAAATGACAAGTTATGAGCCAGATTTAACCGAACTTTCAAAAAGCATGCAAGGCCAATGCTCCCATTGATGTAACTATTGAAGCGATCTATTAAAATCATTTATTTAAGGTTGAAATTTTTTATATGAATAAATATTATTTCGTATTTAAAGCCATTTATTTTAAATCAAAAAATCAAATTTATATACCTAATCCTAATCATGTTCCCGTTCAGAAAGCAATGCAACTACTGAACGTATAAGTGGTGCTTAGAAAATCAACGACTTGTTTACTGTGGTTGATGGCTCGATCCTTTGGATATGCGATTTTTCAATCTAATCAAATACATAATATGAAATAAAATTTTGTGGCTCTTTAAAAACTGAGAATTTTGAAATTATAACTTTTGGCTCTTCCGTCTCAAAGGTTGCCGACCCTGCCTTGGTGACTGACCTTGCGATCTTGCGTAGGGTAGTAACTCGTGGTTGCCACTCCGACGTCTCATCGCACTGCCAGTAGCTCCGTAACGTTCATTGAGACGTACAATAGTGCTGTGGTGGCAATTCATCCTTCTGACAATGGCCCTCGAGCTCATTCCGGTAGACAACATACCAATGACTCGTTGGCGGTCATTTTCCGATAATTTTAAGCTTTATTCAATTCAAACTCAAGCATGTAACATACAATTTCATTTTACATTGACAGTTTGCAAATATTCAAAGTAACAGACATCATGTTAATATTTAGTGACAGACAAAATCAAATCTAGTCAAGGTTGTAAATATCAAATTACGTACAAGTCAGAATATCAAATTACGTTATCCAATTTGATCTTTCAAAGAATCGTGATAGACATTCAAACTCAAACAAAATCTTCGCCCCCTTCCTTCACTCTAAAGTTAAATCAGTCTCTAACACAGATTTCCACTTAAAACCAGTTCTACACAAAACTCTAATTTAAACTTATTTTAGTCTTTTATCACTTGCACAATGATATCCTGTTTGTGTCACTTTGTTTGTTTCCTATATGATGAAGCCGAATTTAAAAACCATTTCTCCAAAGCCTTTCTTTCTCACTCGACACTTGAATTGGTGCTCTTCTATTGGCAGTGTGTGTCGTGTTATTTGTTATTGGTGTGTTGGATGTATATATGTTGGAAAAGTCGTGCGTTATATTTGCAATTATTGTGTTTAGCGTTGTTTCTGCACACCCATACGAGTAACCTGAAATCTGCCAGCATTGTTAGTATTCGTTGTTGATTGCTAGAATCTGCATGAGGGATTATATTAAGCATGATGGCTTAGTACATGTCTACTTTTGTTTTTGTGAGTGTGTTTATTTGCTGTTCTATGAGACATCTGGTCGGCGTGATTGTATTGCATAAGAAAAATATGTGGTCCTCTGTTTCTGGTACATTTGTTGTGCATAGATGACAGTTATTTTTATGGTTGTGATTGTCGTCCTCTTTTGTTTATTATCGGAGAAATGCTGAAAAGCAATCTGTACATGATTTCTTTTGCTTTTGGGGATGTTTGTGTTTTATGTAGATTTTTGAATGGTTCTGTGAAGTCTTGTATGAATAGGTTGTATCCCCGTTTAATTCTAGCTTGTAGCGATGGCTCCTGTTTACTGATTAAGTGGTTATAAATGTTTTTGGAGTGCTGTTTTATTAGGGGTTCATTATCTTTTATATATTTGATACATCCTTGATAGAACGGGGGCATTGTCCCAAAGTGATGAGGTGTTGTATGCTGTATTGCATGTAGTCGTGTGAGACGTAGTCCGATGTAGTAGTGTGCCAAAGGGTAATCTTCTGGTTGTGTGATTATGTCGTTTATGTATCGGATGCGTTGTGTTTGTATTTTGGTGTTGATATCATGGAGTGCGATGCCCCCCGTTCTCTTTACTTTGTATCAGTGTCTTTGTTTTAATCGCGTGTAATGTATTTTTAAAGATGAACTTCCTTATGTGTCCATATATTGTACGCATTACCGGTGGAGGGATGTCTATTATATTTGTTATGTATAACAGTTTGGTACAACAAGATTTATGATAACACTTCTACCAAATATCGTCAGTTTCTTGTATTGGTATTTCTGAATAATGTCCTGAGCATGTCCTATCAAGTTCTGCCACATAGTTATGTCTGTGCGATTAGGTGTGCATGAGAAGTTGATGCCGTATATCTTTATTTTGTTTATATGTGGGAGGTCAGGAGTGATGTCTTGTTTGTGTTTCCATTTCCCAATTCCCATTATGTTCGATTTTAGCCTATTTATTTTTGCCCCACTCTCTAGTCCGTAGTCACAGAAATTATGAAAGATTTTGGTTATGGAGGATTTGTTTTGAGGAAAAAATATCGTATCATCTGCATAGGCAATTAGTTTCCTTTCTCCTCTCCCTGGGATAAAAGTGCCTTTTATGTCTGGGTCTTGCCTTATTTTTTGAAGAATTGGTTCTAGGACAGGACAAATATAGTGGGACAATGGACATCCCTGTCTGACTGATCTATTAATTTTAAATGGTTTAGTTATGGAGTGGTTGATTAGAATTTGGCTTTCCGGTTTGGTGTAAAAATTTTTATCCACGTAGAGTAGTAGGGACCTATATTGCAGATTTTGATACTTGATGTAAATATGGGATACTCTATCAAAGGCTTTCTCAAGATCTAAAGTAGTATTCGACTTATATTTTCTCATCGTGTATCGAATCAAATCCTAATGAAATGAGTTTTGGATATGTTTCTGTTGGCTACACTACTTTGTTGAGTCTGTGTGAATAGTGTGTTCATGAAAGGTTTGAGTTTCAAGTTACTTTGTAAGTATTTTGTAATCTGTGTTAAGTAATAGATTGGTCTATAGTTTGCCATTTGCATCGTTTTGCTTGTATTTTAGGGAGAAAGAGTGATATAGGATGAATTTACGCTACATGGGAGTTGTCTACGTTCGTAAGACTCATTTAGTACTTTTAGTAAGAGTGGTTTTAATATTTGAAAAAAATAAAGGTAGAATTCTGTTGTTAAACCGTCTGGTCCGGGGAGGTGTTTTTTTTAATGATTCGACTGCGTGTTGTAGGTCATTTGCTGTCAATGGGTGGTCTAATATTTGTTTTTCTGTTTCGTTTAGTTTTTGTGTATACATTAGGGAACTATGCTGAGTGTCGGCGTCTGGTGTTTCCTGAGAGTATAATTTTGAATAAAATGAGTGGAAAGCGGTTGCAATGTCATTGTTAGCCGTTAGAATGTTGCCTTGTTCATCTTTTATTTCAGTAATGGTTCTATTTTTTGGATATGTTTGTTCTATTTCTAGGTATTTTTGTGGGTATCTCATGTGATATCATCTTTGTCTTTGTTCTTAGTGCTGCACCTTGATAGGTGGGTAAATGAAGCCTTTCAAGGTCTTCTTTAAGTGTTTGCGTATTCGAACTATCACTATTGACCTGTTTTGTTAAATTGATCGCATCCTGGAGGATTTTTATTTGTCGTTGCTTTTGTCTCTGTATTCGTGAAGATAGTATTTGGGAAACATTTCTTATTGTTTGTTTTAATAGTTCCCAGTATTCTGAGATGTTTTCTTTAGGTGCATCTGTAGCATAATCGGTGATGATGGTTGTGATGGTATCGATGTAAGATTGTTCGTGTAATAGGGATTGATTGAATTTCCAGTACGTTTTCTTTTTATTTGTGTCATTCGTGTTTTCATCGTTTAACGTTACTATTACACCTTTGTGGTCTGTGTAGTTGAGGGTATGTGGCAGGTGTTTTACTGTGTTAACGTATGTCTTACTAGTGTATATCCTGTCTAGTCTGCTGACACCCCGTGTGCGTGTGTCTTGTCTGTGAATGTTGTGTCTGTGCCGTTTGGAATTATTTGCCAGATAAGTATCTAACAGGTTATGTTTTCTTATTGCTCGAAATGCCTCTTCTGTGCAGTATGCTTTCAATTTATATGTTGTGATGTAAGTGTTGTGTCTTTCCTGCTGAGTATTATGTTGAAATCTCCTCCCATAATAATATTACTGTTTTTATATTGTTTTAATTTATTTTTCAAATTTTGATAAAAAGTTGGGTCGTCAGGAATACTTTGCTGGGCCATAAACTTAACTATTGTATAGGCCTCCGTGTTGTTTTGTTTGTTTTGTATCTGTATTATTGTGATTCTACCCTCCCTGTCGTTGTTTTTGTGTGTGATTTGCCATGTGTCGGATGTCTGTAGTATAGCTGTCCCTCTATTGTTTGTTCCTAAACTGTAGTGAGCATTTCTTATTCCTATTTTGGTAGTAGTTATGTGCGCTAGTGTTTGGTTGTGGATGTTGGTTTCTTGTAATAAGATGAAATCTGTGTTATATGTATGTATTAAGTTTGTTATGTGTTGGACTTTGTTCACGCACGCCTAATGTTTAGTGTTACTAATGAGTTTGGTGAATTTAATGTTACAACAAACATTGACGGATTTAGTGTTACTAATGTGAGTTTGGTGAATTTAATGTTACAACAAACATTGACGGATACCTTTTACTTGTTAAATGATGGTTACGAAATCCTGATTGTCTGGTATTGTCTCTGTTGGTCAGTCTGGATATTCTGAGGACTTTCTTCGAAATTTCTGCTGCCAGTTCAAACCACGAAGGTGGCTGTGAGTGTTGTATAATGTTGGAGTCGGCGGCGTGTGTTGTAGTTTTCTTGTTCGCTGTCTGATATCTTTGTCTGTCGTGACTGTTCTCCGGGTTCAGTGTTTGTCGTTAGTTGTGTGTAGCTTCTTCGTACTGTTGGTATCTTGTTTCTTTTCCGTTTACGTTCTATTTTCTTAAAGTTGTCGCTTGAGTCATCGGATTCCATATCTGCGTTGTCGGTAGGATTCGAGTGGGATGTTGACGGTCTTTCCCCGTGATCGTTGTTTTTCGTCGTTGGCGTCTTTTGTTCTCTGTATGTTGGTGGTTTCTCAGGAGGAAACGTAGCTGCAGTTGTTGCGGACTTGACCTCTAGTGTTGGTGGCACTAGATCTTGTCCTTCTTTAGAGGGCATTGTCGTTGCGATTTTCAAGAGTCTTACTGCTAGTTTCGGATTTTGTCTTTTGCCAAATGGACACTGGCTTGACCAATGCGTGTCTTGCCGCTGCACATTGTGTTCTCCGACCCGGCAAAGTAATCCATATGTTGCTCTGGCTCTCCTCGTTCTCACCATGTATGTTGATTTTTGCGTGGTGTGGGATTCTTTTTTGGAGTTGGTTTATATGTAAAGGCCCACTTATCCGGGGCACTGGGAATTTTTGACACTTCTGTCTTTGGATCACCGGTGATTGTTTGCGCTAAATTTTGCACCTGTGTTATTGTCATTGTAGGTATCAATGGATCACCCCTTGCTCTTTCCTTCTCTAGATGTTCGATTGTGACGCTAGTTCTGGGTCTTGAAGTTGGAAGGTTGTGCCGTGAATTCTTTGGTAGTGCTGAATGTGTGCCGCTGAGGACAGAGTCGCAAACCATTTATGAGGGTTTTCGAAGCGGTAGACAGGGTGACTCCACCGAGCCGATCCCTCCTGGTCCCATCAGTATGCTGGTCATAAGAGAGTATGAGATTTTATGGACTTGTGGCCCGCTTACTGTGATCACTAGTGTGCCTTTTCTGTGAAGTGAGCCGCCTTCGAAGTCTTTCTGTAGATCAAAGTTAAACACTGGAATCTGGTCTGCCATTTTTGGCTAGTTGCGCTGTATCTGTCTTGAGTGTGTAATGTCCCACTACTCACAGACGCGCTGTTTAAAACTCGTTTTCACAAATAACGTTAATGTATACCACTTTAAGAACGAACATAATTTTCCGATAATTTTAAGCTTTATTCAATTCAAACTCAAGCATTTAACATACAATTTCATTTTACATTGACAGTTTGCAAATATTCAAAGTAACAGACATCATGTTAATATTTAGTGACAGACAAAATCAAAATCTAGTCAGGGTTTAAATATCAAATTACAGTCAAGTCAGAATATCAAATTACTTATCAATTTGATCTTTCAAAGAATCGTGATGAACATTCAAACTCAAACAAAATCTTCCCCCTCCCCCTTCCTTACCCCTCTAAAGTTAAATCAGTCTCTAACACAGATTTCCACTTAAAACCAGTTCCTAACACAAAAACTCTAATTTAAACTTATTTTAGTCTTTTATCACTTGCACAATGATATCCTGTTTGTGTCACTTTGTTTTTTCTATATGATGAAACCGAATTTAAAAACCATTCTCAAAGCCTTTCTTTCTCCTCGACACTTGAATTGGTGCTCTTCTATTGGCAATGTGTGTCGTGTTATTTGATTATTGTGTGTTGGATGTATATATGTTGGAAAAGTCGTCGTTATATTTGCAATTATTGTGTTTAGCGTTGTTTCTGCACACCCATACGAGTAACCTGAAATCTGCCAGCATTGTTAGTATTCGTTGTTGATTGCTAGAATCTGCATGAGGATTATATTAGCATGATGGCTTTGTACATATCTACTTTTGTTTTGTGAGTGTGTTTATTTGCTGTTCTATGAGACATCTGGTCGGCGTGATTGTATTGCATAAGAAAATGTGGTCCTCTGTTTCTGGTACATTTGTTGTGCATAGATGACAGTTATTTTTTATGGGTTGTGATTGTCGTCCTCTTTTGTTTATTATCGGAGAAATGCTGAAAAGCAATCTGTACATGATTTCTTTGCTTTTGGGATGTTTGTGTTTATGTAGATTTTTGAATGGTTCTGTGAAGTCTTGTATGAATAGTTGTATCCCGTTTAATTCTAGCTTGTAGCGATGGCTCCTGTTTACTGATTAAGTGAGTTATAAATTTTTGGAGTGCTGTTTTATTAGGGGTTCATTATCTTTTATATATTTGATACATCCTTGATAGAACGAGGGCATTGTCCCAAAGTGATGAGGTGTTGTATGCTGTATTGCATGTAGTCGTGTGAGACGTAGTCCGATGTAATGTAGTGTGCAAGGTAATCTTCTGGTTGTGTGATTATGTCGTTTATGTATCGGATGCGTTGTGTTTGTATTTTGGTGTTGATATCATGGAGTGCGATGCCCCCCGTTCTCTTTACTTTGTATCAGTGTCTTTGTTTTTAATCATGTTAATGTATTTTTAAAGATGAACTTCCTTATGTGTCCATATATTGTACGCATTACGGTGGAGGATGTTAGAATTTGTTATGTATAACAGTTTGGTAACAACAATGTATTTATGATAACACTTCTACCAAATATCGTCAGTTTCTTGTATTGGTATTTCTGAATAATGTCCTGAGCATGTCCTATCAAGTTCTGCCACATAGTTATGTCTGTGCGATTAGGTGTGCATGAGAAGTTGATGCCGTATATCTTTATTTTGTTTATATGTGGGAGGTCAGGAGTGATGTCTTGTTTGTGTTTCCATTTCACAATTCCCATTATGTTCGATTTTAGCCTATTTATTTTTGCGCACTCTCTAGTCGTAGTCACAGAAATTATGAAAGATTTTGGTTATGGAGGATTTGTTTGAGAAAAAATATCGTATCATCTGCATAGGCAATTGGTTTCCTTTCTCCTCTCCTGGGATAAAAGTGCCTTTTATGTCTGGGTCTTACCTTATTTTGAAGAATTGGTTCTAGGACGAGGGACAAATAGTAGTGGGGACAATGGACATCCCTGTCTGACTGATCTATTAATTTTAAATGGTTTAGTTATGGAGTGGTTGATTAGAATTTGGCTTTCCGGTTTGGTGTAAAGAATTTTTATCCACGTAGAGTAGTAGGGACCTATGTTGCAGTTTTGAATTACTTGATGTAAAAATTATGGATACTCTATCAAAGCTTTCTCAAGATCTAAAGTGAGTATTGCGGACTGTATATTTTTCTCATGCGTGTATCAGAATCAAATCCTAATGAAATGAGTATGTTTGGATATGTTTCTGTTGGCTACACTACTTTGTTGGTCTGTGTGAATGAGTGTGTTCATGAAGGTTGAGTTTCAAGTTAGAGCTTTCGTAAGTATTTGTAATCTGTGTTAAGTAATGAATTGGTCTATAGTTTGCATTTGCATCTTTTGCTTGTATTTTAGGAGAAAGTGATATAGGTAATTACGCATGGGAGTTGTCTCATTCAGTAAGACTCATTTAGTACTTTTAGAAAGTAGTTTAATATTGAAAAATAAAGAGTAGAATTCTGTTGTTAAACCATCTGGTCCGAGATGATGTTTTTTAATGATTCGACTGCGTATTGTAGGTCATTTGCTGTCAATGGTGGTCTAATATTTGTTTTCTGTTTCGTTTAATTTTTGTGTGTACATTAGGAACTATGCTGAGTGTCGGCGTCTGGTGTTTCCTGAAGTATAATTCGAATAAAATGAGTGAAAGCATTTACAATGTCATTGTTAGCCTTAGAATTGCCTTGTTCATCTTTTATTTCAGTAATGGTTCTATTTTTGGATATATTTTTCTTTCTAGGTATTTTTTGGTGGGTATCTCATGTGATATCATCTTTGTCTTTGTTCTTAGTGCTGCACCTTGATAGGTGGTATGAAGCCTTTCAAGGTCTTCTTTAGTGTTTGCGATATTCGATTCACTATTGACCTGTTTTGTTAAATTATCGCATCCTGGAGGATTTTTATTTGTCGTTGCTTTTGTCTCTGTATTCGTGAAGATAGTATTTGGAAACATTCTTATTGTTTGTTTTAATAGTTCCCAGTATTCTGAGATGTTTTCTTTAGGTGCATCTGTAGCATAATCGGTGATGATGGTTGTGATGGTATCGGTGTAAGATTGTTCGTGTAATAGGGATTGATTGAATTTCCAGTACGTTTTCTTTTTATTTGTGTGATTTGTGTTTTCATCCTTTAACGTTACTATTACACCTTTGTGGTCTGTGTAGTTGAGGGTATGTGGCAGGTGTTTATCTGTGTTAACGGTATGTGTCTTACTGGTGTATATCCTGTCTAGTCTGCGTGACACCCCGTGTGAGTGTGTCTTGTCTGTGAATGTTGTGTCTGTGCCATTTGGAATTATTTGCCGGTAAGTATCTAAGAGGTTATGTTTTTCTATTATTGCTCGAAATGCCTCTTCTGTGCGTATGCGTTTCGAATTTATATGTTGTGATGTAAGTGTTGTGTCTTTCCTGCTGAGTATTATGTTGAAATCTCCTCCCATAATAATATTACTGTTTTTATATTGTTTTAATTTATTTTTCAAATTTTGATAAAAGTTGTCATCGGAATGCTTTGCTGGGCCATAAACGTTAACTTTGTATGGGCCTCCGTGTTGTTTTGTTTGTTTTGTATCTGTATTATTGTGATTCTACCCTCCCTGTCGTTGTTTTTGTGTGTGATTTGCCATGTGTCGGATGTCTGTAGTATAGCTGTCCCTCTATTGTTTGTTCCTAAACTGTAGTGAGCATTTCTTATTCCTATTTTGGTAGTGGTTATGTGCGCTAGTGTTTGGTGGTGAATGTTGTTTCTTGTAATAAGATGAAATCTTGTATATGTATGTATTAAGTTTGTTATGTGTTGGACTTTGTTCCGCAAGCCCCTGATGTTTAGTGTTACTAATGTGAGTTTGGTGAATTTAATGTTACAACAAACATTGACGGATACCTTTTACTTGTTAAATGATGGTTACGAAATCCTGATTGTCTGGTATTGTCTCTGTATGGTCGGTCTGGATATTCTGAGGACTTTCTTCGAAAATTTCTGCTGCCAGTTCAAACCACGAAGAGGTGGCTGTAAGTGTTGGTATAATGTTGGAGTCGGCGGCGTGTGTGTAGTTTTCTTGTTCGCTGTCTGATATCTTTGTCAGTCGTGACTGTTCTCCGGGTTCAGTGCTTGTCGTTAGTTGTGTGTAGCTTCTTCGTACTGTTGGTATCTTGTTTCTCTTCCGTTTACGTTCTATTTTCTTAAAGTTGTCGCTTGAGTCGTCGGATTCCATATCTGCGTTGTCGGTAGGATTCGAGTGGGATGTTGACGTCTTCCCCGTGGTCGTTGTTTTTCGTCGTTGGCGTCTTTTGTTCTCTGTATGTTGGTGGTATCTCAGGAGGAAACGTAGCTGCAGTTGTTGCGGACTTGACCTCTAGTGTTGGTGGCACTGGATCTTGTCCTTCTTTAGAGGGCATTGTCGTTGACGATTTTTCGAGTCTTACTGCTAGTTTCGGATTTTGTCTTTTGCCAAATGGACACTGGCTTGACCAATGCGTGTCTTGGCCGCACGTAGCACATTGTGTTCTCCGGCCTGGCAAAGTAATCCTATGTTACTCTGGCTCTCTCATTCTCACCATATATGTTGATTTTTGCGTGTGTAGGATTCTTTGGGTTGGTTTATATGTAAGCCACTTATCCAGGCACTGAATTTTGACACTTCTGTCTTTGGATCACCGTAGTTGTTTGCGCTAAATTTGCACCTGTTTATTGTCATTGTGAGGTATCAATGGATCACCCCTTGTCTTTTCTTTCTCTAAATGTTCGATTAGTGACAGTAATTTCTGGGTCTTGAAGTTTGGAAGTTTGTACCGTAATTCTTTAGTAGTGCTGAATGTGTCCCTGAGGACAAGTCGCAACCATTTATAGGTGTTTCGAAGCGGTAGACAGGTGACTCCACAGGCCGATCCTCCTGGTCCCATCAGTATGCTGGTCATGAAGAGTATGAGATTTTATGGACTTGTGCCGCTTACTGTGATCACTAGTGTGCCTTTTCTGTGAAGTGAGCCGCCTTCGAAGTCTTTCTGTAGATCAAAGTTAAACACTGGAATTGGTTCTGCCATTTTTTGGCTAGTTGCGCTGGTATCTGTCTTGAGTGTGTAATGTCCCACTACTCACAGACAGCGCTATTTTAAAGGCTCGTTTTACACAAAATAACAGTTATATGGTACCACTGTTGAAAACCGAACATAATTTTCCGATAATTTTAAGCTTTATTCAATTCAAACTCAAGCATGTAACATACAATTTCATTTACATTACAGTTTGCAAATATTCAAATAACAGACATCATGTTAATATTTAGTGACGAACAAAATCAAAATCTAGTCAAGGGTTGTAAATATCAAATTACGTACAAGTCAGAATATCAAATTACATTATCAATTTGATCTTTCAAAAATCGTGATAGACATTCAACTCAACAAATCTTACCCCCCTCCCCCTTCCTTCCCCTCTAAAGTTAAATCAGTCTCTAACACAATTTCCACTTAAAACCAGTTCCTAACAAAAAACTCTAATTTAAACTTATTTTAGTCTTTATCACTTGCACTGATATCCTGTTTGTGTCACTTTGTTTGTTTCTATGATGAAACGAATTTAAAACCATTTCTCCAAAGCCTTTCTTTCTCACTCGACACTTGAATTGGTGCTCTTCTATGTGGCAATGTGTCGTGTTATTTGTTATTGGTGTGTTGGATGTATATATGTTGGAAAAGTCGTGCGTTATATTTGCAATTATTGTGTTTAGCGTTGTTTCTGCACACCCATACGAGTAACCTGAAATCTGCCAGCATTGTTAGTATTCGTTGTTGATTGCTAGAATCTGCATGAGGGATTATATTAAGCATGATGGCTTTGTACATGTCTACTTTTGTTTTTGTGAGTGTGTTTATTTGCTGTTCTATGAGACATCTGGTCGCGTGATTGTATTCATAAGAAAAATATGTAGTCCTCTGTTTCTGGTACATTTATTGTGCATAGATGACAGTATTATTTTTATGGTTGTGATTGTCGTCCTCTTTTGTTTATTATCGGAGAAATGCTGAAAAGCAATCTGTACATGATTTCTTTTGCTTTAGGGATGTTTGTGTTTTATGTAGATTTTTAGATGGTTCTGTGAAGTCTTGTATGAATAGGTTGTATCCCGTTTAATTCTAGCTTGTAACAGATGGCTCCTGTTTGCTGATTAAGTGGTTATAAATGTTTTTGGAGTGCTGTTTTATTAGGGGTTCATTATCTTTTATATATTTGATACATCCTTGATAGAACGGGGGCATTGTCCCAAAGTGATGAGGTGTTGTATGCTGTATTGCATGTAGTCGTGTGAGACGTAGTCCGATGTAGTAGTGTGCCAAAGGGTAATCTTCTGGTTGTGTGATTATGTCGTTTATGTATCGGATGCGTTGTGTTTGTATTTTGGTGTTGATATCATGGAGTGCGATGCCCCCCGTTCTCTTTACTTTGTATCAGTGTCTTTGTTTTAATCGCGTGTAATGTATTTTTAAAGATGAACTTCCTTATGTGTCCATATATTGTACGCATTACCGGTGGAGGGATGTCTATTAAATTTGTTATGTATAACAGTTTGGGTACAACCAAGGTATTTATGATAACACTTCTACCAAATATCGTCAGTTTCTTGTATTGGTATTTCTGAATAATGTCCTGAGCATGTCCTATCAAGTTCTGCCACATAGTTATGTCTGTGCGATTAGGTGTGCATGAGAAATTGATGCCGTATATCTTTATTTTGTTTATATGTGGGAGGTCAGGAGTGATGTCTTGTTTGTGTTTCCATTTCCCAATTCCCATTATGTTCGATTTTAGCCTATTTATTTTTGCGCCACTCTCTAGTCCGTAGTCACAGAAATTATGAAAGATTTTGGTTATGGAGATTTGTTTTGAGAAAAAATATCGTATCATCTGCATAACATTAGTTTCCTTTTCTCCTCTCCTGGGATAAAGTGCCTTTATGTCTGGGTCTTGCCTTATTTTTGAAGAATTGGTTCTAGGACGAGGACAAATAGTAGTAGGACAATGGACATCCCTGTCTGACTGATCTATTAATTTTAAATGGTTTAGTTATGGAGTGGTTGATTAGAATTTGGCTTTCCGGTTTGGTGTAAAGAATTTTTATCCACGTAGAGTAGTAGGGACCTATGTTGCAGTTTTGAATTGCCAGTGTAAGTATGGATACTCTATCAAAGGCTTTCTCAAGATCTAAAGTGAGTATTGCGGACTGTATATTTTCTCATGCGTGTATCAGAATCAAATCCCTAATGAAATGGTATGTTTGGATATGTTTCTGTTGGCTACACTACTTTGTTGGTCTGTGTGAATGAGTGTGTTCATGAAAGGTTTGAGTTTCAAGGTTAGAGCTTTCGTAAGTATTTTGTAATCTGTGTTAAGTAATGAGATTGGTCTATAGTTTGCCATTTGCATCGTTTTTGCTTGTATTTTAGGGAGAAGAGTGATATAGGATGAATTTACGCTACATGGAAGTTGTCTACGTTCGTAAGACTCATTTAGTACTTTTAGTAAGAGTGGTTTTAATATTTGAAAAAAAATAAAGGTAGAATTCTGTTGTTAAACCGTCTGGTCCGGGGATGTGTTTTTAATGATTCGACTGCGTGTTGTAGGTCATTTGCTGTCAATGGGTGGTCTAATATTTGTTTTTCTGTTTCGTTTAGTTTTTGTGTGTACATTAGGGAACTATGCTGAGTGTCGGCGTCTGGTGTTTCCTGAGAGTATAATTTTGAATAAAATGAGTGGAAAGCGGTTGCAATGTCATTGTTAGCCGTTAGAATGTTGCCTTGTTCATCTTTTATTTCAGTAATGGTTCTATTTTTTTGGATATGTTGTTCTATTTCTAGGTATTTTTTGGTGGGTATCTCATGTGATATCATCTTTGTCTTTGTTCTTAGTGCTGCACCTTGATAGGTGGGTAAATGAAGCCTTTCAAGGTCTTCTTTAAGTGTTTGCGTATTCGAACTATCACTATTGACCTGTTTTGTTAAATTGATCGCATCCTGGAGGATTTTTATTTGTCGTTGCTTTTGTCTCTGTATTCGTGAAGATAGTATTTGGGAAACATTTCTTATTGTTTGTTTTAATAGTTCCCAGTATTCTGAGATGTTTTCTTTAGGTGCATCTGTAGCATAATCGGTGATGATGGTTGTGATGGTATCGGTGTAAGATTGTTCGTGTAATAGGGATTGATTGAATTTCCAGTACGTTTTCTTTTTATTTGTGTGATTTGTGTTTTCATCGTTTAACGTTACTATTACACCTTTGTGGTCTGTAGTAGAGGGTATGTGCAGGTGTTTCTGTATTAACGTATGTGTCTTACTGGTGTATATCCTGTCTAGTCTGCGTAAAACCCGTGTGAGTGTGTCTTGTCTGTGATGTTGTGTCTGTATTTGGAATTATTGCCGGTAAGTATCTAAGAGGTTATGTTTTTCTATTATTGCTCGAAATGCCTCTTCTGTGCGTATGCGTTTCGAATTTATATGTTTTGATGTAAGTGTTGTGTCTTTCCTGCTGAGTATTATGTTGAAATCTCCTCCCATAATAATATTACTGTTTTTATATTGTTTTAATTTATTTTTCAAATTTTGATAAAAGTTAGGTCGTCGGAATGCTTTGCTGGGCCATAAACGTTAACTATTGTATGGCCTCCGTGTTGTTTTGTTTGTTTGTATCTGATTGTGATTCTACCCTCCCTGTCATTGTTTTTGTGTGATTTGCCATGTGTCGGATGTCTGTATATAGCTGTCCTCTATTGTTTGTTCCTAAACTGTAGTGAGCATTTCTTATTCCTATTTTGTAGTATTATGTGCCTAGTGTTTGGTTGTGGATGTTGGTTTCTTGTAATAAGATGAAATCTGTGTTATATGTATGTATTAAGTTTGTTATGTTTGACTTTGTTCCAAGCCCCTGATATTTAGTGTTACTAATGTCAGTTTAGTGAATTTAATGTTACAACAAACATTGACGATCTTTACTTGTTAAATAGATGGTTAAAATCCTGATTGTCTCGTATTGTCTATGGTCAGTCTGATATTCTGAGACTTTCTTCGAAAATTTCTGCTGCCAGTTCAAACCACGAAGAGGTGGCTGTAAGTGTTGGTATAATGTTGGAGTCAGCGGCGTGTGTGTAGTTTTCTTGTTCGCTGTCTGATATCTTTGTCTGTCGTGACTGTTCTCCGGGTTCAGTGCTTGTCGTTAGTTGTGTAAGCTTCTTCGTACTGTTGGTATCTTGTTTCTCTTCCGTTTACGTTCTATTTTCTTAAAGTTGTCGCTTGAGTCGTCGGATTCCATATCTGCGTTGTCGGTAGGATTCGAGTGGGATGTTGACGGTCTTTCCCCGTGGTCGTTGTTTTTCGTCGTTGGCGTCTTTTGTTCTCTGTATGTTGGTGGTTTCTCAGGAGGAAACGTACCTGCAGTTGTTGCGGACTTGACCTCTAGTGTTGGTGGCACTGGATCTTGTCCTTCTTTAGAGGGCATTGTCGTTGGATTTTCAAGTCTTACTCTAGTTTCGATTTTGTCTTTGCCAAATGGACACTAGCGCAATGCGTGTCTTGGCCGCACATGCTACATTGTGTTCTCCGCCCAGCAAGTAATCCATATGTTACTCTGGCTCTCCTCGTTCTCACTATATGTTGATTTTGCGTGAGTGTAGGATTCTTTGAGTTGGTTTATATGTAAGGCCCACTTATCCGGGGCACTGGAATTTTGACACTTCTGTTTTGGATCACCGGTGATTGTTGCCTAAATTTTGCACCTGTTTATGTGTCATTGTAGGGGTATCAATGGATCCACCCTTGCTCTTTCTTTCTCTAAATGTTCGTTGTGACGGCTAATTCTGGTCTTGAAGTTGGAAGGGTTGTGTAGATTTTGGTGTGCTGAATGTGTGCCGCTGAGACAGAGTCGAAACCATTTGAGGTTTCGAGCGGTAGACGGAGGTGACTCCACCGGCCATCCTCCTGGTCCCATCAGTGTGCTGGTCATAGAGAGTATGAGATTTTATGGACTTGTGGCCCCTTACTGTGATCACTAGTGTGCCTTTTCTGTAAGTGAGCCGCCTTCAGAAGTCTTTCTTAGATCAAATTAAACACTGGAATTGGTTCTGCCATTTTTGGCTAGTTGCGCTGGTATCTGTCTTGAGTGTGTAATGTCCCACTACTCACAGACAGCGCTATTTTAAAGGCTCGTTTTACACAAAATAACAGTTAATGTAGTACCACTGTTGAAAACCGAACATAATTTTCCGATAGTCGTGGCATTGTAAGCACATGTACCTGGTGTTTTGTCTCAACACCTTTTATACAGTACACTGCCACAACGCCTACACACTTTCAAGGTCTAGCTGTTGGGAATCGTGTTGCACGTGTAAATTTCATTGTTTTTGTTGTAGTGGTGACTTTTACTTTATTGCTTTCTCTTTCCTGTTGTTTATGATTGATTAGTTTACTTATTTTAATGGCCATAGTAGCTTCCTTATTGATGTAGGTCCTTGCCTTCCTTGAGGTTCCTATATTCTCTGGTTTCCTTATTATATTTCCTATTATATTACATTTCCTTACAAATTGACTTCCCTCCTGGTTGATTTGTATGTGTCATCTAACAGACATGTATATGACGACACAATATAAATGACAATTACGATGCATCTCTTATTTCCATGTGTTTATTGATGACATAGTATTATTTTCTGGACAAAGATCAAAACACGTCCACTTCATTCAAACATCTTGGTTCGTCCACCCTTGGTTACTAACGAAAAATATCCTTCTCTACCGTCACTACGCAAAACTACGTCAACTACTTTCTCTACGTCGATGTCTCGTTTTAGTGTTGCCATCTGCTTAAGATTATCTTTGGCTTGCAAACACTACAGTCTGCTAATAAACTATCTAAATATATACAAGCTACACACTAAAGCTAACTGTCTGGTTCATCAGCTGCCACCTGGGATGGGGGAGACTGCTACTACATTTTCTTGTAGTCTGTACACAAACCTGTGGGTTTGAAAAGTCACTTTCCATTCCAGCAGCCAATCGCTCTCTACCTCATGACAAACACACGGAAAATACATTCCCACACTTTTTTTGCTCACCCTCTCAGCGACAGTATTTATCATAGTGGTCGTTTTAATGTGCTTCAATATACAAACGATGTCTTTTAAGATGGCACAACCAACATAAAGAAAATATGCAGAAGACTAGATGACAACCACTAGATATGATCATAAAAAAGACTTTCTTAAAGACATCAGCGGAACAGACCAGGTCATTATATTTCACCTACATACTTGCGATGTCATCGCTTGCGATGGACAGCTATTATTATGACATAAACATAGACTTGCTGTACACATCTGGACATGCAAGAGTGCAGGGCAGAGAACGTGCCGACGTTCTTGTACATAATACAATGGACAGAGTATGGATATCGCCGATGTCATCAATGTAGTGAGCGCTCATTTATGTGATATGACAGAGTCTCAGACACTGGACCGATTGCGAGAATCCTGCAGTGTCAACATAGACTTACATAGACATTGCTTACATTACAGAGATGGTCTATGGAATTTCATGGACAATTTTGGATGTCCAGTAAAATTCATTAAGATCGTCCAACAGTTTCATGTGGGCATGATGGCGCGTGAACTTGATGAAGAGGAGCAGTCGGAGGCCTTCTATTTAACCAACAGCGTCAAACAGAGCTGTATACTGGTCCCAACACTCTTCAGCATAATGTTTGCTGCCATGCTCATGGATGTCGCTTGGGAATGCGATGAACACAGTGTAAACATTAGATACAGGATAGACGGCAATCTATTCAATATTAGCAGGATAAAATCCTCCACCAAGGTAAAAGAATAACCATCTCAAATATGTAGTTTGCTGATTACTGTGCTCTAGCTACCAACTCTGGAGAAGAAATGCAAACCTACATGGACAAGTTCTCCATGGTCTGTTATATGTTTGGAATTACCATTAACACAAAGAAAACTGAGGTCATGTTTCGGTCTGCCCCTAGAGAGTAGTACTATGATCCGGTCATTAAAATTAAACACCATCGTATCCTGTCAGCGAACAACTTTGTCTATCTTGGCGGCATCATATCCAGATCGGCAAACGTAGACTCTGAGGTCAACAATATAATATCCAAAGCCAGTGCTGCGTTCGGAATGATGTGTGTTACTGTGTGAGAGCGGAGGGATAAGCATAACCACAAAGCTGAATATTTACCGGGTCACAGTGCTAACCACACTGCTGTTTGCCAGTGGGAAATGGGCAGTGTATAGTAGACACGCAAGATAACTAAACTACTTCTACATAAGATGTCTATGTAGACTGCTAAAACTAAAATGGCAGAACACAATTATAGATACCGAAGTCCTCCTAAAAGGAAAGCTCCCAAGCGCCAACACTCTGTTACAGAAGAACCAAGTGAGATGGGCCGGTCACGCTGTTCGGGTGGCTGATAAACGCATCCCAAAACAGTTGAGGTACGGCGAACTTGAAGGGTATAGACGTTCGGCTGGGGGATAGAAAGAACGCTTTAAAGAAACTCTTTAAATGTCACTGAAATTGTAGAAGGCATGCAGCCAGTCCCTCAATCCCAGGTGGTAGTTTAGATAGATAGGTTGGTAGATATGAAATTAGTAGACTGTAGTGTTTGCACACCAATTCTGCACACTGTAAGCAGATAGCAACACTAGAACGAGACATTGACGTAGTGAAACTAGTTGACGTAGAATGTTAGTACTGCTTAGCGACGTAGTGACAACATAGGAAGAACGACATAAACATTGGGCACGACCAGACGTGTTTTGTGTCTCTAGATGTGATACCATAAGTAAATATGCATCTAAGTCAATCATAACTGTGTTTGAGTTATGTGAATACTACACAATGTAACACCATCATCCATCATGGTATATAGTCGTCATCAGGAGTAGCTCCCATCACTCCGTCGATACTGAACATACGCTACCACAACTAATACGCTCTTACCAACTAATGGTCCTACTACAAAATGCTTCAATGTGTAAGATCGACAATAGTGGCGTTGTAACAACACATGAGGAGCTCACATAGCTGAGAATTGTGGTGTCATTGAAGCACAGAGAAAACGAGCTGCTCGAAGAAACAGAACACACAACATCCACACGCTGATAACATTGTGATTCATGAACTATACTGAACTGTACTGAACTATAGCGTCAGTACATTATTAAGTAAACTTGAAAGTTTTGCTTTCATCTAGTCGTTATAAACAGGAATCATGAACTAGCTATAAATATATTTGATACAACATATCGAGAAGTATAACATTGAAAACACACTTTATGTGATCTTGATTTTTCAAACAAGAAAATCAGATTATGCCAAGATGAAAATGTTGACCAACAAGACTGTGATAACTAGAGTTACTGTTGTATCCAACAATTATTACTTTTTTCTCAGTGAAGAACAAGTTAATGAAATAGAATGGACGTTCAACTACGTGATATGTCCATGTATAAGTTTAGTGGAATAGTTGGTAACTGATCAGTATTGTTGTATTGACTCGACATGGATTCAAGAAATGTTCAAACATTCTGCTTGTCGCTTTGGCTCTTTCTGTTGTTAATTTCCTCGTTGGTCTTAACATTTTTCTTCGATATATTCTGGTTAGAAACATTCCCCAAAGTTTCAAATTCTCTAAAACTGTTAATTATTATTTTGATATCTTGTATATGTTGTTTGTTTTGATGAACAGTTCATTTAAAAACCGATTGTTCTGTTGTTACTTTAATGTCTATACATATTTTTAAATTGTATAATACTTCAGATTAAGTCCACTATAAAGTGCACAATTTCGATTTTGTATCGTTTAAAATACAAAGAAGAAAATAGAGAGATCAGCATTATTATGTTTCTTGAATTTTCGGGAAAACACAGAACAACATAAACTAGACATTCTTATGAAGTTGAAAATGAAAGTCGTAATAATCCAAATTAGTTTTTGCAAATGTGAACGTCTTTGTAGCAACAAAGTTAGTCTTAATGACGACATTTTGATCGATATATAAGTACTTGAAATAAGCTGACAACTTTAGAAAAATATATTTCGGCTGTTTCATTTATCTACGATTGTTCCAACGATTTAACTTTGTTGTCAGACAGTTAAATTGCTGATATTATGTCTGTAGTTTATGTATGAACATTATTCTTGTGATAAAAGTTAACATAGTTAATTGTTTCATTCCGTGAAGTTAGAATATAAAATCAAAGATCACAACTCAGTGATTTTAAAGAGTACGCTTGTTATTTTCGCAATCAGACACATCATACAGGCAGTGATTGCTATTTTTAATCTAATATTTAAAAATAAACTGATGTAACAAAAACAACGTATATTCTCTATTTGTTCAACTATTGGGGATTTTGTGTTTGCTATTTCTACTAACATGGATCTGACAAATGGTGAACACCTTGCGTCAACGTATCAAATCTCCAATATCTACTGTGGTTAAACTAGACTATGAATGAAGACAATCTACATAAACTCTGACGGTGCAAGTTCTCAAATAGATAAATCTGATGTTGAAACCATTGGTACGTGAACAACCTGACACCACATCAAAACATGCAGTAAAACACATCCGGCTCAGTAGAAGTAGCAAAGAGACGACTACTCTTCAAACGTCCCATGTCTTACCGACAATGTTAGGAAGTCTAAGAAGATGCTCAGAGAGACTTCATGACTTTCTCAACGTAGAAGTAACTCAAGTAAAATATGTCCTCTCTAACAGATTTATATACTAAACAGTTTGATATTAAGCATGTTGATATCCATGAAACCTCAGTGGACCACAGAGATAACAGAGTCGACGAAAACACTGTTTATGAAGCACACAAAAGCTCGTTCTAGAAATCTCATCTTATCCTGATGATATGAGGCAAAACCCATTAGAGAAAGGAAGAAGAAGAAGAATATCCATAACATAATACATTTGATGACTGACACTTGTGTATGATGTATCTAGGTATTTCTTTTATATGTTTTTGTTGAAGGAAGATTTGTCCGTACATCGACCAGAGTTTGTCATGAGAAAACTTCATGTTTAACAGTTTGATAATGACCGGTACACAGCTAGAATTATGAAGTATGTTGTATTTGGTTTCTCTGTATGGGATTATTAAGTGATATGTGTTAGTTCTAAATAGTAAAATGGAGCTCCGATTTCTTCTTGTAATGTATTTGATGTTGTGGTTCAGGTTTACCATATGTTTCTAGACTTCTCTTTCAATGTTCCTAATGATCTATCGTTTCACTTTGTTGTATACGTTCTGTTTTTTTTATGAGTTCCTTGATGGCCTGAACTAATAGGAACAAATAATAAGTCGTTGCTGTAGAAAGATATAACTACGCTGCCTGTATGATATCGCCCAGGCTTAAGCGTATATGCGGATAACTGCTGATCAGAGAATGATAGTGATGTTACGGGCAATAGAATCAAGCCACGCATGCCGTGAATGACCACAAGATGGGAGAACAATTAGCCATGTGATCACTTTTGTGTGGCTATCGAAAGAGGAAGAATGTATCCGGAAATGGTAAAATGACCAACTTCCACAACACTATTCTTGGACGAGAATGTAAAGAAAGGAGCAACATGAAGGTTGAACTTGTAATTAAGCAGTTGCATAGCAGATCATACAAGTGATGGTGACGTTGTTATATATACACGGATGCGTCTGTGAACAGTAATGAGAAGTCAGTCCGTAGTGCCCTGGCTAGCGGCGCGCAGAGTATTCATGAATACTTCCAGTACGATAAATGAATATAAGGCCGCTACTGCTTCCATTAACTGGCTCTCTGGGACTCCGTTTACTGGGGCCATTATTGCATCTAACTCTCAGCCGATGGTTCAGAAGGTACACAATGTCATTGTGCGCTTTCAATGGATGTGGTTTATAGAGGTTTCCAACCTCCAGAGGTTTACATGGATTTACTGTCCAGGACATGTGACGTTCGCGACAATAAAGGACGGATAGGCTTGCATTTACATCATTGGTCGTCTAGAACAGAGTTTATGTCGTCGGTTCAGTAAACAGATACCCAAAAGTCTACACGTATTCTCTTTCTTGCTGACAGAAATCTGGTGATTTATGAATGTGTCTGACGTAGATATGACGAAGACAAATGTATCTATTAATTAATCGATACTTTCTGTCCGATAATAAATACATACAAACATCCTCATTACAATACAAATGTGATATTATTAACATTTATCTATGTGTAGAAAGAGACCCAGACCCATATCTCATATCATACATGACGGCTTTCACACATTTGACATCTTATGTTCAATAGACTTCTAACACGACAATACCATGATTTATCTATTGTTTATTGCCGTCTTTGTTATCTTGTTTGGACATATACAAATGATGTGGCAGTTACAAACTGCCAATTTGGTTATCTCGTTGAATATGAATATCACCATCTGCTTCTTTTATGAGCTTACCAACGGTTGTCAATTATCATGATCACGAATCTTGAATGAATTTTATTGTCTCTTGTAGCATACATCAAACTACTGTCCTTTCTATTTTGTTTCATCTGTTGAGTTGAGTTATCATAATTTTCTATCTGATGTATGGTCCTTACCAACCGAAACGGAACATACAGAACAATTTAACTTTTTCATTATGAGGAAAGAAGTGTCGTTACTGTTACTTTACAATGTTCCTCTGAGACTCCGCTTACTCGGGCATTTATTGTATACAACCCCCAGTCACTAATTCAGAAGGTTCAAAATGTCAGTTTATGGTATGCAGCGTTTATTGCTGTTACCAGTTGTGACTATAATTTCAAAACCTCTATTTATCGTTATATGCTTTACCAATAATGTTTGCTTATTTCTTATATTGACAATAATTTGTGTTTGTAACTTGACGTCTTTTATCACATCAATATTATTAATTTTAGCTGTCCCTGGATTCTTAGCAATCTTCTGAGTTCCCCATTCCGTTGACCTCCATAGACGGTGTTCTTTGATTATTGATTTCTATGTTTTTGGAAGATTACACAGAAACGTCTGGCACAGATGTGGTATCGGTCACATCACTAAACTGAAGGTATATCGAGTTGTCGTGCTTCCAGTCCTTCTTCACGCCTTCGAAACTTGGACTGTATATCAGTGACCCAAAAGAAAGCTAAAACCTTTCACACAGTCTACCTCAGAAAAATAATGAACATCAAATGGCAGGATATGCTCCCAGACACAGAAGTCCTAAAAAGAGCTGCTCTCCCCAGAATCTATACACTCTTGATGCAGTCCCAGACACGATGGGCAGGACATGTGGCTCGAATACCGGTTTGCAGAATACCCAAAATACTCTTGTATGGTAAGCTGCCTAGCGGTAAAAGCTCACAGTGGTAAAAAAAAGCGATTAAAAGACACACTCAAGAACTCGATGGAATCCTTTGGCACAACTGTCGACAACTGGGAGAATGTTGCTCAACACTGATCAGCCTGGCGCACACTTCTTCGACACGGTTTCTTCGGCCTGTGAGGCAGGTAGAACTGCACGGATGGTACAAAAACGTCAAAATAGAAAGGCAGTAAAACTCCCCACAAGTGCAAGTATACCTTGCCCCACTGTACAAGAACATTTCAAGCCCGCACCCGGCTCATTAGTCATCTACGCACGCACAGACAAACATAATGCAACCACATTTCCTTAGATGAAAATTGTGTGGTCATCATCACCCATGATGGACGAGGATCACTATGTTCAAACTCATGGACTTGTAGTTGTAATGTTCCTTTTATTTTAATGTAATATTCTGATCAAACGTTGGCTTCTTGTTCAGTTAATTTATATTTCTTTTATTCTAGCTGGAAACTTTGCATTTCGTTTCTTCCGTCGCCATGTTATTTATTTTCTGTACATTTATTTCGTAATTATATGTAACATACATTGCTTATTATGTAATGTTTTGTTTCATAATACATTATTCACAATAACTTTGTATTCAACCACTAAGCTAGATAATGCAATAACAATCAAGATAGTAATATTTGGTTAAACATTTATTATAAGTAGCTGTGAAGTTGAGGTGCGGTGCTCGCCTCACTAGTATAAATAGTATATTAGTTATTTAGTTAGTTTGTTCCTTTCGTGCCAAAGGCGGCACAAAGGGCAGAGGATTTAGATCTCCATGTGATGCGGTTCGTTGCTAGCAATTGGAGATCTTGTATGGTTTTACATCCCAATAGTTTACTTTCTTGTTGGATGGTTCTTCGAAGAGTGGTATTTGGTCTTCCACGTTTTCTTTCCCAACTGGTGACCACATAAGGACTTGTCGATTTAGTCTCTTTTCGTCTGATCTAAGAACATGACCAAAATATTTCCACCTTCGTTTCCTTATAATATTTGATATGGGTTGTTTGTGTGTTCTATCTCTCACTGTGTTGTTAGAAACGAAATCACTCCATTTCACTTTTAATAATTTTCGGAGACATTTATTCTCAAAGCTGTCCAGTTTCTTATCAATTTTCTTTGTTGATTTCAACTTTCACAACCGTAGGTCAGTACAGGAATCACACATGACCTAAATAATTTACCGTTTGTACATATACTAAGGTCTTGAGATTGCCAGATATTCGTTAACTTAGTGAAGGCACTAGCTGCTATAACAATACGAGAGTTTATTTCTTTCATCGTGTCTCCGTTGTTTGACACTTTACCCAAATATGAAAAATGTTCAACTTTCTCCAGTGTTTGACCATTTATTATGATGTTGTCTGTCGAGTTTGTGAGATCCATAATTTTGGTCTTGGCAGAATTAATCTGGAGACCAACCTGTTCTGCAAGGGTGCAGCAGAGATTGCTCGTTAGTTTGTGGATTGCTTGTGTGGTTAAATTCAATATGGCCACGTCATCGGCAAAGTCAAGATCAAATAGTCTGCTGTTATTAAGCCATTTGATGCCTAGTTGATCATCTTGGGTGCATTTAGGTAGTATTTTAGCTAGCTTTAAATCCATAATACTTGCAGCCGTATTGGTTTTGAATTCCCTAGTCAAACCTTCGTAGTGAGTAAGTATTGTAACATGTATCCGCCTACTTGAATTAACATGCCTCGAACTTCTGTAAATAATGAAATTAATTGTGAGTGGGAGTTAAAATTAACAATGATCGATGTAGAAAGTAAACATTTTTATGACATTCAATGACGAAATTATAAATATGTTTCCACAAACAAAACTCTGATCTATTCATTTCTTACAAGTCACATTTATTCGATACAGTGAATCTGAAACATAAGAGAGTCTTATGTCACCGTGTATTTTGGTTTCACTTATTTTGAGTTTGAGAATTCAGAAAATGTGGTAACTATTACGACCACAAGAATTATCTGAACATAGCAACTGTACAGCGCAGATTTGAACCGGTTAGTCGTTTGTGCATGGTCGGTTGAATACGAGTCTGTGATAAAAGAACAATGACGACTTTGGTCATTAGACGATTAGTATAATAATGAAATTGAATACACAAACAATAAGTTGATTATGTATTACAAGTAACAATAAAATATGATGAACGTTTGGACAATAATGGCGTAAACTTTGCTTCATCTCCAAATGTAAGAGAATAATTTGTCTAACGGAAAAGTATCAGTAAAATCTCTGTGACGATAAAACATACAACAGAATAAGAAGGTATCAACTATTTTATCATCAGCACATATATACAGAAAAGTAGAGTGGCTAGCGAAGGATGCATACGTTCTTCCACAACACAGAAACACAATTGTTGACAAAAAGGAAAAGTAATAGAAGGTAATCGAGAAATGCAGAGAATACAACATAGACCTGCGTGCATGTTTCATAGACTACAGCAAGGCTTTCGACCATATACAACACCAGAAAATGTGGAACATCATGAAAGACATGAACTTTCCAACACACATAATACAACTCATAGAATCTCTATACCACGAACAACAGGCAACGATTAAAATAGGAGGCGAAATAGCTGAATGGTTCGAGATTCAAAAGGGGGTACGACAGGGATGTATTTTGTCACCATACTTATTCAACATATATGCAGAGAACATCATGAGGAATGTAAAAGACGATGCCAACTATGTGAATTACGACCCTCTCACTATAGGTGGCAAATGCATACCAGAGCTTAGATACGCAGACGATACAGTAGTATTATCCACTAGCAAAAAAGGTTTGGAAAACCTAATCATGACGACCAAGAAACATAGTGAAGACCAACATCTATATTTGAATACACAAAAACAAAAATCATGTCAACTGACAAAGCAAAAGGCTCCCCTAACATCCAAGTAAACAATGAAGAACTCCAATGTGTAGAGAGCTACGAATATCTGGGCTCAATAATTAACAATAACGGTGACTGCTCCAAAGAGATCTCAAGAAGATTGGCGATAGCAATCAAGAAGTTAAACACAAGGGAAGAACATGTGGCAAAGCACCTGCAAAATACTAAAATTAAAAATATTGAGAGCATGCATTTTCCCAGTGGCTACTTATGGCTGTGAATCATGGACTATTACACAAAATTAAGAACGAAAATCCAGTCCTTCAAAACTAAATGCTACAGAAAGATCCTACGAATACCATGGACAGAAAAAGAAAGAACACTGATGTCCTGAAAGAACTAAATGTTAAAGAGAATTGGCTGATAAACAACATACTATACAGAAACAAAATTACATACTTTGGTCACATCAAGCGTCACGATGGCCTGGAAAGAACAATACTAGAGGGCAGGGTCCCAGGACGCAGAGGCAGAGGCAGACCAAGAAGAAGATGGCTACAAGATATTAAAGAAACCATGAACATGACCATCGACGAAGTGGGTGAACTGGCAAGAGACAGAGTGAATTTCAGATGTGCTGCAAAGAAAGCAACGTCCTATAAAGGATACGAACCTTGATGATGATGAATAGAAGGTATATACAAGAATCTAAAAAAGAGTATCATCGAGTTATGTTAACTATTTTATTTCATAAGCAGAATGTACTACAGCTGTATAGATTAAAATTACAGAGAGTAATAACCCTATTCTACCAATTTCCTTTACCAATTCATATCTGTTCTACATGGTTGATCAAGCTGATCTATTTCTAATGGGTTAGTTACCAGTCGATAAAAAGGATAACTATCGTACAACAGAACCATCAATATGCATACACTTCAAAGTTTTGCTCTGGAAGACTGATCACCATCTGCGTATACCCGGAGTGTAATTACGCTAATTCAGTAATCATGGCTTTCTGGCCAACACTATGTTACCAGTGTAAAACATGGCCAATAACAGCAGCTAATGAGCGGAAAATCATAATGACAGAGATGAGGTGCCTTAGAAGAACTGCAGGTGTGACAATAAGAGACAAAATTAGAAATGAAGAAATCAGAAGAAGACTGGTTGTGAAACCAGTCATGCAATTCATAAAAGAACAACAGATTAAATGGTTTGAACACCTGACAAGAATGCCCTGGTATCGTCTATCACAGAGAGACACAGACAAAGTATAATGAGTACAAAGCAAGAGGAAGACCACGCAAAGATGGAGCGACGGCATCAAGAACAGCCTTACGAAAATGATTTATCAGCTTACAAAGTGGCTTAAAACAAGCAAAACACGTAATCAAAGTACTGTAGTTTTAGAAATTACAAAAACAATGACAAAATACAGCAACGTTTCAACCAACAAGGTCTTTATCAAGCAAACAAACAGCCTACGTTACATAAGGACTGGAAATAATTTCTCCATACCGCTCTATCCTATATTTCTTGCCTCTCTCAGCACAGTTCGTTTAAGGGTCTCTTTAGGTCGTCCTCTCATTCTTGCACCCTTTGCATCCCACTTCAATGCCTGCTTTGATATTAGTTGATCATTTCTCCTCAAGGTGTGCCCAACATATCTCCATCTTCTCTGTCTTATAACAGTTGTCACTAGTGGTTGACCAGACATGTCTCTGATTTCATCACTTCTTCTGAATTCGTTCCATTTTATGTTCATTATTTTTCGCAGTCATCTATTTTCAAATTAATTCAACTTGCTTTCTATATCTTTAGTCATTTTCCAACTCTCGCTGGCATATGTTAGGATTGATACAACATTTGAATTGAAAATTCATTATTTAGTTTAATACTATATAACTTGCAGTTCCATATCTTATTTAGACTTTTAAAAGCTGATCTTGCTTTGCTAATTCGTATCATAATTTCTTTTTTAACATTTTATGTGCAATCAAAATTGCTACCTAAATAGGTGAACTGCTCTGTTATTTTTATCATTTTAGATTCCAGGGTGATATCTGCATTACTTGCCATAGGTGTCTTCATTATATTTGTTTTTCATAGCTTATCTGCAGTCCAACTTTGATGCTATAGATGACAAGTTGTCTGTTTTTCTTTGCATATCTTGGTTGTTTCTACTTAACAAGGCAATATCAACTGCAAAATCCAAATCTTCTAGATGACTATTTTCTACCCAATCGATGCCAATTTCGCCCCTGCAACATTTTCGCATCACCCAGTCAATGGCTACTCCAAACAATAGCGGAGATATATTACAGCCTTGCTTTACTCCGGTTTCAACCATAAACCAGTCGCTGTGTCCACCATCAGTGCGAACTGCACACTGTGAACCATCATAGAGGCTCTTGATAATGTTTATTATTGTGTCTGGTATTCCATAGCATCTCAAAATATTTCACAGGGAGATTCTGTGTAGACAATCAAAAGCTTTTTTTTAAATCGATGAAATTTAGTATAAGTGGTTGTTGCTTCTCAATATGTTCCTCCAGAATTAGTCGTAGGGTGATTATTTGGTCTAAGCAGCTTCTCCCAGGTCTTTTTTTTTTTTTTTTCCAGAAGCACTTGAGCTGAAAGCTCTTCGGCTCAGTATCATGGACATCGTAACCCTTCGGCTCGGTGCCACAAACACCGTAAATCTGGGGAACCTGTAGCTTTTCTGCCAGTCCGCGGAGTTGAACCCGCACTTACAGAGGACTAGTCACCCGTAGTCCAACGCGCTACGAACACGCTGGGCACGCGGGTTTCTCCCAGGTCTAAATCCTGCTTGTTCTTCTCTCAGGGTTGTGTCCACTGCTCCTTTGATTCTATTAAAAATGATTTTGCAGAAAGTCTTGGTCATTACTGATGATAGGGTGATCCCTCTCCAGTTGTTGCAATCTTTGAGATCCCCTTATTTCAAGATCTTAACATTTATCCCCTTTTTCCATTGATAAGGTTTAAAGCCTTCAGATTAAATGATTGTCACGCAACTAACTCTTTAAAGTATAGACCGTATTAGAAAATTATAATAGAATATAGATACAGATATTGCATTATGTAAATGTAATAAAGTATATTAGTAATATATAACGTATTCAGCAACATAACGCAGAAACATTTCAAAATAATGACAATCTCGGTAGCTCAGTAGTCACTACACTGGCTTTAGAGACGGATGGTTTAAGTTCAATCTAATAATACATGCAACAATACGTTATTATCAGCACCAAGTAATATGCCAACGGGCGTAGATGATCATGTTCTTTCACAACTCTCTGTCTCTTGTTCTAACTATGAATTATTGTTTCCACCCCGTACCATGATGTTTAGCTGTATAGAATATATTTCTTCTGTACACCTCTATTTCACAAAATGTTTACAACCAAAACAGTTTATTTGTTGTTTCAAACAAGATCAGTTCTTGCAATGAAAAAGCGGTCAGTGTGATACTATAGTTCGTTCCAAAATTCGTGAACACACTAGGGTTTAATTTGTACGAAATCTATCTGATGGATACAAGTAATTTTTGCATGCAGTCTTATATACCTCATGACGTTACGAATCCATGTTTAACTAATTGATAGGTAGCTTAGTTGATGCAAAAAACGTTTGTTGTTATATAATTTTGCATAAGCACAACAAAATGATAATACAAGTTTAGAACTTACAGTAATACACAAAATTGTGGCGAATGATTGCAAAGGCTTATTCCTATTACATATTATAAAAAGAAAGGTCACATAGTGAACATATGATACCTTCCACTTCTATAAATGAAAGTAAATGTTGCGTACATACGCCAATGACAGTCGGTAGAAACTTTGTGAACTGATTAATTCCACGGATTCCGATTTTGACGCGCACTGAATTGCATTTGAAACACGGAAATGCTTAGTTATAGACAAACTTGACAATCGTACTGTAAAATTTCGACAAGTATACCAGATCAACATCGCGGTAAATTTAGTAATAACATATAAAAACATTCTTACAGAACTAAAGGTTTGGGTGGGCAAAAAATACTTTTAGAACGTCGTCACTGTTACCTATATAAAAATGCAAAATCAAGAATTTCTGTCAAGTGGATGATTTTATATCTGTCGGTAAAGGTGATCACGGATTTTGGAACGAACTATAACCAAATCCCTCATTGTGTGACGTTGATTTATATAAATGGGAACGATAAAACCTAACACAGTATTCCAAACTGGTTCTGTTCTCTTTAACAAAAAATGTTATGTGTAGAACTACAATATTATTTAATAGACCATTAGGCAGACAAATGTATTTTTATCTTCTACGAAATAAAAATGTATTTCTAGCTTTAACAAAAATAAGAGTTAAGAAGTTCTAACAAAAGTGTACTTGTATTTGAAAATTCTATAGTCTTCTTCTACTTCTTATTGCGTACGATCTCAGGACGCAGAGGCAGACCAAGAAGAAGATGGCTACAAGACATTAAAGAAACCATGAATATGAACATCGACAAAGTGGGTGAACTGTCTAGAGACAAAGTGAATTTCAAATGCACTGCAAAGAGAACAACGTACTGTAAAGAATACGCACCTTGATGATGACGATCTCAAGTGACAACTCTAACATACTGAGAAAAAAATTGTCAAACGCAAGATGTTGGCGTTTTCAACGAGTTGGACAGGTATAATATCGGTGACGACAACATCATTGTAGATACTGAGATCAGCATGTAACATATTGCTGTCATTATATTAATATAACAGAGCAATATACTCAACGTTTTACATGCCCATCTGGTTACAACATAAAAAATATAATTATATACACTGACATCTCTGTCAACATATATCTTGTGTCTTTATTTCTCTAATTAAAACTAAATATAGTAACGTTTTCGACTAGCATAATCTTTTGTGATTTATACAACAAGAGGTACAAGAGTTGTGAGTATATATAGCGATGGTTGGTTGTTGTATGAAACTACTACACCAACTAGAGAATCATTTGTAACGACGCAGACATAATTTGACACCATGAAGAAAGCTAGACTTATCTATATATGTGTCCTTGTACTTGTACTGGTAAGTAGATGATAGTTGATGTTTTTGTTGTTAGTTTTGATGAGATCTGAAATTAATGATCTGCAAGCACAAAACTTATGAGTGTACAGTCCAACAAACTGGCATGTTGCCGGATTGGAAATCTCTAACATTGATTTCTAAAAGCAAGACACCAACATTTCGGTAATGTGTTTCTTCTAACAATAAAGTTTATTTACACATAATATTCAAATGTTCTAGATGCAATAAAACAAATCAAATCATAGGACATAATCTCTCTTAACATTATGCTAACAGGGGTTAAAGGCGAAGGATTTACTTAATTGCACCATGTTTCCAAATATGGCTCGTCTCTGTTGGCAGAAATGGCACTCTATCTACCGAGAGTGTTAAACAAAGCACGAACTCCGCAGCTCCAGCAACAATCCAATTGATCCCATAAAACAATTGCACTTGGGACTCAGTTCGGTTCTGAACCTCCAACCTACAGAACGACAGGCAAACATATTAACCACTTCGCCATAGAGACATTACGCTATCTGTGACAAACCTAGACGCTGACATCTAACTTTAGAAGAAAACTAGTTATGGCATATTATTGTTTACGTACAATTCTGGGATAATCTAGAAGATACCGGTTTAGAAATGAAGATATCGGGAAAAACGTGGGTACAACATCACTGTTGAACTTCATAAAGAAACAAACAATTAAGTGCATTGGACACATAAGCAGATTATAACTAGACAATGCGCCTCAAAGAGCAATGCCACCCAGACACAGTGGATACAAAGCAAACGATTGTTCACAAAAAAGGCGAACTACGGAAATAACAGATATTTATTTGATAATGTGAGTCAAAATAGGATTAGAGAGAAAATAAGATTAGAAAAAATAGGATTAGAGAAAAAATAAGATTAGAGAGAAAAAGAAGATTAGAGAGAAAATATAAGATTAGAGAGAAAAAATAGGATTAGAGAGAAAAAATAAGATTAGAGAGAAAAAATAAGATTAGAGAGAAAAAATAGGATTAGAGAGAAAAACAAGATTAGAGAGAAAAATAGGATTAGAGAGAAAAATAAGATTAGAGAGAAAAATAGGATTAGAGAGAAAAATAAGATTAGAGATAAAAATAGGATTAGAGAGAAAAATAAGATTAGAGATAAAAATAGGATTAGAGAGAAAAATAAGATTAGAGAGAAAAATAAGATTAGAGAGAAAAAAAAAGATTAGAGATAAAAATAGGATTAGAGAGAAAAAGAAGATTTACTCATAAGATTAACACATTATCTGTTTAATTCTAATGTGGACAGTTACCTTATTTAATTTGTTTCGTAGTTTAGTTCTAATATTTTTTATTGTGGAAGATGAACAATACAAGTCACTGACAAAATTTAATCTGAAAATGACATTATTAGAATAAACAACTAACAGTCGTTAGAAGGATGCAATAAACACTTTAAATCAATTGTTGGGGTCGCTTGTGCCATGAGGCCCGATCCTCGCATCACTCTCCAATAATACTATGTTCGCTTCCCATGTAATAATTAATAAAATAATAATAATTTTTCTTGTACCGTTGTACGTTACAAAGGGCTTCCATGCAAGTTCTACATACTGCTTTATCCTGGGCAACTCGCTCAATCTCTTCCATGGGACTGAGATCGATAACTCTTGCCTATCGCAGCAAAGTTCGTGTCAAGGTCTCCTTAGGTTGTAATTTCTTTCTTGAACCCTTTCATCCCACTTGAATGCATGCTTTGATTTTCTTTGATCATCTCTACTCATGGTAGGTTACATCATTTGCTTTTTACATTCTAGCATCTTTTTTCTCTGTCTAGTCTTCCATCTTCGGTGAATACGCTTCATCATTATTTGAATTCTTGCACTTGGTTGATTATAGTGCATTGACATGGATATTTAGTTTATTATTTTACTTCCCATACTCGTTATTTCGGATTTAGTGTTATTGATTTTCATGTCATGATTTATTCAATTTTGTTTCAGCTGTCAATATGTTGTCGTAGGTTTTGTTCTTTTTGATAAATCAGGCACTGATCAGAAATGAGCTATAGTCATACACGACATTATGCTCTTCATTACTCAGAAGCTGAGCCGACTCTTAAGTGTTAATTTTCGCACCAGCATATCCAAGGGAGCAAAGTGTTATGTTAATCTCGATTTTCACTTTGATTGTCTTCTTTTGGTGTCTATGTGTTTATACATAATACGTTTCTAAACTTGTATAACAGGCCACTTTGTCCTCGAGTCAAAGTTGGCTGGTATATGGGACCAGAGAGAAAATGTTTGGCCTCTTCAGTTATTTAAGAAAATGTATTGTATAGTTTACTGAGACACAACACCATAAATGCTAATAATTCTACAAAGATCATCGGTTCTCCCGATGATCTAAACTGGTACTGCACGTTTTCTCAACAATTAGCTAATGAAGATTTATCTTTATTTCTTTACTAAAACACCTAACGTACACAAAATGAAGTCAAACTCAGCCGTGTGAAAGTTGTCAAAATACCAGTCGCCTTAAGTCCAATATCCAGACTCATTTTGGCACTGTCCAGTGTGGTCGTCGACGTTGCAACACGTGTGCTTATGTGATACAGACGCGTACTGTATCTTTTCCTTTAGGCACGTTTCTTATTGACGATGGGTTCACATGCGAGTCCCGTAATCTTATCTATGCCATTATCTGTAAGCGGTGTAACAAGGCTTATATCGGCGAGACAGGCAAGAGGCTCAGTGACCGATTAGCCCAACACTTACGCGACATACGCCAATGCTCTGTGACCCTGTAGCCACCCATTTCAATGATACTGGCCATTTAGGGGCTCACGATGTCCAGGTCACAGCCATCCGATCATGTTCCTCTGATGATCGCAGTCGATTTGCTCTGGAGAATCGGTTGATTTCTTTGTATGGTACCTTGCGACCACGCGGGCTCAACGTATTATATTCTTATGCTTCTTAGTACTTTCTCTTCCTATGCTTTGTAATCTATATGGGTATATGTTGCATGTATTCATGTTATATATTTACTAGATGTTTCATTGTTTCTTTCCCGTTCTATTTCTAGTTTTTTGTGTTTTTTGTGTTACATTTATTTCGTTATTCGTTTTTATTCCAGATTTTCCTTAGATACGTTTGTATTTGGTCGTCCGTTTGTGTTTCATTTTAATTTGTCATTCCTGTTTGTTCGTTTGCTTGATAAAGGCCTTGTTGGTCGAAACGTTGCTGTATTTTGTCATTGTTTTTGTAATTTGTAAAACTACAGTACTTTGTAATTACGTGTTTTGCCAATCAAATAGTTTTACTGCAGTTCCATATATATATACAAAATACCACAGGGGTCAAAGGCGCATGAGGGGGTGCGCCAGGATTAATGAGCCGGCACTAATCAAAACCATGTTCCCTACCTCCACATGGTGACCATGGAAACAGACTTGGTTCCGGTCTGGCTAATGGGGGCAGGGATCGGGGAGAACTACTGGTAGTGGTAGCAGTGCATGTACGAAAAAGCAATGCAGGTCCATACGAACAAAATGCACGCATCTCCTGGCCAATGTCCAACAAAATATTGCCTAAGTTCCCGAACAAAAAGAAACAGCAGCGAAACGTCTCCGATTTAATCCCTACTCCCCCAGAGTAAGGGCCGAACACAAATTGCCATCTCCGGAGCAAGAGACTTCATACACAAGCTTGACGTGTAAGTCAAAGGTCCAGCCACAAATTACCAGTTTCTCTGGGCAGATTAGTAAACACGAAAGTATGAGAGGTGCACCCAGTGACGAAACGTGGTGCATCCAGGGAGGAACTCGAAGCCCTGAAAAGGGGACAAACATTGCCAGCTGTCGGACAAGAATAAATAAGTCAGATGCGTAATGAATAAAAGTCTACCCTCGTGTCGGTACGAGGGAAAATTGCAGCTGACTCCGTATCGGTGGCCTGGCGCAGATACATTTACCGGGCAAGGTTGACCGAGCGCAAAACATAAAGTTGCGTTTTAGTGCATAACGAAACTGCCCTCCCTGGGAAATCCGTGCAAGGTACTGTTGGGATAACAACTAACGTCCCCGGAAGGACTGAGACGGGTGATACCTAACGGAACTGCCAGCCTTGGGGCAACCGGGCATGGTACTGTTGCAGTCACAACTAACATACCCGGAAGAACTGAGGCAGGTGATGGTGGCGAGCGCAAAATCTCAGTTGCGTTGCTAGCGCCGATTGAAACGACCCTCTACATTATTTGTGCTTGGCCCAAGTCCGGTGTTTCCCGAGGCTAGGGAAAATGCGAAGTAAAAACTGCAAATTGCCATGTACCGACACGCGTCTCGAAAAGGCTGAGAATATTCCTACTCCAGAACAAACTCAAAAGTGACCAGTAAGGTAAGGTCGACAATGTAAAGATCTGACAGGCTGTCCGGATCCGAACATTGACGAAGGAGGCTACTTTATACGCCGTTTAAAGGGTAAGACGCCGTCCGAGGACAAGCTTATAAGCCGCATGAAATGTTCCTAATCCGGAACGACCTCCCAGTCAGTAAGGGCATAACAGTAGTAATTCACTGTTTGGCATAGATCACAAAGCCCAAATATACGGATAAGCTGATCGAAAAGGCGAAGATCCGGGCCGAAATAGTCGGCAGAAAGGATCGTACCTAGGAAAGCTCACCCTAGTAAATAAAAACTGGCTGAAACCGGATGGGCGGGCCTAGTCACAATGGGCGCATAATCGACCAACAGATCACTCCGTTCTTGTCAGAGGACCAATTATATATCACACAAAAAATGATAAAATTGGCCGTGAAGAACGATTTAAAAGAAGAAGAAGAAAATACCACAACAGACGACAAAGTTTTATTCTGAATTTCTTACAAATTGCATGATATTATTCACAACCACAATTATTCTGCTAACTAATCGATCAGACAACATTATCAACGAATAGTCACAAGAAAATCTAACATATTTATTTAACTATCCTAAATATCATCCTCAAAAGCATAGTCTTCGAATTATCCACCATTCTTCTAACAAGACATGTCACTCCATATATATATATACACATCTGCATGCATATCTCAACAAAACAACGAGAATATCTTAGATTAAAGTTCTCAGGAACATCTTCTCTCCTTGTCTATTGTATAAAATAGGCATATACTCGGGATTGTGAAAATTGAGAGGCTGCAAATATCAATTAAGCTGCTATCAATGTTCGTTTCATAACAAACGACTCTATACTTCTGCTTCTTCTTCTGTGCATGTGCCAACTGCAATGGTCCAAGCAAAGTGTGCGTCCTTTTCTCCTGTTACTTTGTTTCTACACTCTATTTTATTCCTCGTATAAATCGTTCCTTCCCACTAGTCAACTATGAATGTACAATATATCGTCGACAACTGTAAAAGTCATCTACTACTCTTCAGTATTCTCTTCAAAAAGTTAAGTTTCTTCTTGAAGGCAGGCTCGACAGTTCAACTATCATAGTCAAAGTTCTGGGGAGTGGATCTTATTAATTTGTTTTTGTCCTTTCAGTTTATAAGCGAACTTCTATTTGGTGTCCGATAAGTTAAGATCCGGACAGATGTTTTTAACTATGAAAATCCATTCTCAAAAGATTTGCAGTGTCTACTTGGAAATCGGTTTGGTTATCTATTTTTACTTTTGAAATAAAAGGGGGAGGAGGTTTTCTTAAAATATCACACTAGGGTCGCCAGCATCTTGTAAATGTGACCACACTTCACTGCTTTCTCGTGCGCTCCGTTGATCAAGCTACACAGGTTATCCATCTCACTTGCCGTCTAGATCGTTGAATACTAGAGATGAACATATTAAAAAAACCGTATTTATATTTCCTCACTGATGTATTTAGATAATCTGCAAAGAATGTGATTCATAGTATGGTCATCTCCGTACACAATCTATATTTAGACAATCTGATAAGACTGCTGTTCATGGTATGGCTATCTGTGTACTTCTTCTCGTTCTTCGCGTTCGTTCTTTACGACCAATTTTAATCACCTTGTGATATATTTGATCTTTGCCAAGAACATGTATACGTTGCACATTAGTCTGGTAGGTCCCTAAACACATAGACTTCTACACGTTTAGGACACGCGCATCCGATTTCAGCCAAACCTCCTAAGTATCCTTTTACGACATGCGTGGCATGTACCAGTGGTTCTATTCTTTACACTTCAAATTTGGTCCCCGGTAACCACTCGGGCGTCTATCTGCATACTCAGGCAATATACGTGAAGCCTAGTATGAGCTATGTAATGAGAATGAAACTATAGTGGCTCCTGATTATCCTTCTCGACAGACTGGACTATCAATATGCCTGGTGGTCACCAACATATACCTTCACTCTCTCTATACTATGTCCTAACATAAACTACACGCATTTGTTTCTAGATTTGACAGACATAAAGACTAAATCATGTTTTTAATGTATTTTTCAATAATATAATGCGTGTACATGCCTTCTATATGAGCGCATCGCTCTTTTCATTTCAATCTCTTTGTTTTTGCTTCCCAGTGACATCACTAAACAGTTGTTTGACATTTTGTTAATTACAATTTTCGATAAAGTTAGTTGTCTTCTTACTCCTTCTCTGGCCGATAGCTATTTTAAGTTTGCTGTAAAATGTATTGCTTGTCGTCATCAGTCTTGTTTTGTAGTTGTTGCATATATATGTAGGAAGTTAATGTCGAGTGTTCTCCTATACATCTCAACTAGTAGCGCTCGATCTCATAATGCTCAGAATCCTTGTAAAACTGTCGCTTTTTCTGCTGTTTGTAGTTCTCTGATTCATTTTTCGTGTTTATTTCCTCTGTAAATTATATTTTATTGATCTGACTGCACCTTTCTTTCTCATAATACATCTCAATTCACTCACACTTGATAAATTTTAATGTAAACTATTAATTTATGGCTTGATGTTGTCTAGTTTTCCAATATGTACTAGTGACATAACATTCCATGTTCCCTTATTACTTATTTTATTTCTTTATTATTTTACAAACTTTAGCTTGATAATTGTCGGCTAACACATATAGCCAATGACTATTCTTTCTGAATGAGATGATTTATAGGCACCCATTACCAGCATTTGTGAGATATTGTATGTATCATTTGTTTCTTGATAACTATGGGATTGTGGTTTTCTATTGCCTTCTGTCGGATTGTTTACTGTGTACCCTAAATAATAACACAGTAACAATTCGTAAATCAAAGTTCGATCTTTTATTTACTACTGAACCTATATAATCTCATCTACACAATCAAGTTGTTCTTTAGGTGCTAGAGACTCGCTTGTCTTTACTTCTTTTAGGCAAATAAAGTATGTTAGGTTAGTATCTTGAGCTGACATTTGCTATCAGACGCTATTTGAGACACACAATGAGCGTTTAAATGGGATCGAGATCACGATCTTGAGTATAAAAAAATGTATTTATGTGCCCACGTACGTGCACATACATTAATGAACTTATAATATGGCTTAATAGCCACATTTATTTATTTGTGTAACAGATTTATTGTTGTTGATAACTGTTCATTTGTAGTTATTCAGATACAAATTGTCATCACTTTATTCACAGATTGTTACAGAACAGAGTGTGTCTGGTGAAGACAGTGCAGCAAACAGTAAAACTGGTGTCCAACATCCTGACGTTGATAACGAAGCCGAGCAAAAAGCGCTTATTCAATTGCAAGTCGGTGTTGTCGCCCCTAACTTCTTTAATTCTCTAAAAGTCTAACAATGAAATAACATTGTCAATATAAGAAAGTAAACAAAGATTATTATTGGCTTTTTTATTGTGTCGTCTATAATTCACTTACTATAGACATTTTTTTCTCACAATGAAGAATGAATGCAAGAAGTTTGGTCTCCTCCTACTCTCTCTCTCTCGCTCTCTCTCTGCTTGTGAGAAGCATATATACCAACTTACTTCAAACTGTTATAAACGTTCTTTGAGTTATTACTACCACTCGTGTACCTTACACTGATTTCTTAACCAATAATAATTAATAATCATAACAATTTAGGGTGTAGTGCTTTCTGTATTCTTGTATTCTGAATTTTGATATCTCTATCCGTTCCACACGCTTTGTCTACAATGATCCCAAGTATGTGTATGATTCTACCTCTTGAAATGGACTTTCAACCAGGGAGATCGGATTTTTGCTCTTATTAATTCTTATTACCTTTGTCTTCCCTTTATGAATCGACCAAATGTGTTTAGTTTATCCTTCTGAATGTGCATTTTCTGTTGTAGCTTCCCTATGTATCATTCTGTACAGTCTACTGGTAATACTGCGGTTTACGAGAATCTACTAAGTAATTTGTGCAGTAGTTCTGTATAAGTATCATAAAATCAAGAAATCAAGTCGATATTTCCCCATGCTCAACAAAATCTTTAAAACCAAAGTAATGAATCTTAAAACAACATGTACAATAAACAGAATTGTGTCCTGAGTGTGTTATTATACAGTAGTGAGTGCTGGAAATTAACCCAACCCATCATAAGCAAACTGTAGACATTTTAAAATAAATGCTGAAGAAGAATTATACGAGTATTCCGGCCAAATATATTAACAAATGAAGAGCTTTTTAAAATGAACAAAATGTGCATAACTGGAGACCATCATTAAACGACGCCCGCGTGCTCAGCGTGTTGGTAGCGCGTTGAACTACGGGTGACTAGTCCTCTGTAAGTGCGGGTTCAACTCCGCGGACTGGCAGAAAAGCTACAGGTTCCCCAGATTTACGGTGTTCGTGGCACCGAGCCGAAGGGTTACGATGTCCATGACACCGAGCCGAAGAGCTTTCAGCTCAAGTGCTTCTCGTTCGGGGACAAAACAAAAAACGACTAAGATGGATGTGGATTGGTCACGTATGGTCAGTGAGGACATTGACTAGAACATCTATCCTATGGACATCGGATGGTAAATTAAAGTTTGGACGTCCAAAAGAAACATGAAGAACAACTGTATAAAGAGAGTCGAAAGATGGTGACCTGATATGAGAAACAGTTAGTAGAAAGGCGAAAGAATGGCAATAATGGAAATCTCTTGTGAAAGCCGTATACGTCAAAGGGGACACGAAGATGAGGTTATATATATATATGGCAAAACACGTAATCACAAAGTACTGTAGTTTTACAAATTACAAAAACAATGACAAAATACAGCAACGTTTCGACCAACAAGGCCTTTATCAAGCAAACGAACAACAGGAGTGACGAATTAAAAAAACATATGGACGACTACATACAAACGTTTCTAATGAAAATCGGAATAAAAACGAATAACGAAATAAATGTAACACAAAAACACACATAAAATCTAGAAATAGAACGGAAGAGAAACAATAAAATATCTAGTAAATATGAAACTTGAATACATGCAACATATGCCTATATAGATTACAAGGCATGGGAAGAGAAAGTACTATGAAGCATAGGAATGTAATACGTTGAGCCCACGTGGGTACCATACAACGAAATCAACCGATTCTCCAGAGCAAATCGACTGCGATCATCAGAGGAACATGATCGGATGACTGTGACCTGTACATCGTGAGCTTCTAAATGGCCAGTATCATTGAAATGGGTGGCTACAGGGTCACAGAGCATTGTCATCACTTTATTTGTTTTAGTATATAACAGCTGTACTGCTGTTGATTTTTCTATTAGTAGTTTCAGTTTCAGTTCGGAATCTCTTCATTGCACTCCGGACATGTCCATAGGTGCTCCGATCTCCTTCACAATATCTCCAACAGCGTCCAGCGACTGACCGTACCAGTTCTATTTTGATTGATGAGCCGACTCGTATACCTGTTGTACCGTTCTTTTCTTGCAACACCAATCTTCAAACCCAGCTCCTGCAATCTAGTAGTTGATGTGGATTGGTTTAAATGAAAATCTTCTTTGCGGCCACACTCTATGAGAGTGTTCAAAATATCAGCTATATCCATTGGCTGGCCCTCTGATATGGTGGCAGAACCAGCCAGCCTGTCTGCTCTCTCATTGCCAACGACACACATGTGTCCCGGACCGAAGATAAGTGTGATTCTGCAAATTGTTGACGCTTATAGTGATTCAGTCCATTGCCTGCGCACCGAACTAGCCTCTACCTTGCGGATCATACTCAATGAATCATTCAGAATGCATGCATGAGTGTAGTTTTGTGACTCCAGCCAACATAAAGCATTGGTCACCGCCAGTACCTCCATTGTCTTGCTGCTTGTTATCATACGAAATGCACCACTGGCCTCATGGACCATTCTGCCACATGAGCTTGCAGAGAAGGCCCATGCAGACTTTTCATGATGAACTACCGATCCATCCGTATAAATCACAATGGCACCTTCATTGCAGTTTTCATCAATGATAGCCTTAACGTCTGCATCCAGTGCCACGGGATTCCCTCTGTTTGCAAATTTTGTCAAATTTAATGATAGTGGAAAAAGTGTTCCCGTATATTGAAGGCATCGGTATCCATTCTTCTCCATAATCGATATTTGTGAGCCCGCATACCAGATGAACAGTGTCTGCAGCACGGCCAACCCACGACTTGCCCTGCTTTAATCGATTTCCTCCACTGGTGCTGAGCAGCTCGTGCAATGATGATGTATATATATATAAATTTATAGATATAGAGATAAAAAAATATATAGATAGATAGATAAATATATAGATAGATATATAGATAGATAGACAGACAGACAAACATGCAGACAAACAGACAGACCGAAAACCGACAGACATATAGACCGACAGACCAACCGACCTACAGACAGACTGACATACAGACAGACAGACAGTCAGACAGACATACAGATAGACATATAGACAGACAAGACCTATAGATAGATAGATAGAAAAATAGATAGATAGACAGACAGACGGACGGACGGACGAACGAACAGACCGACCCACAGACAGACATACATACAGATATATATATATCGATAGATAGATAGAAAGATAGAAAGATAGATAGATATCAAATCCAATGAAGAGAGTAAGTTTGTTTCATGTTGTCCTTTCTACAAATACATTTCTAACCGCTGCTTAAAATATATCTTAAATAACAAATGTAGAAACCTTGTTCTAGTTTCTGTATTCAAAAACTGTAACAGTAACATCGTCAACTGATGATTTAAATCTGCAATTTATTAAAATCAGGATAACTTTTAAGTCAACAATATTTCTTTTGTTTCAATAAAAATAGAAAAAATAAATATTAACAATGCAGTTTATTACAAAATTGTATGGTTGTATTTAATTGTGTTGGTGAATGAAAGAGCATACCATCTTCCGGTATGTTAGTTTTTTTGACCGAGACTAAAATGCAACTTTACATTTTGCACTCGTGCAACAGTACCTTGCTCGGTTGTCACAGGGAGGGTAGTTTCATCAGGCACAAGCGCACGACCTTATGTTTTGCGCTCGACCAACCTACCCAATATATATATCCGTGCTTGTCCTTCTATACAGAGTTTGTTGCAATCTTTCATTATGTCGTCACGATACGTTACAGTGTATTCAAACACATTTGCCGAGAGCTTGCAATTGTGGTGCGACCACTGACTCGTTACATCGTTTTCATGGGTTATTGCCCACAGCTGGCAATTATAGTGCGGCCATTGACTCAGGAAGAGTTAGTATTCGTTCATAGACGACTCGTACGCTATTACTCCGTTAGCTTTGCATTTGCGCAACATTTCATCAGACATAAGCATGGAGATGCGTGCATTTTATTTAGGATTTTGGACCTGTATAACGTTTCAGTGCTTGCAATACTACCCCTACCTGTAGGTCTCTCTCGATTCCTACCCGCTTAACACGACAAGGCCCTCTGTCTGTTTCCAGGACAACCACGTAGAGGTGGGGTAGGGACTTGATCAGTGCCAGCTCACTGACCCTGGCGCACCTTGTCCCTTTATGCTATTTGCACCTGTGGCACAAACATCACTCTAAATACAACAACACTGTTAACATTGCGTCTTTAGTTAACGTAACTATTTTTCTCAGGTTGTATTGTACAAGTCAAGATAAAAAGATAAAAATTACTGACCAAGTTGACTCTTACAGGATCAGGGTAAAAGCCATGTTTTTGCAAGCCATTTGTTTTTATAATTAAAAAGACACTCTTTAGTGTAGCGCCTGGTAAAAAAGGCGTCCAACACAAAGCCATGTAGCGTGGTATTTGGTCCACAAGGAGTTAATATAAGAAGTAAGAAACTAAAGATACATGCATGTCAGTAAAGTTTCTTGTTGAACAAACAGCAAATTCTTATATCCGTGTACATGAAGGTTTTGTTAACAGCCACATAAATAATAAAGTTACCAATACAGTTCGTACACATCACCAAGGTTCTTACTAACTCTAATATAACTTGTACCGAAATATCGTTCTCTAAAACTGGTATCCTGCTAACATAAAGAATCAAAAACCCAAATCCGCTACAGAAAATATACAGAATACAAACACTGAGTAAAGTTTTTGTTGTTTTTGTTATTGTTTTGTTGGAGGACAACTTGTTATTGTTAGTGTCTTTACCAGATGTTAGTTGTCTGCGCCTGATGGTAATTATACGGACCTGTATTCCAATAATAGCAGAACCGAGAGATACGAGAACAATGGGTACGATTCCAGTCATATAATTCATGAGATCTGCAAATAGATTGAACATTCCGTTTCTCATGTCCTGCTCATAGCGTTCAGTATAAGCAAATCCACCAAATGTAATTCCCCGTATGGATATTTGCTTAAACTCAAAACAAAGTATATTCTGATAAATAAAACAAATTAAAATTAAAAGTACAAAACAAGATATCACAGCAAATATTCTCAGAGGCGTAACTATCAAATGGACTTTAAATGGAATAAATATTGCTAATAAACGTTCTCCTGTTATCAAGACTGGAATAAACACAGAACAATTGAATCCAATATAATAAGCGCACCCAAACAACATATACAAGATATAAAATAAATAATTAACAGTTTCAGAGAACATAAACACTGGAGGAATATTTCCAGCCATGAAATGATGAAAAAAATTGTTAAGACCAACGAGGAAAACAACATCAGAAAGAGCTAAAGCGACAAGCAGAATGTTTGAACATTTCTTGAATCCATGTCGAGTCAATACAACAATACTGATCAAGTTACCAACTATTCCAACCAAACTTATACATGGATATATCACGTAGTTGAACGCCCATTCTATTTCATTAACTTGTTCTTCACTGAGAAAAAAGTAATAACTGGATAAGATTTGAACTGTAGTTATCACAGTCTCGTTCGTCAACATCTTATCTTTGTGTAATCTAGTTTTCTCTGTCAGGAAAAGTGAGTTTAGTTATAATATATTTGTTCTGTTATAGACTTTATGTAGTAACAAAAATTATATATGACTATTGTATGCGTTTGTTATGAAGCAACAGATCAAAGCAATAACTTTAGCGTCTACCTGATAAATTTTGTATGCTATAGTTTATTAAATACAGTTTTATCTGATTTATCATAGTTCATGCCTTTTCAACAATTATAACAAGAATAGAATGGACCTACCAATTAACCTATAACCCATCATCTTGTCATGAGACAAAATGTCAACTACAACACAAAGTTTGATGTCGACATTCGACAAATTGTCGTACATTTCTGTAAACGGAGAAATACAATAGACATCTGTAACCATAAATCACGTTCGCTGTAAGACCGACAAGAGTGTGGGGATAGCGAGAGCGCAAAACCTCAGTTGCGTTGCTAGCGCAAATTGAAACGACCCTCTAGAATATCTGTGTGCAGCCCCAGACCAGTGTTTGCCGGAGACAGAAAAAATACAGGGTAAAATCCTTGCAAATTGCCAAGTAACGACACGCGCCCCAAAGCGGCTGAGAATATTCCTACTCAGGAACAAACTCACCGTGGATAAAAAAAATGTATGGCCGATAATGCAAAGGCTTGACTGGTACAACCCCAAACATTGGCTAAGAGCAATACTTTTCGGACGCCGATCATCCTACACAGATAACATCCTAATGTCATGGCTCAGATCACATAAAGGCTAAGCATACCACCAATATATGATCGCTTGTTTGACAAAGCAACACAAACAGGTGTTACTTCCTGTGACTAGCCCTAGAAGGGTCGAGATCGTTCGGGTCTTTATCTTAGCGACCTCACCCAGTCAGCGCATGTAAGCTAATAATCTTTGGCGTAGATCGAAGCTTAACATTACAACACAAAAAGATCATTAAGTAGTGGTTATCTTACGTTGTGTATGGAACGACCTCACCAAAGGCAGGAAAGACGTTAGAGAAGGCTCCGATATGCCTCACTAAAACAAACTCTGTCCGAGAAAGAGTTACAAGGACATCAGGTCGCCTACAACGATTACACTTGAAGGATCTAAGCTTCAAGTACCTCGGAAGTCGACGAGGCTGTCCATATGGTTGAGGATGCCTGTAAACGGGTAATATATGCCAACGCAAAAATCAGTCAGAAGCGCAATACCAGGCGTCATGACTTTACGCCTGAATTAATAGCGGGTGATCGCAAGAGAGAGAGAGAGAGAGAGAGATCTGCCCAGGTGCTATAATGTCGGATAAGGAACCAATAACTAAACAAAACAATAGTAACCAACGTTTTACCGTTATTTCCCTGAAACGGTATTCTTAAATTGAAGTAATATGCTGACACTATTTTCTTGCTAATGTTTAATCTAGAGTACAGTCTATTCTATTTTATAGTCTTGTCTAAAATTTTGTTTTATTTGTTATATATTTGGTGCAGGACAATCTGTTATTGTTATGTACTGCAAGTAAATTTATAAAGTTTAGTTTTTTGTCTGCACTCGATTTCTGAGAGCCGCAGTAGCGTAATTGTTAGTGAACTCGCTTCTCAAGGCTGGTGGTCTGGGTTCAACTCCGGCAGTGTGCGTGGATTTTTCCCGACCGCGAATGTTCTCAGTTCGACCCAGCCTCAACTGGCTACCAGAGATGCTCTGGGAAAGTAAAGGCTGTCGGCGTGATGCTGACCACATCACCCATCGTGTGCCGACGGTCAATGAAAATACAGGCCTAACACTGTATTACCCTATATACCACGAGATACGAAAGGGTTATAGAAAAAAATAGACTCGATTTATGGTTTCAAGACGGCATCTAGTTGTTACACAAGTTATAAAAAGCAATAACATTTGATAATTTTATCTTGCATCAGTGATTTGGACTACTACATTTTTTAGTTGTTTTTTGGACGCAAGAAATGTTCCTATCATAATTACGTCGTTACTGACAAGTCATTTTCGCCATGTTTTGAATACAGTAGTCTAGGGTTGGTACATCCATGAATCCTGGAAAGACAATCTGCATTCTGGAGGAGACATTGGGAAAATAAACTTTAACAGTCGATGATAGAAGATCTCAAGTGACATGGGAATAGAAAACTGACTTCTACGTACTACAACAGACAACAATCACTACTCCAGTATGTTGTCGTTCTTACATGGCCAAGACAAGTAGGTGTAACACCGGACATCCAACTCTCAAAGGAAAAAGACAACTCAAACATGACACGAATTACATTTGCTGGCTCTTTCAAAGCGACAAGAGAAAACCTACTTTAAAAAAAAAATCAAAATAATGTTTTGGAACAAGGATGACATCAGAAGCAAAAAAATTGAACGGCTAAACTATGTGAAAGTTCACGACATCAACATATGCTGTATCATATAAACATATATTGTCAGCACATACATATTCTCAAGAAGAAAAAGATATAAATCTCTCAACAAGATAGGAAAGATCAATACAAGATGTTGTCATAACTGCCATCAAAAACAGGTTCTTAGCCTGGAAACCCCAGTGATCACAAATAAATGACACTGGGGAAATATATATCTGCTTGAGAACTCCTAATAAAGAAATCACAATTTGCAACATTTATTCATCTCCAACCAGAGACATCTACATAAATAACATACAATAAAATAAGAACAACTGGATAATAAATGTTTACTTTAACAGCTACTCTCCAATATGTTGTTATAATGTGCTCAATGCAAAATGAGATGAAGTAGAAGACTTTATCATAACTAACATTATTCTTCTCATAAACAAACCTGATGACCCACATTCATACTACACTCGATACTGGAGAACAACTAGCAATCCAGGTATAGCTATAGCAACTGTGATGATGTTGATAAATTCACAAGTTGAAGTGAGCAGTCACTTAGAGGACATTGACCATACACCCATAGTAATGTCCTTGAAAGTAGAAAAGAAAACATCAAAGAGAAAACACACCACATCTGGAACTACAAGGAAGCAAATTGGAACCTATGCTCCTCACATCTAGAACAACTAAATTAAGAATATGAAAATAAAGAAAATGTCTCAAAACCTCAAGCTTCAAACATCAACATGTGCGTTCTAGATGTATCTAAAAGAAGCGTTACAAAAAGAAGATTTTCCAGATTGTCATTAGAAACGTTTGTATGTAGTCGTCCATATTTTTATTTTAAATTTGTCACTCCTGTTGTTCGTTTGCATGATAAAGATCTTGTTGGTTGAAACGTTGCTGTATTTTGTTATTGTTTTTGTAATTTGTAAAGCTACAGTACTTTGTGATTACGTGTTTTGCCAATCAAATAGTTTTACTGCAGTCTCATATATTTTGTGAATATATACAAGCACATGTTGTGTAACCGGCAGGGCAGTAGCAGACCAACTAGTTAGAAGCTTCTTCTTCTTCTTCTTTTCTCTAATTATATTTTGCTTTACAGTGTCACGATAACAAGATATTTATAGAACGGGCTGTTGTGTACGCTTTATAAACAGTGTTTTTCGTCGTCCCTGTCATCTCAGAGTTCCAGCATTTGTGTTGACGATCCTTTGTTTTATATTCACTGTATCGGAGTAACATTGCCCGTTGAGGCGCGCTGTCTGTTGGTAATCGGCTTTCGTGGAAGAAATGTTTAAGTTTTTATTTCTTTTTGACGTTCAGTGCTGACATTGTACCGAGTCTTTTCCTGGTTTCTCCATTTCTAAACCAGTCTCCTCTTGATACTCCCATAAGTAACCTATACGTTTTCCCCAGTTGTCCCAGGGAGGACAATTTCGTTAGGGACTAAAACGCAACTTTAGGATTTGCGCTTCACCCACCTTACCCACCTCAGTTCTTCTGGGGATGTTAGTTTTGTATGTAAGTTTTTTTGCCCGGTTGTTTGTTCCAAGGAAGGCAGTTTCGTTAGGCACTAAAACGCAACATTAGGATTTACGCTCGGCCAACTTTACCCAATCGATTTTTCTGCGCTTGGCCTCTTGTGAGGAGTTAACCACAATCTTCCCATATGTTGTCACGACTCGTTAAAGTGTTTTCCCCGCCATTTGGATCACCTGTGCAATCATCTGTATGCGTGTTCGCTTCACTGTGGTGCCTGCCCCACCGTGTTTAAGGGATTTCTTAACGTGCTCACATTTACCGTGCATCGAGCCTGCCATGTCCCGCAGCTCGTCCCGGGCTCAGAGCTCCGAGTTTCGCCCCATGTGGGGCCACGTTTCTACTCCGGATGCACCTCTCATCTCTTCAATTTTGGTGCGGTCATTCACTCCGGGGGAGTTAGCATTCGTTCACAGACGACTTGTACACTGCTGTTTCTTACTTTTTGGCAGCTTTTATCTGACATAGGCCAGGAGATGCGTGCATTTTGTTCGTAGATTTTGGACATGCATTGCGTTTCCGTGCTTGCACTACTACCACTACCTGTAGCTCTCCTTCGATCCCTGTCCGTTTAGCCAGACCAGAACTAAAGTCTGTTACCAGGGTCACCACGTGGAAGTAGAGCAGGATCTTGATTAGTGCCAGTTCATTAATCCTGGCATGGCGTTGTCCCCATGCACCTTTGACCCCTGACGTCGGTTCGGTAAACAGATAACCAAAAGCAGAGACAGGTATTCTCTTTCTTGCTGACACAAATCTGATGATTTATGAATATGTCTGACGTAGATATGACATTGTCAAATGTATATCGATCAAGTCTGTCCAACAATAAATACGCACATACATCCTCATTACAATATAAATGTGATATTATTGTCTATTATCTATTTCCAGATGGAAAATGGAGTTGGCTGTCCACTCTTGCGGTTACACGTAGGGATGGGAGATTTAATTTGCGTTACAGGGCTAGATGAGTCGCCTTTGTTGTTTTATATCCGTGTTTGTGTAGTGCAGTCTTGATATTATCTATCCATCTTTTTCTTGGTCTTCACTTAGCTCTAGTACCCTATCTCTTTTTATTGTATGCTGTTATTTGTGATTGGTAGTATTTCATTCTCATTAAATGTCCAAACCAATGCATTTGTTGTCGTTCGATGTATTCGGTGCATGAAGTTATGCCCAGTCTGCTTCTGATGTCCTCATTTCGTAGTCTATCTTTCCTGATGACCCCCACTGCCTTCCTGAAGCATTTAATTTCACACGGGTTGAGCTTTTCGTGGTGTGTTGTTATAAGTGACCAAGTTTGGTACTGGTAACAAAGTGTTGGTAGGAAAATACTTTTATCATCTGTCTTTTCACTTCCATCTTGATCTTTGGGTGTTATAGTAATGGTGCCAGCTGGTAGGTCACTGCATTTGCTTTTTGACACCTTGTCTCTATTTTTCTATCGAGTTTTCCATCCTCTGTGAAAATACTGCCTAAATATTTGAATTCAGAAACTTGCTTTACTCTGATATTGTCGATTTGTATGTTTGCTTGACTTGGTGCTCTGTTGATTTTCATGAACTCGGTCTTCTGTTTGTTGATTGTCATGTTGTACTTCCTACATGCTATTTGCAGTGAATTCATGTGTTGTTGTAGTTGATCTCATCTTCATAGATTAGACTTTGGTCGTCCGCAAAAAGTAATTCATTGATTTGGTTATTTAATTGTCATAGTGATCATTGTCTATGTCAATAAGGTCTTTTTCGCACTGTGCCTCTTTCACTGTAAGTAAAAAAAAGTAAAGGAACCCTTTCATACCTCGTGGTATATAGGTCAATACAGTGTTAGTCCTGTAATTTTCACTGACCGTCGGCGCACGATGGGTGATGTGGTCAGCATCACGCCGGACGCCTTTACTTTCCCAGAGCATGTCTCGTACCCTGTTGAGGCTGGGTCGACCTGAGAGCCGTCGCGGTCGGGAAAAATTCCACGCGCATTGCGGGAGCTGAACCCAGATCACCAGCCTTGCGAAGCGAGTTCACTAACAACTACGCTACAGCGCCTCTTTCATTGTGCTATCTATATATATGTTGAAGAGAAGAGGTGAGAGCACACAACCCTGTCTTACTCTGATTTTGTTTCAAATGAGTCTGTCATTCCATCTGTTGCTCTTACAACGATGTGGCTTTTTGTGTATATTGCTCTGATATTGTCTAGCAGTTGTCCCTTGATCCTATAGTTTTCTAGTGTTTCCCATAGAATACTTCTATCTATCATATGTGTCTACGCACCAACACTAGCAGCGTCTGCAGAAGATAAAGACAAGTTTTATGACTCATTACAGAATGTCGTTAACTCATTTCTAGTGGATGAGCAACTGTAAATAATAGGTGACTAAAATGCACGCATAGGATCTGATCACCAGTCATCATGTCATTGAAAATATCAACGATAATGGTCAAAGACTGCTTGAATTCTGCTAGCATAACAACATGTGTGTAACAAATACGATTTCTGCTGTCAAACAAAGCACAGAGTGTCGTGGTACTACCCAAGATCAGGTCACTGGCATCAGCTTGATTTTGTACTACACGCAAACATCTCAACACAGTGAAAATCACACGTACTTTCCACAGCACGGACTGTGATACAGATCATGCACTAGTTATCAGTCAAAGTCAAAATACTTCTAAGGAAAAACATTCAACAAGAAGACCACCCAAACCCAAAGTCAGCGTCACCAAAATGGGGATGACAGAGAATAGGTAGACTTTCAGAAAGGCGTTTACTGCTCTGTGTGAGAATGAAATGGGAGAATGTAGCGTAGACGAAAAGTGGAACATTCTAAAATCTAACATATATGACTGTGCCATTGATTCCTTTGGCACCAAGAAATTCTCCAACCTAGACTGGGTCGAACAAAATGAATCAACACTTACCCTCTAATTGAGGAAAAGCAAAGAGCCCTAATAAATTACAAAAGAAACCTTCGAAAGTTTAAAGACCGTTTTCAGCATATAAAATCAGTATTGCAACGCTAGTCAAGGAGGTGTGTAAATGAATACTGGTCAAATCTATGTTATGCGATACAAAATGCTGCAGATATGGGCAACACCAAGGCAATGTACAAAAATATCAGAGTAGCTCTGGGACCAAACATAACAAAATGTGTCCCACTAAGATCGAAAACAGGTGAGCCAATAACAGATGTGACCAAACAGCTTGAAAGATGGGTGGAACTCTATTCAAATCTTTACTCTGTGGAGAAACCAGCAAACCCAGTCCTCGATCAGATCATACTGAAACATCCTGAACTAACAGAACTGGATACCGAGCCCACAGAGTTGGAACTGTCCGAAGCAATCAACAAACTTTCAAACGGCAAGGCATCAGGACTAGACAATATTTCTGCAGAAATCCTCAAATATAATAGGGATGTCCTCCTGCCCCACCTCTACAATTTCCTTATTCAGTGCTGGAGAGAGGGAGAACTTCCTCAGGACATGAGGGGTGCAAAGATAGTGACACTCTATAAAAACAAAAGGGATAAGGGGGACTGTAACAACTACAGAGGCATCTCCCTTTTAAGTATCACATGCAAGGCCTTTGCACTGGTCTTTTCAAAACAACCACAAAAACTGGCAGAGCTTGTTCTCACAGAGTCACAATGTGGGTTCAGAGTTGGATGGTCAACAACTGACATGATATTTACCCTTCGACAGCTGCAGCAGGAGTGCAGAGTAAGCCTTTATGTATTGCTTTCGTGGGTCTGACTAAGGCATTTGACACAGTCAGCAGGCCAGGTCTTTATAAAATACTAAAGTATATTGGCTGTCCCCCAAAGTTGCTCCAATTGATTGTCTCCTTCCATGAGGGCATGAAAGCCAGCATACAGTTCGATGGCAGCACATCTGATAGTTTCGAGGTTAAGAGTGAAGACAAACAGGGATGTGTCCTTGCCCCCACTCTTTGACATCTTCTTCGTAGTCCTTTTGAACCACACCTCAGGGAACGCTGACGGTGTTGTTTTCATCCACACTGGTTCTGATGGCTCACTCTTTAGCTTGGCTCGCTTAAGAGCCAAGACAAAAACGACGATAATTCTTCTCAAGGACCTCCGTTTCGCTGACAATGCTGTCTTAGTCATCCACAGTGAGACTACACTGCAATGCCTAATCAATAATTTGTCAAAGGCATGCGACCTATTTACTCTGACTATAGGTGTCTCCAAATCAGTTGTTTTATGTCAGGGAGGTAACGCAACAAATATCACTTTAAATTGTAACCATCTAACACCAGTTCACAAAATTTGCTATCTTGGGTCCATGGTCACTGCCAACCTTTCTCTTGATGAAGAAATCAACGCTCGTGTAAGGTGTGCGGCTATTACATTCGGCAAACTATCAACGCAAGCGTGGGACAACACAAAACTAACAATACAGACGAAGATTAAATTTTTATCCAGCCTGTATAATTAGTTCTTTACTATGTGGCTCAGAAACATGGACAGCCTACTTAAGACACGAGAATAGACTTAACATCTTTCACCTTCGATGTCTCCGCAAGATTATGAACATCAGGTGGTACGACAAGATAACCAACTCTGAAGTACTGCAAGGTGCAAACCTGCCTTCCATCATGTGCATGCTCAGTAGTGGACAACTAAGAGGGTTGGGACATGTGAGAAGAATGGAAACTTGTCGCATACCAAAATAGCTGTTATTCTGTCAACTTTCGGAGAAGAGGCGCCAGGGCAGACCACTGAGTATTTCTATAGGTCCCAGCACATGGAAAAAATATGTTGATGACAGAGTTGTGTGGAAAGCGATATTGCGCAAGGGCGCAGAGTCTTTGGAGAAGAGACTTATGTATGAGCTGAACGACAAGAGAGAAAAGCGAAAACTCAGAAGTTGTCACAATAAAACATTTACCAATTGACCGTTTGTAAAGACGAAAAAAAGGCCATATATATACTTCTATCAATCCTGTCAAATGCCTTTTCTTGATCGATTAATAATAAGTGTAACTGTTTATTATATTCTATTGCTTTTTCACTCAGTTGTCTCAGAGTGAATAGAGCGTCTGTGCAGCCAACTCCTCTTTTAAATCCAAACTGTGAGGGGCTTATTTGTCAGTCAACGACGTGTCTTATGTGCTGTTCTAATATTTTTGTTAATATTTTACCAGTGTGGCTTAATAGTGAAATGCCTCTGTATGTTTCGCATTCTCTTCTATTGCCTTTACTTTTCCATAATGGGACTATTACTGATTTTTGCCAGTCATCAGGAACTTTTCTTTCTGTCCATGCGGTTGTGAATATTCTGTTTAATCTTTTTACACCTATTTCTTTCATCATCATCAGGTGCCGTCTCCACATCGAAGGTTGGCTGCAATGAATCTCCAGCATCCTCTGTCTTTCGCCTTGGTGTTGCACACTGCCAGGCTGTAACCTGTCCATTTCTTAAAGTTTCACTCCCGCTTATCTCTCGGTCTTCCTCTTGCTCTTCCCCCTCAACTTTCCCTGTAATAAATATTTTATCATGGTGCCATGTCTTTTTATGTGCCCAAAATACTGTACTTGTCTGAATTTTATTTCTCTTAATAATTGTTTCTTCATGCCTAGTTTTCCTAAAACTTGTTTGTCTGTCCATGAAACTCTGCATATTCTTCTATATATCCACATCTGGGGTCAAAGCGCATGAGGCGTGTGCCAGGATTAGTGAGCGGCACTAATCAAGACCCTGTCCTCTACCTCCACGTGGTGAACTTGGAAACAGACTTTGGTTCCAGTCTGGCTAATGGGGGCAGGGATCGGGGATAACTACTGGTACTGGTAGTGGTAGCAGTGCAAGTACGAAAAAAAGAAATGCAGGTCCATACGAACAAAATGCACGAATCTCCTGATCGACGTTCAAAAAATATTGCCCAAGTTCCTGAACAAAAAGAAACAGCAGCAAAATGTCTCTGATATAATCCTACTCCCCGGAGTAAGGGCGAACGCAAACCGCCATCTCTGGAGCAGAAGACTCCATACACAGGCTCGACTTGTAATTCATAGGTCCCGCCACAAATTAACAGTTTTTCTGCGTAGATTAGGAGATTAGAGATGTGGAGATTAGTAAATATGAAAAAAAAATGGGTTTAAAAGCCGAAGGATTGACTTCATTGCACCGGGTTACCCCATATGGCTCGGTCCCTCTCCGCAGAAATGGCACGCCACCTGCAGAGAGTATTGCACAAAGCACGAACTCCGTAGCTCCGGCAACAATCCTAGGGTCTCTGGAAAAAACTGCACTCGTGAACAGAAGGCCGCTGTCCGGATTCGAACCACGACCTTCGACTCGTAAGGCAAAGGCTTAACCACTCAGCCACAGAGACCCCCAAAAATATGAAAGGATGAGAGGTGCATCCAGCGACGAAACGTGTGCCCACATAGGGCGAAACTCGAAGCCCTGAGCAGGGGCAAACATTGAAGCTGTGGGGCATGAATAAATAAGTCAGAAGCGTAACGAATAAAAGTCTACACTCGTTTCGGTAAGAGGGAAGATTGCAGCTGACTCCGTATCGGTGGCCCGGTGCAGATACAGTTACTGGGCAAAGTCTGCCGAGCGCAAAACATAAAGTTGCATTTGAGTGCATAACGAAACTACCCTCTCTTGGAAAACCGCGATAACAACTAACATCCCCGGGAGAACTGAGGTGTGTGATTCCTAACGGAACTGCCAGCCTTGGGCCAACCGGGTAAGGTACTGTTCAGTCACAACTAACATCCCCAGAAGAACTGGGGCGGGTGATGGTGGCGAGCGCAAATTCTCAGTTGCGTTGCTAGCGCCGATTAAAACAACCCTATACATTATTTGTGCTTAGCCCCAGTCCGGTGTTTTTCCGAGGCTAACTGCAAACTGCCACGTACCGACACGCGTCTAGAAAAGGCTGAGAACGTTTCTACCCCGGAACAAACTCAAAAGTGAATGGTAAAGTAAGGTCGACAATGTAAAGATCTGACAGGCTGTCCGGATCCGAACATTGGCGAAGGCCGATACTTTACACGGTATTTTATACGAGTAAGACGCCGTCCGAGGACAAGCTTATAAGCCCCGTGAAATGTTCCTAATCCGGAACGACCTCCCAGTCAGTAAGGGCATAACAGTGTAATTCACTGTCTTGGCGCAGATCATAAAGCCCGAATATACGGCAAAGCTGATCGAAAAGGCGAAGATCCGGGCCGACATAGTCGGCAAAAGGATCGTACCTAGGAAAGCTCACCCTAGTAAATCAAAAGCTGGCTGAAACCGGATGGGCGAGCCTAGTCACCATGGGCGCACATTCGACCCGACGTAGATCACTCCGTTCTTGTCAAAGGACCAATTATATATCACAAAAGAATGATACAATTGGCATTGAAGAATGATCGAAGAAGAAGAAGAAGATATCCACATCTCACATGCATCAATTATGTCTTCTAATTGCTTGTTCATTGTCCATGTTTCCGAGCCATACATTAATATAGGATATATATATATAGCATTTTATCATTCTAATTTTTATCCCGTTTGTAATTTGTTTGGATGTCAGTAACTTTCTCATACTATTGAAATTATCCTTGGCCTTTCCTATTCTCTTTTTATTTTCTGTTATACATCTGCCATCATCTGTTATCATCTGACCAAGATATAAGAAAGTTTATACTTGATGCAGTAATTCTCCGTGTATTTTTATATTCATTTTAGGTTTCTCAATTTCCTTGTTGATCACCATAGTTTTAGTTCTCTGCATGCCTATTTCTTTGCATGCTTTAATTGCTTCGTTGGGTATGCCATCTGCATCTGGTGATTTGTCTGTTCTTTATTGCTTTTTCAATTTCTTGGATCAATATATATGGTTCTGTTGCTTCACTTTCCTTTGTTGTGTATTTATATTCAGTTAATTTAGTAGGGTTGTAAAGTTCTTGAAAATATTCCTTCCATCTGGTCATTCTATCTTGTCTGTTGAGTAATGGTGTTCCTTCCTTATTATTTATGATAGTGCTAGGGTTGTAGCTATCGTCTCTAACTCTCATTGCCTTAACACTCTTAAAGCATTCTCCCGGTTTTGTCCTACATAATTCTGTTAGATGTTCTCCATATTTGCACCAAGAGTTTTCTTTCTCTTTCTTGACTATTCGTTTCACCTCTCTCCTGGCTAGACGGTATTGTACATAGTCGTTATAGTTTTAAGATTTCAACCATGTTTGGAAACAATGTTTCTTTCTTTGTATGGCTTTTGTACAGGGCCGAGCGGTAAAATTATCTCAGTATGATGCAAGTCTTCGAAATGCCGCCCCTTAAATGTTTTTCTGTAAATAACTATCAGTTGTGATTTTGATTTCGCTGCTTATGCCCCCTTACAGTGCCGTCTGATGCGGCCACCTCTCTGTATCATAGCAAAGGCATGGCCCTGTTTGTATATCTCTTCACTCCACCATGCTGTTCTTCGATTAGTTTTGCTTGGTCCTCTTGTGCCACAAACTTTTAGTAAATTGTTTGATATAGAGGTTTTAAATACTTGCCATTCCTTCTCGATGTTATCAATTCTCTTGGGTAAGGTGTTGTAGATCTGGTTCATTTCTTGATATAACTCGTCTCTGGTTGTTTCTTCCTCCAACTTTTAAAATTTATAACAGGTTCATTCAATGTTTTGTTTCATTTTGTCTTTTAGTCTCAGGATTGTTTTCTTTCAGTTACTAAAGATTCTATTTCTATTAATTGTTTTTTTGGTATAACTCACTATGTGATATATCCTTCTGTCTGTATCTTCAAGTATGTAATCAATCTGTGACGCTTGTGGTAAATTGCCCCTGCTGTACCTAAGTTTTATGAGGTAATCACTTAAATCTCTGTCTATGTTGATAAAATGTGTTTGTTATTATTAGACCGTTTTTCCAAACATAGATATGTGATATTATTGCATTTATATATGTCTAGAAAGAGGACACATATATCTTATCATACATATCTCCATATTTGATGAATTATATTCAATAGACATCTAACACTACAATACATTGCATTATCTATTGTTTATTGCCGTCTTTGATTTCGTTTTTTTGGGACTACAAATATTTGCGTTGCAAATGGTCGATCTCGTTGATAATGATTATTATCTCCAGCTGCTACATTTGAACTTAAAAAAAGGCGGTTAGTTATCCGTCTAGGATTCTTGAATTAATTTATTGTCTCTATAGCATTCATCAGCGCTACATTTTATGAACACAAAAGGCGTTGTTCTCCGTCTAGTTCAATTAATTTTATTGTTCTATAGCATACATCAAATTAATGTCATTTCTCTGTTGTTTCATCTATTGTTTTTGAGTTATCTGGGTTTTTTTCTGATGTATGGTTTTTCCCAAGCGAAACGGAGTACACAGAAGAATGTAACTGTTTTTAGTATGAGGATGTACGTCAGTGTAGTTCTGTTCTTTCCAGTCTCTATAGCTCCATTAGGACATTCATTGTATACAACTCAAGAAAAAGAGAAAATATTGGACATCTGCTTTGGCAGAAGTGCGTCAACATATGAGATGATTGACACCGTGACAGAGACTTGTGGAGATCAACGATCGCCTCACCAGCCGGCACAGCGCTTGATGAGGATGATGATTTTATTCTGATGGACGCCGAGTGGTTACTGGGGCCCAAATTTGGGGTGTAAAGAATATAACCACTGTTACCTCCCGATGTCGTAAGAGGCGACTAAGAGGTTTGGATGAAATCGGATGCAGGTGTCCGCTAGGAATGTAACCTGAAACAAATGCTTGCAGAAAACGGATGCACGGCCGTAATTCGCATAACTGGTGCAACGACCCCTCACAATGAGGAAGGGGATGGATTCTACGGAAGCCAATCTGCCTCAAAATTTACCACCAGAATAATGTCAGACCTCCCATCACGGAGGTGGCCAAAACTTACTTGAAGAGGTAGGCACAAACGGGAAGCAGAAATCAAGGAACTATGTCCTACAGAACTGTCCCCAAATGCAGACTTGAGAAGAAAGAGATGGCCCACTTACACTAGCGTCCATGACAAACTGTATGGCGTGGCTGATAATCTGAGGCAGACAGCTGCCTTTTTAAAGAATCCGAACTCCCAATCTAGTGAGAACGCAGAAGAAGAATAATTCTGATGGACATACAGTTGTAACATCCCTTTTATTGTAATGCTGTATTCAGCTCATATCTTGACTTCTTGTTCAATGATTATTTCTTGTTATTCGCGCAGGAAACTTTGCATTTAGTTTCTTCTGTCGCCATATTATTTATTTTCTGTCTATCTATTTCATTATTATATGTGACATACATCGTTTATTACACGAGAGTCCGTTTAAATGCATTATTCACAATGGGGCATGGCGATCGGCAGTGAGGGCGGCTAAAAAGAAAAGAAAAACAACATCACATGTGGAAAAGAGAGCACAGGGGCAGAAGAACATCCTGCATCGGCTCTAGTCTCAGTTTTACCCCACAACTATGGCAATGATTGCCACTCCAGAATGGGCCCATTACAGCCACATGAAACGTTGTGATTCAGCACAGAACATAACTACGTGACGCAACACCTATTGTCTCCTGAGATAAGAGGCCAGATGATGATGATCCCTAAGATTTCGAACGTATCGGTTCTGATTCTTCATCTTCTTCTAGCGATCTCTGGTCATGCGATTTATTGATTTGGACCACACACAGGTCAGCTTCCAGTCTGTCACGTTTCCCCAAGCATATTTTTCCGGTCGACTAGGTGGGGCCCATATGTTCCTTGCAGGATATGTCTGGTTGTTCCGCCTGCTGCACAGGCAGAGAGCTGTTTGACTTATTCTTAGTCTATAAAGTGTTTGTTGAGTCTGCAGTGTCAGTACGTAGTCGAAATATAATGACCTGGTCTGTTCTGCTTAGGTCTTTGAGGAGTTTTTTCCATAATCATATCCAGTGTTTGTCTTCGTCTACTGAGATGTTCTCTGTATGAGGGTTTTGACCTCTTAAAAAAGACAGGGCTGGTAAATTTGTTTTTTGGGCCTGCCCTCCTTAGCTAAGACTTCGCCTCTCATTGCATGCAATGCCACAGTGAGATGGAATCCACTGCAAGTGAATTTCTGCCTTTTCTGAAAACTGGCAAGCTCTTTTTTTAGGTTTCGTACTGTGCTGTAAACGGTTTTGCCTCCTGGGCTTTTATAGCTGACAGTGAGTCTGTAAGAAATAACATCTTGCCTGCAGGCGCTTGAGCTATTCATGTTCTGTGCTGCCATCAGAAGGGCTAAGAGTTCTGCTTTGAATTGGAACATATTCTTCCAGTAGGGCCGCTAGAAAACACAGTAGTAGCATCTGGGTGCCTAATGCTCTTAAAATTCCCTAGTCAAAACCTATTAGTTTTAAATTTGAAACAGGTATCCATCTACCTCAGTTAACGTAAATTAAACTGGTGTAAATAGTGGAAGTAATTGTAATGAAAGTTAAACTAAACATGATCGATGTAGAAAGTAGACATTTTATGACAATCAATGACAAAAATATAAATATTTTTGCACAAACAAAGCTCTGATCAATTCATTTCTTACTGTCACATTTATTTAATACATTAAAACCGAAAGTGAAACATAAGAGAGTCTTCTGTCACTGTATATTTTGGTCTCACTTATTTTGAGTATGAGATTCGAAAATGTGTAACTAATACCACCAATGAAATATTGAACCTAGCAACCGAAGCGCAGATTTGAACCGGTTAGTCGTTTTGGCATGGTAGGTTGAATCCCGTCTTTGATAAATAAAAATGACCACTTTGGAGATATTTTTGGCGCGACTATGGTCATTAGATGATTAGTATAATAGAACATTGAAGACACAAACAAGAAACTGGACATTTCTTACAAGTAACAATAAAACATGGTCAAAGTTTGGACAATAATGTCATACACTTTGATTCAGATACATAAGTCACAGTCATATAACAGAGTGATTTGTCTAACGGAGAAGTATCAGTTTGATCTCTATGACGATGAAACATACAATCGATTAAGAAGGTATTAACTCTTTTATCATCAGCCCCATACACAGATAAAAGATGGTTGCCAATGATGTATATGCCCGTCCACAACACGGTAACATATTTTTGACAAACGTATAAGACAAGTTATAGGAGGTATGAAGAAACCCTGAAAGATCATCGAGCTAAGTTATATATTTTTGCCAAAACCCAGAATATACTTATCTGTATTACTAACATTCTAGAGAGTAATAAACCTGGTGTAGGCCTACTCTAGACCAATTCATCATGTACTATTGGTGACTAAGCTGACCTTTTTTTAGTGGGGTAGTTTATCACTTGAAAATAGGGATTATAACAAAGCTGGCACGTGAGATTAGGATATTTGCGACGGCATTCGACCCAAAGATGGGCACTGATGCTATGGGGATTGATTTGTAGATGTGTATAGCAAAATATTTTTTAAAATCATCATACACTCTTTGCTAAAATGTGAGATCGATCCTTGGTTGTGGAACTGGATAATTGATTCTTAGATAGGAAGAAAACATAGAGCCGCCTTTGATTGACATGCTTTCGTACTTCAAGACAGACTATGATATATTGTGATACCTTTTAATATCTGTAAGTTTCTCAAACATCATGTTAAATAAATGATTCATTGTTGCAAGCGTGCTCTTGCAGATATAAAGGGCTCTGTGGTCACATACCTTGAGTGATTGCTATATTTGCCATCCACTGACCATGTCTTAAGCAGAATACAGGTTTCGCGTCCTCATGATAGCACGATCACAATGTGAACAACAGAAAAAATACCCGTATAAAGTCATTGACTGTATTAGAGGTTCTCCTATTGATGAGATAAGATTTTGCGTATATTCTGTCAATTTGTTTTTGCTATCAATCACAACAAAGCATCATGAACATCCCGTCCACACAAAAACTAATGATGTTAAGAGTACGAGAATCAAAAGTTGCATGTCGTGATTCCCCAAGCTAAGAAATTAAGTGGTCAGATGACAACATTTGTGAAAAATGGATTCCGATAGATGGTAGAATAGCCCACCTATGCAATGCTATTGTTACTGTTTAAATTGAATTTAGTGTCTAAGGCAATATGAATGCTCATTTCGCAAATAAGCAGCTGATAGCAGAAAACGAAAGTGTTGATGATGTTGTTGAATATACTGATGGGTCTGTACATTGTGGTGAGAAGCCCCTTTTGGGATTTTCTAGTATATATATTTTGGAACTGCAGGTAAAACTATTTGATTGGCAAAACACGTAATTAAAAAGTACTGAGTTTTACAATTACAAAAACAATGACAAAAATACAGCAACGTTTCGACCAACAAGGCCTTTATCAAGCAAACGAACAAACAGGAATGACAAATTAAAATGAAACACAAACAGACGACCAAATACAAACGTACCTAAGGAAAATCTGGAATAAAAACGAATAACGAAATAAATGTAACACAAAAACACCATAAAACTAGAAATAGAAAGGAAAAGAAACAATGAAACATCAGTAAATATATAACTTGAATACATGCAACATATAGATTACAAAGCATGGGAAGAGAAAGTACTAAGAAGCATAAGAATGTAATACGTTAGGCCCGCGTGGTCGCAAGGTACCATACAAAGAAATCAACCGATTCTCCAGAGCAAATCGACTGCGATCATCAGAGGAAAATGATCGGATGGCTGTGACCTGGACATCGAGCACCTAAATGGCCATATCATTGAAATGGGTGGTTTTCAGGGTCACAGAGCATTGGCGTATGTCGCGTAAGTGTTGGGAGAATCGGTCACTGAGCCTCTTGCCTGTCTCGCCGATATAGCCTTGTTACACCCTACAGATAAATTGGCGAAGATGTTTCGGGACTCGCATGTGAACCCATCGTCAATAAGAAACGTGCCGAAAGGAAAAGATACAGTACGCGTCTGTATCACATAAGCACACGTGTTGCAACGCCGACGACCACACTGGACAGTGCCAAAATGAGTCTGGATATTGGACTTAAGGCGACTTTTCCAACATATCCTTCTGTCCCGTCTGTAAGACACCAAAGGATAGTTGGGGAAGACAGAACGGGGCTCAGGATCTGATCTAAAGGGGAGACAGATGACGAATAAAACATTTTTTACCAGGGAACTATGGGGTGGGAAGTTAAGATAGTTTTACTCTGTCAGGTTAATAGTCCTATGCTGATGGGAAGGGCCTGCTGGCAGTGTTTTCTGAACTCGATGCCCTAGCCGAGACAAGCACCCTCTCCAGGTATAAGCGCTAAAAAAAGAAAACAACATCGAGCTCTCAAAATCATCGTCCTCACTACAAAGGCGCGAAAGGGGTAAGAGCTGCAGAATGGCAGAGTCACGACAAGGCCCGGGTGTGGAAGAAGTATGAGGAGAAAAAATGGGCATCAGTAGGCTTGAATATACTGATGTAGTGATAGTGGATAGGCGTAAGGTGATAGTAATGTCAAGAAAGTTGACACGAGTAGTGGAGATGTGAGAAGTAAAACGAATAGAAGGTTGAAAACATTAATGAAATTAATGAAGCGTGACAAATCGGCTTCAGGCATATCAGTGATGCCATACAGTCATAAATGTATCTGTGATAGACAGACGGAAGGGGCCATCATATGATCCATCTAGGTGTTCAAGATAACCCATGAAAGACAAGCATAACTAGGTCCCATTTTAGTACCCCATCAGCCCCACTGATCTGCTCAAAGGATTTGGGCATTAAACTGAAAGGGTTAAGAGTGAGAACTGGTTCTAAGACGAAGAGGCAGAAAATTGGCACAAGTGGATTAGTTCTCCTATTGAGAAAGAACTGGAGCTATAAGGCCGTCAGGATGAGTATAGAAGTGTACAATAGCACATCAAAGGAGGAAGAGACGGTAGGTTCTCTCGGTAGCAACTCAATGGTAGAAAAGACAGACAAAGCGTGGTTTGTATCCTTCAAAAATGACGGAAGTGTGGTGACTATGGGATTAAAGATGCTATCAAGGAATTCGAAGATGTGTTCCGTAGGGCAGGAGCAAGCAGAAACGATTGCCTCGGGATTTGTGGGTTTATGAATTTTGGGGAGCATATAAAGGCGGTTTACCCAAACAGCTATCGATCACACAGAAGTGATGATGCACTGGATGGAAGGTCGTTCGTGAATTAAGTTCTTAATGACTTCCGAACCTTTTATTAGACTGGGTGACATCAGTAGGGCTGGTTTTTTAAAACTGGGTCACGCAGTTGGTTGACCTTCCTGAAGGTAAAAATCTTTGCTCCGGGGGACTATAGCTCCGCCTTTGTCGGCAGGTTTGATAACAATGTCATCACGTCGACGGAGGTGTGATAGAGCACGAAACTCCGACGGTGACATGTTGAAATGCCAAAGGCGTTTTTGGGGGGAGCAGTCAATATCACGTAGTTCTTGATGTGAATCCAAAAAGCGTTAGAGCACCCGGTTTGGGTGTCCAGTCATGTTTCAGTAGAAAACTTGGAAAACATACTCGAAGTCAGTACATAGGTCAGAGTCAACCTGGTTCTGAAAGTGAAATTTCAAGCGCAAGCCACGGTGAAAATGAGTCACATCTTGAAGAGTTGAGTAGTGGTCAATGGTGGTCGAGAGGAACAAATTAAGGCCCTTACTTAAAACAGATCTTCGTTGTCCGATAATGGAAGGTCTGGGAATACAAACCACCTGTGTGAGGAGAAGATCGTAGTGGACAATTGGAAGGAGGGTAAAAGGTACAGGGCGAATAAGGGTTTAAATTTTTGTTGGTGGTGGGTGCAAAAGAAATTCTTCGTTGTCTGTTAAGTACATGGATAATGAAAGAATAAGGAGTAAAGGAGCATATTGTTAGAAGTGAGAAGTCGTAGAAGCTGAAGAAGTTGGGACTGGGAGGAGTCCAAGTCAGACAGAAGATGTGTATGATTAGCAGCAATACAAGCACGCTGTGAACCAGCTTCCAACTGTTTAACCGTTGTACAGCGCTGAATTATTAATTAGGATCGATCGTATGTTGCTGGGGTTCGAAAGAAAACAAAGAATAGTAACACTGCGCTCCGCAAGTTTATCGTAGAGGCGACTGAAGTAGCGGCCTATAGAAGCTACCTAGTAAAGAGTCCAGAAATCGCAAGTGCTGGCATAATTGCAGGCATTTAAATGGCACAACGTTCAATCTCTCTAGGGGTCAGTTAACTATATATCACAAAGGAAATGATTAACAAGTGGGCGGTATGGAGTGATTGAAGAGGAAATTAAATATGTTAATACCATAGAGGCAAATTATATAGCATTAGTTTTTTTAAACTCAGTCACAGGAGTATTTAACTTATGTTAGGAACAAGAGGTTTGTGTATATAAAATGTATACATATGTGTGTATGTACATGTACGTTCATAAACGTATAATATAGCGTAACTGACAAATGTATTTATTTGTTTAGTAGATGTGTAGATCTTTGCTCATTTGAAGACCTCCCGAAAAAAAAACTCTCATTTTTTCGTTACAATTGTTACAGAACATCATGTATGTGGTCAAGATATTCCAGCAACATTCAATAATGTTAATTGATGTCCTGATAACGAAACAGCACAACAGGTGTATGATATTATCTTCATTCTTGACTCGAGTGGCTCTATTGGTTTTTCTGATTAAAGAATGTACTCAATAAACAAAAAGTTTAAACTTACTTAAACATTGTCAATACAAGAGAGTTAACAGCGATTATTCTTGTTTCCCAATACAAGAGAGTTAACAGTGATTATTCTTGTTTCTAATACAAGAGAGTTAACAGCGATTATTCTTGTTTCTAATACAAGAGAGTTAACAGTGATTATTCTTGTTTCTTATAGAGAGTTAACGTGATTATTCTTGTTTCTAATCAGAGAGTTAACAGCGATTATTCTTGTTTCAATACAAGAGAGTTAACAGTGATTATTCTTGTTTCTTATCAAGAGGTTAACAGTGATTATTCTTGTTTCATACAAGAGAGTTAACAGCGATTATTCTTGTTTCTAATACAAGAGAGTTAACAGTGATTATTCTTGTTTCTTATATGGTGTTTTTGATATAAGGGAAAACTGCAGTAAAACTATGTAGCAATGGCGTAGCACGTAAAAACAAAATACTGCAGTTTTACAAAATACAATAACAATAAAATCAATGTTTCGACCAAAAGTTCTTTATCAAACAGAGAAAACAACGAAGTAAAACTTTCACTTTTTCACAGCACACTACATATAGAATACAACAACCAACTCTTAACAGCCCTAATATGAAAATGTGTGAATAAAAACGAATAACGAAATAAGTGCAAAAAAAAAACTAGAAGCAGAAAAAAGAAGGTAAACATTAAAAATAAAAAAATATATATAAATATATACATTTAACATATCATCATCAAGGCGTATCTTTTAAGGACGTTGCTCTCTTTGGGACATCTGAAATTCACTCTGTCTCTTGCCAGTTCACCCCCCTTCTCGATGTCATGTTCTGGTTTCTTTAATATCCTTTGCCATCTTCTTCTTGGCCCGCCTCTGCTTCTGGACACTGCCCTCAGTATTATTCTTTCCAGGCCATCGTGACGCTTGATGTGACCAAAGTATGTAATTTTTCTTAATAGTATGTTGTTTATCAGCCAATTCTCTTTAACATTTAATTCTTTCAGGACATCAGTGTTCTTTCTTTTTCTGTCCATGGCATTCTTAGGATCTTTCTGTAGCATTTAGTTTCGAAGGACTGGATTTTCGTTCTTGTTTTTTTGTAATAGTCCATGATTCACAACCATAAGTAGCCACTGGAAAAATGCATGCTCTCAATATTTTTAATTTTAGTCTTTTGCTGTTGCTTTGCCACATGTTCTTCATTGTGTTTAACTTCTTGATTGCTATTGCCAACCTTCTTGAGATCTCCCTTTTGAGCAGTCACCGTTTTATAATTATTGAGCCCAGATATTCGTAGTTCTTTACACATTGGAGTTCTTCATTGTTTATTTGGATGTTAGGTGAGCCTTTTGTCAGTTGACATGATTTTTGTGTATTCAAATGTAGATGTTGGTCTTCACTATGTTTCTTGGTCGTCATGATTAGGTTTTCCAAACCCTCTCTGCTGGTGGATAATAATACTGTATCGTCTGCGTATCTAAGCTCTGGTATGGATTTGCCGCCAATAGTGCGAGGGTCGTAATTCACATAGTTGGCATCGTCTTTACATTCCTCCCTGATGCTCTTCGCATATATTTGAATATGTATGGGGACAAATACATCCCTGTGGTACCCCTTTTTGAATCTCGAACCATTCAGCATTTCACCTCCTATTTTAATGTTGCCTGTTGTTCGTGGTATAGAGATTCTATGAGTTGTTTGTGTATTGGAAAATGCTGTCTTTCATGATGTTCCACATTTTCTGGTGTTGTATATGTTCGAAAGCCTTGCTATAGTCTATGAAACATGCATGCAGGTCTATGTTGTATTCTCTGCATTTCTCGATAATGAGTCTCATACTGCAAATATGGTCTCTAGTGCCTCTACCTCTTCTGAAACCTGATTGTGTTTCGTGTATTTCATCTTCTAATTTTTGTTTCATCCTCTTCATTATGATTCTAAGTAGGATTTTGCTGGCATGACTTATAAGGGCAATAGTTTTGTAGTTGGTGCATAGTTTCAGGTTTCCCTTATTTGGAATAGGGATAAATACTGATCTTTTCCATTCCTTTGGCCAGGAGGAGCTATTCCATATCTTTGTGCACAATTTATGATATACCCAGACGTGGCCTCCCAGCTACTTGAATCAATTCCTCTGGTATATCATCGCACCTTGGTGACTTCCCTCTCTTCAGACTTTTGATGGCCAGGCGCACTTTATCCAACATGGGCTCTGGTTGTCTCTTTGTTTTCTGTTATCTTATGTGGATTTTTAGATGTGTCTTCATACATGTTTCTGCAGTACTCACGCCATATTTCTAGTACATCTTTCTTTTCTGTTAATGTTTTGCCATTGTTATCGTTTATGACTTGTATTGATGGGCTGAAATCAAGTGTCATTATATTAATTTCGTTGTACATTTCTCTCTCTTTCCCTTGTTTTCTTAATTCATCAATTTTATTGCATGGGTGACTACGTGTTGTTTCTTGTTTTTTTCGGATTTCTTTCTTGACTTTTCTTGAGCAGTTTTATTTTCCCAGTGCTGTTTCGTTTTAACCCCACGTTTGTTTTAGCTTTCTTCTTTCTTCAATTAGCTTCAGTGTTTTTCAGTTATGTAGACCTGTTTCTTGTATACTTTCCTGGGTATGATATTTTGTGCGGTGGAGAGTAATATATCTCTTGCATGTGTTGCCAGCTCGTCAGAAGTCATGTCTTCTTGAGCCGCCATAAGTATGTCAAATTTGTTTTATATTTCTATGTTGTATTCTAGTGGAATGGCATTTGTATCAAAACGTATAGGACCAGCTGCTTTCTTTGTTGTCTTCAGTCTTAATTTAAACTCTGCCACCATCAGTTCATGGTCAGGTCATAGTCTGCTCGGGTAGTGTCTTTACTGATAGAATCCCATGTTATCCATCTTCTTTGGACCAAGATGTAATCTATTTGGTTTCTGGTGTTGCCATCTGGTGAGGTCTATAGTCTTCTTGGATGTTGCCTGCTTAGGGTGTTCGTATTGGAGATATTATTTTCTAGGCAGAATTCAATTATTTTTGTGCCTCTTTCGTTTCGCTGTCCTATGCTGAAGGATCTTTTATTTTTTCCTCCCCTTCAGCTGTTTCCTTGACGACCTTTGCGTTAAAATCTCCCATTACTATCAGGATGTCTTTTTTACCAACTATCTATTGCTCCTTGTAAATTTGTATAGAATTCATCTAACTCATCATCAGGAGCTGTGGTTGTTGGGGCGTATGCTTGTTTTATTGTGATCTTTCTGTTCTTTGTCTGTAGTCTCATCATGATGAGTCGGTCGTTGATAGGATTGTATCCAAGTAGTGTTGTGGATATCTTCCTTGCCAAAATGAAACCGACTCCACTCTGTCCACTTTTTGCCTTCCCTGAGTATATTACTGTGTCACCTGTATTTAACATATACACATAAATAATATAAACATGAGAAGAGAAAGTACTAAGAACCATAGAAATGTAGTGCGTTGAATCCATGAGGTCGCAAGGTACCATATGACGAAATAAAACGATTCTCTAGAGAAAATCAGCTTCGATCATAAGAGGAATATGATGGGATGGATCTAACCTGGACATCGCTATCTCCCAAATAGTCAGTTCGGGGTAAAAGGCGCAATGAAATAAATGGGCGCCAGATTAGTGAGCTGGCACTAATCCCTTGCCCTCACCTCCACGTGGTGACCCTGAAAACAGAAGGGTGGTTCCGGTCTGGCTAAGAGGGCAGGTGCCGTGAGAGAGCTACTCTGGGGCAAGTAGAGATGTAAAGGCAGTCACGCTAGATGGCATCCGCTCGCAACACAGACGAGCAAACTCCCAGAGTGACTATATGCTCCCTCTCTCTGACCAATGGGAAAAGCTGGAAAGATGAGCGTGAAACGCGTGGGGCGAAACTCGGAGCGCGTGCATGCTCCTCTTGAGCCCCTCTCTTGAGTCGATGGTATGCGGATCGAGTTGAGCTCCCGTGGGTTCACATAGGTAAAACTCGGTTCTTGCCCCCGGGAGTCGGACGCCCGGAAAATGTGAGCACTGTGGGAATTGACGGAAATCGCGAGGTAGGCACCAGGGCAGAGCGAGCACGCATATGGACGTTGCAGGGTGGGCCACATGAGGCAAAACCAACCCCATCTCAGTTGTGGGGACCGGGTTGGAGTCATAGGAGGGACAGCACAGGAAAATATGGCACGATACCGAAGACAAGGAAAATGTGAGCACGGCGAAAACTGATGGTGACCAGGGCAAGAGCTAGTACGCACTCTGGCGATGCCATAGTGGGCCCTACCGAGGGGCAGGCGAGCATGGCATGACATGGCATGCAAGGAAAACACGGTATGCAAGGAAGGCATAGCAAGCGCGGCAGGTAATAAGGTGTGCGTCCCACCCAAATGTGCAGAACAACTGGAAAGCCCAACAGAGGTAAAGCCAATGCGCGTTTCCGTTCGCAGGAGCTACTGATGCCTTGTAGTTTTATTGGGGACAATCAAAGGCTAGCAGATTAAACCGTACACAAAACTGGACGGTAGGTGAACCAAGCAGTTTATTAGTAAGACGCTTATAGGTGGGCAGACGACGCTCATCAGCCCGGGAGGGTAGGCCGTCTACGGATCGTTGTTTGAAAGAAAATAGCAGCCTGCTGCCTTGTGGGTTTTGGCTGGGGACAGCAAAAGCTAGCGGAAACGAACCCAGTAAACGCAGGTTGAAACGGAACACACTACCTAAGGATAAGCACCTGAGCTCCAATAGATAATGAAGGTTTGTCCACGTACATTCCATTCTGATGTTTGGCTGTTTATATATCACAATAGAATGATACAAATGGCTTAAGAACGATCGGAAAGAAATGGTCAGTTGCATTATAATGGGTGCTACAGAGGTCAAGAGCATTGACATATATCACCTAAGTGTTGGCCGAAACGATCACTAATCATTTTACCAGTTTCGCCGATATATGCCTTTTCGCAACGTTTACAAGTGATGGCGTAGATTATATTCCGTTACTCACATGTAAAACCATCCTCAATAACAAACGCGGCTTTAGGGGTAAAAAACAGTATTGGTCTGTATCATATAAGCACATGCATGGCATCTTTGATGGCGACAACGGGTGGTGCCAAAATGACCCTGGCCATTGGTTGGCTACTGTGTCCCAACATACCCCTTTTGAACTTCTGTCCTGTCTGTAAGCCACAAGCGGATAGTTTTGGAAGACGGGAGCGTGTCTCAGAATCCGATTTTATAATTTATGTTTACGTAGAATGAGGAGTGAGATGGTATGATAAGATTCACCATCATCATCAGGTGCAAATCTACACATCGAAAGTTGGCTGCAATGAATCTCAAGCATCCTATGTCTTCATGAGTTTTTTACTCTGTCAGACTGTAACCTGTCCATTTCTTAAAGTTTCCCTCCACTTATCTCTCGGTCTTCCTCTTGTTCTTCCCCCTCCCTCAACTTTCACCTTTAGTTAAGATTTTATCATGGTGGTATGCCTTTTTATGTGCCCAAAATACTTTTTTGGTCTGAATTTTATTTCTCTTAATAATTGTTTCTTCATCCCTAGTTTTCCTAAAACTTGACTGATTGTCTGTTTTTCTGTCCATAAAACTCTGCCTATTTTTCTATATATCCACATCTCAAATGCATCAATTCTGTCTTCTAACTGCTTGTTCATTGTCCATTTTTCCGAGCCATACATTAATATAGGATATATATAGCAATTTGATCATTCTCATTTTTAGCCTGTTTGTGATTTGTTTGGATGTCAGTAACTTCCTCATACTATTGAAATTATCCTTGGCCATTCCTATTCTCTTTTTAATTTCATGATAGGATTACGAACGATGAAGTCAAAGAAAGAAATAAGCAGATACCAGCGGAGAAAGAGCTAAGGAAGAGACGCTGGCGATGGATAGGACACGCATTGAAAGACGACCAAAAGCATTGCAAGACATGCACTGTTTTGGAACTCGCTGAGAAAGAGAAATAGTGGAAGGCCTACATATTTCTGGAGAAGAGAACTGGAGATTGATATCAAAAGGCTAGGTAAAACATGGAAAGAAATTGGAAGGGATGGCAGGAGAGAGGAAGAGCTGGAAGAAGTTTGTTGAAGACCTGTGCCCGTTGAGATTTGAAAGATGAAGATAAAGAAGAAAAAGGTAATGTAAAATTTTTGACTTGTTTAATTGTTGTTTGTCGATGTAGATATTGATATCGTTCTTCTGTGTTTGTTATAGACAATATTTTACATCATTATTCATTTAATGATATCGAACAATTGATTTCTAAAATATGTTATCTGTACTAACATTTGTAATTTGTTAACAATAAACAAACTGGCTCTCTGACACTCCGAATACTAGGGTCATTGTTGTGTCTCTCTAACTCTAAGCCGATGCTCGTGTAATGTTTGAAAGATTTGAAGTGGCGGTACGCCCGGATGTCGTCTAATTAAGTTTTCAACCCGCAGATGCTTATGTGAATCTACTATCCTGGTCATGTTGGTGTTCTTGACATTGAGATAGCAGACAGGCTTGTATCAACATCATTGCTTGTCGGAGAATTGAGGATAAATAAATGGGATGTTCTTCAGTCTCTTGATGACCACTTGTTGAATACGGACATTAACATTGTTTTTGAATCTTTCCAGAATGTTAAGTATTTTGTAATATCACGTTTTTCAAGTAGAGCTAATTGCCTGAGAGTCAAGTGAGGGCGTATATTTAACTAGCGAGCCACCGACGCCATCAATATGCATACTCTTCGTCATCTGATGAAAGAGACTGAGCATCATTGAATCTGCCCAATGTGCTATCGTGTCACTTAAATTGAAGTAATATGCTGACACTATTTTCTTGCTAATATTCTTCTTCTTTCTTCGTTTGTCGTCACCCTGCTACCGGATACACAGAGTGTTCTACAACAGAACATCAAGAAAGTATGACCACGAAAAAGGTGAATAGATGACAAAGCAGAATCCGGTCAAAAAGGAAAAAATAATTTTCACCCAAGACACTAGAGCAGTACAAGAGAATAACAGAGAACCCGACACTAGGCAATAACCTGGTAACAGTGTGACGACAAAAGAAAAAAGAAGACGAAAATGGTTGGTTCACATATGTAGACATCTACCTTGCAGTAAGACATTCATACAGATATTATGTTGCTTCTATAATCATAATGTCAAATTTCTCTGTCAAATTTCTCTGTCAAATTTCTCTGTAAATTTCTCTGTCAAATTTCTCTGTCAAATTTTTCTGTCAAATTTCTCTGTCAAATTTCTCTGTCAAATTTCTCTGTCAAATTTCTCTGTCAAATTTCTCTGTCAAATTTATCTGTCCAATTTCTCATCTTCTGTATACAAACATGCCTAGTATTTAAACTTTAGAAAATACCTAAACAACTGATGACTTACTAACAGTTTAATAAAAATAATAACATAACAAGGAAAAGACATACCAATATTTTATTCAATAGTCAAGATAAAATAACATTTCAAGTTGGTAATTCTTGCACAGAAAAATGTATTAAAGTATTTAAATAATATAAGTGCTTTTATATTTCCTCATTTGTTTGTTTAACTGTATCTGTGTTTTTACTTGTCTCTTAGCTGTACTAGTGACATGTATGAATGTGTTATATGACAACTGCACACTGGACAATTGCACATAGGACAATCGTACACATATACAATTGCATATATTACTATTGCACACAAGCCAGTTACACACATAAATTTCACACATTTTCATATAACTAAACAAAGTAAATTAGTATGGAATTTTAATCTGAAATTAAATAAAACATGGTAAACAGACAAGTGACATTAATCATTTTTAATGTACATAAACACTTACCATAAACAAAATTATTGTAAATTGCAATCCACCTCAAAAACTGAAGCTTATCGTATATTGCTCTTCCTGATAACTAAAATGACGTTTAATATTATTATACAAGATATTGTTGTTACTAAAAATAATACTGCGGCTTTGATAATCTTGCTTTCTATCGTAATAAAATACCGTCACACTAAAGTCGTACTCAAGAAGACTTTTCTTGCCTTTAGGATTACGTTCTCAACATGATTCTTAAATGACAGGCTTCTGTCAAGTGTTATACCAAGATATTTTAGTGTTTCGCTTCTGTCTATGTCTTTGTTACACATGCTGACAACTGGAGTAGGTGTCTTTAATATGTGAGTATTAAGAGAGAACCATGTCAGAGAAACCTTTGTTGAGGGTTCACATTCGCTACGAATTCATTGACCAGTCACCAATCCTATTCATTTCACATTGTAATGCAGAAGAGATCTCATTTCTGTCCTTGCCATCGATACACCCGAATGTTATCGGCGTACGGCATTGTTCTGTCAAGTCCGACCCTCTGTGTGTTCGTTACGCCGAATTTTATACATTGCACAGGACTGGCGAGTAGGGACCTGAGGGAAAGGGTCATTAGGACCTGTTGTGGTTGTGATGCATGACCACAATGCCCAAATAACGTGCGTTCAAAAGTGCAGCAGCAATCCACCTGACCAAGCCTGACTCCACCTGCATATCCATTAATAACTGCATAAGTAAGTTGTAGAACATTGTTATATGCGTCCTGCAAATCAATGGCGCTGCTGCCCTTTCCATCCCCCTTTTGAAACCCCTCCTTACGCATCATAAGCAAATAGTGTCCTTTCCTGGACGATAGCCGCCGAGAGTGGAGGGGAACAGACCATTTGTCTCCATTATATTTGAAACTCTACGAGCCAAGAATTTTTCAAGCAGTTTGCCGACAGTGTTTTGCAAGGTAATAATTCTATATCCACTTGTGCCTGTGATATCTTTTCCAGGCTTAGGCAAGGGTCTCAGATAGCTGTGAAGCCAATCATCAGGAATAGCGCCAGTATGGATACTTTTATTGAAAAGCTTGCATAATTCAACAAGATAATTATCCTCCAGACATTTTATGTGACTGTACCGAACACCATCAGGGTCAGGTGCTGTATCCAAGCATGTCTTTAGTATTGATTTGATATTATCAACAGAAATGTATTCTATATCGTCGTCTATGACAGTCTGCATCTCATGGGAATGGTATACGATATGTTGCATCCTTTGACGTTCATGTCTGTCTTTCTTTTCTGTCTGGAGAATAAAGTTATGCAAGAACGCCTCACTCCTCTCCTCATCTGTCCTCAAAATTACCCAACTGTCCATAGTTAGATTAGGCATTAAGATGTATAGCCAGACTTTTCTTTCGTTCCGTCAGGGCCATTTTACGTTCCTGTGAGAGATTTTGTGATTTTCTGGCTTTTTCCCATGCTCTGGTTGCCATCCTTTTTCCGCCCATGCCTCTGCAATCTCAGGTGTCCACCATGGTGGTTGCTGGAAAAAAGTTATTGTTTTAAAGTTCAATTTGATGAACAATGTGCCTTTAGTCGCAGCTGACTGATGACATTAGGTTGGTGTCTGTCATAGTGGAAAGCACGATTCTGTGATCTCATCTGCTGATTTTTTCCAGTATTGCGTAAGGTAGATGATCAATGCCATGGTGTCCGAGAACATCCCAGCGACACAATGCATTCAAATCTGGAGAAACCAGATTGACATGTTTGTGGTTTACGTACGTCTAATGAATAGGTTCCCAAAGTGGGCGGTATCGCTCCCCCCAATTGGTGCTGAAGTCATCTAGGGAATGGGAATTGTGATTTCAGAATCATTTGGGGAGCGTCTGATGATAAGAGGTCGGTGGCTACTTATAGAAGAAATTAATAATTTATATTTGAATATAAATTATTATCGTGATTAACTATTCAATAATTATTTAAATGAACATTTTAATTCATCTTTGCACATCTTACACGGTCAAGTTTTTCATCAAGTTCTATTTCCCTTATATAATCATGTGAAAATTGACCATGTAGGACAGAAATATATGTAAACTTATTATGTCAAAGAGAAAATTGAGCGTGTATATATGTGTGTGGGGGTGGGGTAGTGTCAAGCTGTTATAATGGGAGGGCGTTACAAAGTTTACATCGTGGAAAGTGGGCGGTGTCCCAAAAAAATTTGGGAACCTACGGTCTAACGTCTACGTGGCCTCTGCAGTGTCTGGTACATAGACGAAATATAATAACATGATCTCTTCTGCTGACATGTTTGAGAAAGTCATTTCCATAATCATATAAAGTGTTTGTCATCTGGTCTACTGCATATATTCTTTTTAAGAGGTTTTTTTTATTTCTTGAAAAGACAGTTCTTGGTAGATGTATTCTTTGGCACTCCACCATTGGCTTTCCTTAGTCACAACATATGTACTTTCATTGCCTTCACTGATTGAGTGAGATGGAATCCAAAGCAGATGAATTTCTGCCTTTTCTGACAGTCCGATCAAGTTATCATATGATGCTCTGTATCATGCTGTCAGCGTATAATTTCCCTCCAGGAATTGTATATCTGATCAATATGCTACCGAATCAGGGATGTATTGTGGTCTTCTTTGTAATTAGAACATAGTTGTCCAGTGGGTTCGCCAGAAACACCTTAGACATTTAATGTAAATTTCCCCTCCCGTTTCATGGCTGCTTCTATTGCCAATATGTCCGTACACATTCTTGTCCATCTATCTTCTGGAAACATTTCATGAAGATGTTTCATTGTGGTTACTTTCTTCACTAGATTATTCTCTTCATCTTTGTTGACAACTTACTCATGAAGGTTACAAAATTAAGTGCTACTGATTCTAGTGTCCCGTGGTCAATACTTAAGTCGTCTGAAATGGAGTTGTAAATTAATATTTCTGAGTACGATTTTCATATTTATTTTACTTTGTGATTTAGACTTGTATGCGTTAGTTTGCTTTTTGTTTATTTTATCTGTCATTTTTTCATGCAGCAGATCGTAAGGCATTCTTTTGTTCATGTTGATCGGTCAGTTAGTTATTTGCTATCTTACTCCCATCGATCTTTGGCCACAAGAGTTGTTTTTATAAGTTCTCATCCTGAATATGGCAATTATTATTTATTGAACTTTCCCGATAGGACTATGAACTCGATCTCTATCTCATCTACTTAAATTAAGATTAGAAATCAGTGAAACATAGCCTGATCACTTCAAGAGGGACTCAAACCGAAAACTTTTGAAGCTTGCGGAAAGCACATTACCTCAACGCCACATATGCAAACATGTGACATATTGTAAAATGTAATTTTGCTGTAAACTTACAGTCAATGTTTGTTGTTTCATAGTTCTGGTACGTATTTGGAAATGATAAGAAAAACCTTCAAATAAATGAAAATAAAACGAACCACTCATTAAATATTATAGAATTTGTTTTTGCAATGTCACGTACCGATATAAATATATAGCATTTTAACGAGTTGAACAATAATTCTTAAATTATTAATGCATAACATTAATAAAGTTTGTTCTGGTACAAACAACACATTTTGATGTCCGTGTACTTAAAGGTGTTGTTAAGACCAACATAAATAATAAAGTTACCAATAGAGTTGAGACACTGAAGGGTGGTTCCCAAATTTTTATAAATATAACATGTGTCAGGTATATCACTGTAATCTGAAACAGTTCTAAGTTAGAAGCTATGAAAATCCACTCACACAATATACAAAGCAGCAAATGCTGAATAAAGTTTTGGTAGTTTTGATATTCTTTCTGGGAGGATAACTTGTTTCTGAAGTGACTCTCCTGATAGTTAGTCGTCTTCTACGATTAGTTATAATTTTGATTTTTACTCCAATTATTACTGAATCAATAGTTACTATACTAAGTGGTAATATCGATGTTGAATAATTACACATATCTTCAATCAAATGGTACATACCGCTACTCATATCCTGGTAGAACCGTTTTGTATGAACAGATTTACCAACAAGATTACCTTGTAGTACAACTTGTTTAAATTCAGAGATAAGTGCATGTTGATATATCAAATATAACAAATTAAGAATCATAAAACAAGAAATTACGAACAGGATTTGCCGAGGCTTGACAATGTTGATTTTGAGTGGAAAAAATATGACAACTAAACGTTCTATAGTTATCAAGGCAGGAATCAACAGAGTAAAACAGTCAATTTGAAGAATGAATGTAAATATGATGAACATGATATAAAATAAATAATTAATAACTTCAGAGAACATATGCACATGAAAAATGTTTCCAATCATAACATATGTAGAAACATTATTGATACCAACGAAGAAAAGGATATCAGAGACAGCCAAAAGAAGAAGAAGTAAGTTTGAAGATTTGCTGAATCCCTTTCGAAACAATAAGATAATACTGATGACGTTACCAACTATTCCTACACAACTTAAACATGGAAATATCATATAGTAAAATATTTGTTCTATTTTCTGAATTTGTTCTAGAATTTGAAGTTGAGTGTAGGATAAAGCATCAACTTTAGTTGCCACTGTCGTGATGTTCGTAAACATCTTTGTTTTGTACAATTGCTTTTCCTTGTACATAACTGAGTCCATATAAAATATATATTTTCCACTCCTAGCTTTGAGTTGTGAAGTAAAATATATTTTCCACTCCTAGCTTTGATTTGTGAAGTAAAATATATTTTCCCACTCCTAGTTTTGAGTTGGGAAGTAAAATATATTTTCCACTCCTAGTTTTGAGTTGGGAAGTAAAATATATTTTCCCACTCCTAGTTTTGAGTTGGGAAGTAAAATATATTTTCCACTCCTAGTTTTGAGTTGGGAAGTAAAATATATTTTCCCACTCCTAGTTTTGAGTTGGGAAGTAAAATATATTTTCTACTCTAGTTTTGAGTTGTGAAGTAAAATATTTTCCACTCCTAGTTTGAGTTGTGAAGTAAAATATATTTTCCACTCCTAGTTTTGAGTTGTGAAGTAAAATATATGTTCTACTCCTAGCTTTGAGTGGTGAAGTAAAATATATGTCCTACTCTTAGCTTTGAGTGGTAAAGTAAAATATATGTCCTACTCTTAGCTTTGAGTGGTAAAGTAAAATATATGTTCTACTCCTAGCTTTGAGTTGTAAAGTAAAATATATGTTCTACTCTAGCTTTGAGTTGTAAAGTAAAATATATGTTCTACTTCTAGCTTTGAGTTGTAAAGTAAAATATATGTTCTACTCCTAGCTTTGAGTTGTCAAGTAAAATATATGTTCTACTCTAGCTTTGAGTTGTAAAGTAAAATATATGTTCTACTCCTAGCTTTGAGTTGTAAAGTAAAATATATGTTCTACTCTAGCTTTGAGTTGTAAAGTAAAATATATGTTCTACTTCTAGCTTTGAGTTGTAAAGTAAAATATATGTTCTACTCTAGCTTTGAGTTGTAAAGTAAAATATATGTTCTACTTCTAGCTTTGAGTTGTGAAGTAAAGTATTTATAGAGTTACTTCATGATTTATATTGCCAGTAAAGATGAAGATGTTCAAGTTTAACTGAGAATTTGATGATAATAAATATAATCAAAGAAAGAATGATAATATTATCATCATTATCGTCGTTCACAAAACTTATCTACAAAAGACAATGACAAAATGAAAGTTGTTACTAACAGTTATAATAAACATGTTTGACTTTGTTCAGAAACAAAATTTAAATGTTGTAACGAAATTAGATTTAGAAAGTTGACAGATTGTCAGAGATTTCGAAAAACTTGAAGATACAATACATTTATGAAAACTAACAAATAATGGGAATAAAGGAACGACGATTCTGTTTGATGTATGATCAAATTGTTTGTATAAAATTGAGCATTATCTTTCGGTATATGTAAATAACATTGTTATTAATGTTTATTGCATTGTCTACTTTCATCTTTCTTTGAAGAGTCAGATTTTGTGTTTGGAAAATGTAATTATTGTTCAAATAATTCAAAATAAATATATATATAAAATATAAATAAATAAAGTTTAAACAAAAGACAATCATGTTCAATTTGTGAGTTGTCTATCTGTAAGGTAAATGTTAAAGCAAGTGTAAAGATAATCACCAATTCGTTAAGGATAAACATTTTTATTCTCAAAGACAATATTTTAGTTTGTGGAAATAAATAATACAATATCATTGATTGATATATAATTTGAAACATCCAATGTTTACTGACTTGTTTTGATAATGTTATCATCATTATCGTCGTTCACATCATTATCGTCGTTCACATTATTATCGTCGTTCACATCATTATCGTCGTACACGACCAACTAAAATTATAAAATAACTTGGAAACAATGCGTTGTTTGTGTGAACTGACAAGAAAATGATTATAACATAGAACAACATTGCTCAAGCATTTTCTTGGCAATTTTAATATGTTTTCAATTTATGCATTATTATTTGAATCTGAGGAAAATGACAAAATGAAGAACAATACATTTTCAACAATTTGTTTTCTTGTTATTTCTTAACAACGCATAACTTACAGCGCCGGATTAGCCTAGTAGCAGAAGTAGCAAATGCTACGGGCCCCGCGCTTCTAGGGGCCCCGCGCCTATGTGACAGAGATGAAAATGGAAAAAATAACCAGATGTTATATCAAAAACACGCACGCTGTTTGAATGTTTAAATATCGTGTGTGATGGTGCTGAATCCAACGAAATCGAAGCAGAAAATACAGAAGACGTGTCCCACTTTGTAGTAGATGAAGGCAGTGCTATAGAAGCAGCATCATTACCAATACTACCATTAAGATCAGCAACTCTTCACGATTTAGCCACATTTTCAACAAGACAAACTGAAGTCGAATGTACAGAAAGCCCTCCCAATTAAGCCATATCATCTTCAAGCCAAAGAGGCAGAAAGCACAGCACATGCTTCTAATGTAGCAACATCTTCTACAAGCCAAAAACACAACGAAAGTAAAATGTACTCCACGACATTGATGAATGGCCAAACAACTTCAATCGAAGTTATTGGATTGTGAAAGAAAGTAGCGAAGTGCAACATATGAACACTTCGCTACTTTCCTTTAGGCACGTTTCTTATTGACGATGGGTTCACATGCGAGTCCCGTAATCTTATCTATGCCATTATCTGTAAGCGGTGTAACAAGGCTTATATCGGCGAGACAGGCAAGAGGCTCAGTGACCGATTCGCCCAACCCTTACGCGACATACGCCAATGCTCTGTGACCCTGTAGCCACCCATTTCAATGATACTGGCCATTTAGGTGCTCACGATGTCCAGGTCACAGCCATCCGATCATGTTCCTCGGATGATCGCAGTCGATTTGCTCTGGAGAATCGATTGATTTCTTTGTATGGTACCTTGCGACCACGCGGGCTCAACGTATTTCATTCTTATGCTTCTTAGTACTTTCTCTTCCCATGCTTTGTAATCTATATGGGTATATGTTGCATGTATTCATGTTATATTCCATTCTTATGCTTCTTAGTACTTTCTCTTCCCTGCTTTGTAATCTATATGGGTATATGTTGCATGTATTCAAGTTATATATTTACTAGATGTTTCATTGTTTCTTTTCCTTTCTATTTCTAGTTTTTATGTGTGTTTTTGTGTTACATTTATTTCGTTATTCGTTTTTATTCCAGATTTTCCTTAGATACGTTTGTATTTGGTCGTCCATTTGTGTTTCATTTTAATTTGTCACTCCTGTTTGTTCGTTTGCTTGATAAAGACCTTGTTGGTCGAAACGTTGCTGTATTTTGTCATTGTTTTTGTAATTTGTAAAACTACAGTACTTTGTAATTACGTGTTTTGCCAAACATATGAACAGTGATTTCATGTCTTTAAAAAAAAACCCAAAAAAACGTACGATAAAGAAAACAATCCACGATTTTGTCGAAAGTCGTTTTCACATACACACATACACCAACAAACAAAACGCACATGAGAGATTGGTTGTGTTATACAGAAACTAAAGAACAACTGTTCTGTTTTGTTTTCAAAGTTATTGATTTAGGCTGTACCATAGAGTGACTGGTGTATTTGGAATACTTCGGCAGTTAAAATCTATTACAGCAGAAGAGATCTTGAAAAGAACTCCAAATATTGTCAGCTCTTACCAAGAGGATTTGGAAGAAAGCCTGGCGACGAACTTATGCAGTTCACTGAACTTCTTAAAACTAATGTAGCTGCTGCTATTAGCAACAAAAAGCATGAGGCTCTTGAACTGCAATTTTATAAACTTATAATGGAAAATTAATTTGAGTCGTGTTTCCCAAATGTAGAAATATTCTTACGAATTTACTTGTCTTTAATGATTACCAACTGCAGCGAACGTTCTTTTTCAACATTAAAGCGTATAAAAACTGAGTTCAGGAACATGATGGGACAAGATCGTCTAAATAATCTCACCTTAATGAACATTGAATGTAATTTACTTGGAGAAATTGATTTGTCTAGTATTATCTCTAAATTTGCTCACATTAAATCGAGACAAGTTTGTTTGTAAAAGTTGTGTTTTATTTTATTATTATACAAAGCTAGGCCCCGCGCTAAAATTTGCTACGGGCCCCGCGCTAGCCTAATCCGGCACTGATAACTTATTATGATATTCTGTACTATATTTATATTACACTTGGCGCTTAGTCGACTTTATTGTCCTGGGAAACAAGAAGAGCAAACAGTATTATTGTAATACTGACTAGACTTGTCTACATGAAACATTGATAGTTGTAACTGTTCTATGTACTTTCTGTATCACTTCCCAACATGTTTGTATTCTGTAGAATACTGGAATATATTATTTATATTATTATATTTATCTTTCTATATATATATCGGGATATCGTACCGACTTGAAATTTGGCAAGAGGGAAGCTTTCTTTTTTTGTTTACCGCTGTGAATTCAGACATAGTCACGGGACCTGGTACTGGCGATACTGACTGTTTGTTGCGTGAAGGCCTGTTTTCCTTATTATCAGTGCCCCCCGCCATACAGACGTGCCTTTTCCGACTTCAGAAGTTTAGAGAAGGGGGCTTCAATAGTGGAAAGATGTAACAATTAAAAAAAACCAAAACTATTGGATCGTCTTAATGCTTTAAAAACTCACTTAATTAACAACTTGTTGTAATAGTGATTAGCAAAAAAAAAAACTAAAATACGTTCATGACATATTTCTGCACACCATGGCACATGGTCGTACCAATCATGAACAAAACATGGACTACGCACAATTTTTTAAAATTTGTTTGGAAGACAGAGAGAGCAAATTATGGATAGCCTGACTTGATGGCACGGTAGAGCGTCAACATCTGAGTTGATAGCAAACACCAAAGATAGAGATTTTGGGAGATTCATGATCGCCTACACCAGACGAATCGGCACCTGATGACGATGTAAACTTTCTGGATGCTTTGAGCGACTGATTTTGGCCTCTGGAACACCACGATTTTTCAAAACAATGACGTCTAACTTGGAGTGGAAGTACATAAATGTCGAGTTTTATAATACTGCAAAATTAATGAAATATGTATACAAGCACATCTACAACGGGAGTGATCAGTTTGACAGAAGACATACTGCATCAACCTCAAACACGATTTCTCTGACATTCTTGTTCAGTATGCCAATCATTTCTACTACGATCATTTCATAAGTTTCTGTTACTTATTAAAGACGAAATTGTATTCCCTAACATATCAAACTCTTGAAGATTTCAGCTTGACATCGCTCACCCGTTATAAACAGGTTTTGTTTGACAGTAAATATTGCCGGGAAACTTCCTACAATGTCACAGAACTAATCAATTTTGTTTATGAGAATAAATCAAATCTGGTTAGTGACCAAAAGATTGCCTATTTAAAAACTTTTTTGAAAATGTGAATGATAATAAAGAAAATATTTGTTTCCTAGTCGCTTCAGTGGGCACAGCACAAACATTTCTATTAAATTTGATATTGGCAAAACTCAGATCAGCAAAATAAATATTGCAGTAGCATCTTCTGGAATAGTAGGGTTACTCTTGCAAGGTGAACGAACTGCTCACGCAGCATTTAAACTCACATTCAATCTAGCATACACTGAAAGTCCTTCTTTATTCATACGAATGCTCTCTTGTGACTCGTGTTCTAAACTATCTCCTTTCTCATTCGTCATGTTGTTTTTTTGTTGCAGAACATAGCTCTCATCACTGCACGCCCGAAATATGTCTGATATTTAGTAAGTTCTCCTGCCTTTTCCATCATCCTGTTCAAAGTTTGTTTGATGTCCTGTTGTTTAATATCACTATTGTTTTGGTCAATTCCTCCTTCACCTTTCAAAAACCATACCTATCATTACTACTCTTGTAAAACCACTCTCCATTACTGCTCTTGTAAAACCACTCTCCATTACTGCTCTTGTAAAACACTATCCATTACTGCTCTTGTAAACCACTCTCCATTACTGCTCTTGTAAAACTACTCTCCATTACTGCTCTTGTAAAACCACTCTCCATTACTGCTCTTGTAAAAGCACTATCAATTACTGCTCTTGTAAAACAATCTTCATTACTGCTCTTGTAAAACTACTCTCCATTACTGCTCTTGTAAAACTAATCGCCATTACTGCTCTTGTAAAGGACAGAAAGCTCGATAGAGAAATAGAGACAAGGTGTCAAAAGCAAAGCAATGACCTACCAGCTGGCACCATTACACAACACCAAAGATCAACATGGAGTGAAAGACAGATGATAAAAAGTATTTTCCCTACCAACACTTGTTACCAGTGCCAAACACGGTCTCTTACAACAACACACCACGAAAGCTCACACGTGTGAAATGAAATGCTTGAGAAGACAGTGGGAGTTACAGGAAAACAGATTACGAAATGATGACATCAGAAGCAGAATGGGCATAACTTTATGCATCGAATACATTGAAAGACAACAAGTGCAGTGGTTTGGACATTTAATGAGAATGAAATACAACCAACCACCAATAACAGCATACAATAAAAAGAGATAGGGTACTATAGAGCCAAGAAGACCAAGAAAAGATGGATAGACAATATCAAGACGCACTACATAAACACGGATACAACACAACAAGGACGACTCATCTAGCCTCCAGAATGCAAATTAAAGCTCCCATCCCTACGCTTAACAGGCAAGAGTGGACAGCCAACTACATCTTCCACCTGGGAATAGACAGAAGACAGTAGATAGACTATGCAAGTTGAGAATGGTGGAAAAGGGTGTTCTTTGTTTCTTGAGTGACCCATGTTGAATGAGGGGACTAACGTTGATGTTGAATGAGGGCACTAACGTTGATGTTGAATGAGGGCACTAACGTTGATGTTGAATCTAACCAGCGATTTAAGGAGTTTGAAATTATACGTTGTACAAATATGAACTGGGATGTCTGAAAGGCAAAGTAAAGTGTGTTTAACCAGTGAGCCAATGGATCCATTAGTATACATATCATTCAACATCTACTTGGAGACACTGAACATCTCTAGATCTGCCCGGAGTCTATGCGCCGTTCAGTAAAGATAACAAAATCAGAGACACGTATTCTCTTTCTTGCTAACACAAATCTGATGATTTATGAATATGTCTGACGTAGATATGACGTAGTCAGATGTATGTATTAATGAATCGATAAAGTCTGTCCAACAATAAATACACACAAACATCCTCAGTACAATATAAATGGATATTATTGAGCATTTAATATGGAATGGCGTCTGTGGCCTAGGGGTTAGTGACTCGACGGTAACCCTGACGTTCTGAGTTCGAATCACGCTGCGGACAGTTTGCTGTCAAATTGTTTCGTTGATTTAAGAAAAAGGACGATGGCGCCCCGTTCAAGCAATGGCAAACTACTGAACGTATAAGTGGATGCTTAGAAAATCAACGACTTGTTTACTGTGGTTGATGGCTACAATCCTGTGGATATGCACGATTTTCATTCATATATGTGAAGAAAGAGACCCATAACTCATATCATACATGTAGGCTTTCCGACATTATGTTCTATATTCAACAGACATCTAACGCTACAATACGATGATTTATCTATTATTTAGTGCCGTCTGTGTTATCTTATTGGGGCACATACAAATATTGTGACAGTTACAAATGACCGAACTTGCTATCTCGTTGATCATCAATAACACCATCTGCTTCTTTTATGAGCTGGAGAACGCATGTTTATTATCACGTCTACGGATCTTGAATTAATTGTATTGTCTCTAGTAGCGTACATCAAATTAATGTCATTACTGTTTGTTTCATCTATTGTGTTGAGTTATCAGAGTTTACTATCTGAAGTATGATCCTTGGCAAGGAAACGAAGCAGTTTAACTGCTTTCAGTATGAGGATGTAAGCCAGTGTCGTTACTGTTACTCTCCAATGTATCTCTAAGACTCCGATTATCAGGTCATATATTGTATACAACTCTCAGTCCCTGAATTAGAAGATCCAAATTGTCAGTTTGCGGTATGCATCTTTCATTGATGTTACTGGTTTTGCCTATAAGTTCTAAACACATTTTTCTTATTATATACCGAACAAATGATGCTTGCTTCTTTTTTATATTGATAATAATTTGTACATGTACAATGATCTCACTCATCACATCAATATTAGTCATTTTAGCAGTCCTTGTGTTCATAGCTTTCTCTGAAAACCTAACCTCTTTGACCACAATAGATGTTTTAAAAAATTTTTTGTTGCTATATTTAGTCTGATATCATGATCGATGTAGAAAGAAGACATTTATATTACATTAAATGACAAAATTATAAATTTGTTTGCATAAATAAAGCTCTGATCCATGCATTTCTTGTATGTCACATTTATTTCATACAGCAAAACTGAAACTGGTGAAGATAGTCTTACGGTATTGTGAATTGTGTCAGTTTCCTAGAGTATGAAAACTCAGAAAATGTGGTAACTCTCTCTCTCTCTCTCTCTCTCTCTCTCTCTCTCTCTTCTCTCCGTTCCCGGCTAGACTGATGAACCAACTTTATCATGAATTTTGCCGGGTTTTTAAGGACTCTGTTCCTCCGTACAGCTTCTCGTGAAGCTCTGTGTTATGGGGCCATATTTCTTTCCTCAGACCTGCTATCAGCTGACAATTTTGCAGTAAGTGTTCTGCCGTCATGTCCACCTTTTCGCAGGGGCACAGGGTAGTTGTGCCAATTTTAAATTTGTGAAACATGTGGGCGCGGAACTTGTTGTGGCCGGTAGGAGGCGGAATATAGCAACTTGTCACTACGAGACAGACCATAGTACCCATCGCTGTTCTTGTACTGAGGATGGTCTTTTGACAATTTATCTTTATAGTGCCAGCCGATGGTTGTTCTGGCTTCCTCATAACTGATCTCGAGATCAGTCTGAGGTAGTCGCCGCTTTCTTTGACTAACTTGTCTGCGTGTTCATTTCCGCGTATGTCGCAGTGTGATGGTATCCACTGTATGACGGTGCGTTTGAGTGTGTACACTAGTTTATCGAGGGTCGCTTTGAGCTCATTTAGCTATATTTTGCCTACGTTTTTGAGTGCCGTGATGACCGATAGAGCATCGGTGAATATCACGACTTTGTTGCGAGAGGTGTCCCTTCCCTCTAGGATCATTTCGGCCACTGTTCTTATTGCCTCTGCTTCTTCCCGGTAGTTATTTGAGTATTTTCCTGTGGCAATCGCTTTCGTGACCGTCACTTTCTTTGAGAGTTTTATCACTATTCCTCCTCCGCCATCGCTGATAGCGTTCTTTGTCGATCCGTCAGTATACACGTGTACCCACTTGTTTTCAGGATACTCAGTCGCTATGTATTTTTCTGTGACCGCTCTTCTTTCCAAGTTTTCTTGCTCCCCTTTCTTTTTAGTATTGTCTGGGATTGATTCCCTTAGTTCCGGCATTTTGGTTTTCCACGGCGGACACTTATCGGTTGCCGGGATTGCTTTGACTTTGCAGTTTGCTAGGACCAGATTTGTCTGCGGTCAATGCCATTTGCTCCAAGGAGTTGTATTCGTTCCAGACGACTCGTACCTGCTATGTATTATGTTTCGCAACTATTTTGACAATTTTCATCGGACTTGCCAGAGATGCTGCATTTTGTTCAGAGTTTTGGACCTGCACTGCTTTTCCGGGTCTTTTCCAGGTCACCACGTGAGGTAGGGTAGAATATTAAATAGTGCACTCACTAAACCTAGCGCGACGTTATCCATGAACTTCGCATTTGACCTTTATAGGCTATCTAGTAATCTTCTGCTGCCATTCACTTCTATAGAAGTGTGGTAGGAAGGCGTAGTGATCTTGTGTGTCTTGTTTTAAGGTTTATAGTTGATATCATTTTCGTTAGGTTGTTCTTGATGCGTCGCTCCATCTTTACGTGGTCTTCCTCTTGCTTTGTACTCTTAGTACATTTTCTGTGTGGCTCTCTGTGGTAGGCTATACCAGGGCATTCTTGTCAGCTTTCCAAATAATTTAATCTGTTGTTATTTGCAATTGCTGACTGGTTTCACATTCAATCTATTTCTGATTTCTTCATTTCTAATTTTGTCTCATCACCGTTGTTATGATTTTCCGGTCATTAGTGCTTTATTGGCCATGTTTGACATTGGTAATATAGTATTGACCAAAAAATCGTTCTTATAGATTTGCTTTAGTTTTTAGCGGTATCTACTTTTGAACAACAGTTGTGTTAAATGGAGCGAGGCATCAAGAACAGCCTTACAAATGAATATCAGCTTGCAAAGGCTCTAAATCAGCACACAGATCACTACCTCCCTCACTTCCCAACATTAAAGTAGTAACAAAAGTAAATGGTGAAGAAAGAAGAAGTGGCGTTAACTGTCCCAGTGCCTGGTTAGTTTTTGTGCATTCATTGCTGACTTCCTATCAATACTATTCTGCATTGAAAATTGCTCCTAAATGTTTGGCCTCAATGGTTTGTTTTATCTCTACTTTCTGAGGTTATTGTAAGCTTTTCTGTTGTCTACTTATTGTCATTGTCTCTCTTTATTATATTTATTTTAATTTGTATTCCTCCAATTATGTTAACTAAACTCAAATGGTTCTGGAGATTTTTTGTTTCCTGCAATCAGTACTTGTGTCAACAAATAAAGTACTGAAATATTTTTTTTCTATTCCTGCTTCTCTACTATGTTGTCCATGATGTATAAACAGCAGTGGGAGAGGACATATCCTGTCTAACTGCTGAATTTACTGTGAATGTTTTTGATGTTCCGGCTTTTCTTCTTATGTAACTTTTATTTGAAATGTATAAACTCTTGCAGACCTTGATGAGATGTTTGCTGATTCCATATTTTCTTAGACATTCCCGTAGTTTCTTTCTATCCACCCTGTCGAAGGCTTTTCCTGGTCTATGAATGCCACACTACATATTTTATTATGTTCGATTGCGCTTTCGTCGGTTGTCTTAACTCTTAAACGTTCATGGGTATTTACGGTTTTTTTGGTTATTTTTGAAGGCCTGCACTTTTACTAGAAGCTAAATGTACTTCATGAATTGTCTTCTTCTTCTTCTTTTGCGTTCATTCTTTACGACCAATTTTAATCACTCTTTGTGATATGTTTGATCTTTGCCAAGGACGTGTATACGTTGCACATTGGTTTGGTAGGCCCCTAAACGCATAGACTTCTACACGTTTAGGACATGTGCATCCGATTTCAGCCAAACCTCCTTAGTCGCCTCTTACGACATGCGTAGTAGGTAACAGTGGTTCTATTCTTTACACCCCAAATTTGGGCCCCGGTAACCACTCGGGCGTTCATGAATTGAAAATAGGCCTGTTATATATGGTTGGACAGCTAGTTGAATGTACTATCAAGATGTATGATTTTAATATCAGTGTCATGTATTATGTGATAACAGTGACTTAATTTTGGTGATGCTAAAAATAGATTTTCATGCAAATTTCAAAAAATTATACAGGCACAAAGAAGGGAAAAAATAAGTATGAAATATGTCATGAAAACTATTAACACAATCTGTTAGTATCTTTATATTTACACAATATATCCAAATATGACGTTGTGTGGAAACTATATAAGTCAGCAATCAAGAAATTTGTAACTTCTAAATATTGTCATATTTTGGAGACATCAATTAAGAAATAATAAATAAATAAGAGAAAATGATACAGAACTGGTCTATTAAGCAGCCATAAGAAAGAACACTTATAGTCTTTATTAGGACAGTAATCTGAGTCATTAAATCCCCTTTTTATAAGCAAATGTGTGGTTTTTGACAAGAGCAAGTGAAAATACGTCTGCAGAGATTATCCAAAATGGCGGCCAATGAAGTCGGAGAAGATTCGCCTGGATGGCTAGGGGCACCGTAGAAACGTTAAGTAAACTTTCACGCAAAAATCAGTCAGACGCGCCATACCAGGCCCATTGACTGCGCTCGAATTCATAGCGGGTGAATACAGAAGAAGAAAAACAAAAAAAACATGCTTTAATCAACGAGATTAGACATCTGAAAAATAAATAATATATTTTTACAAATTTATTATGGTAATATCATATGTTTTGCATTACAAACATATATTATATGTATTTAAATGCATAAATAATACAAGAAATACTGCTAGTTCCGGAGTCATGTAGCATCTCATTTATAAATGAGATTTTCTTAGTATGTGAACGTTACATGGTCGTGAATATTGCATCTGTACAGCTTATATTTCATCTGAAATCTAATATCAATCTAATAATACATGCAACAATACACTATCATCAGCATCAAGTACCATGCCAGCAGGTGTAGATGATTATGTTTTTCCCCAACATTCTATCTTTTGATCTAGCTATGAGTTATGTTATCGTTTTCCCAATTTTCTATCGTTTGTTCTAGCTATGAGTTATGTTATTGTTTTCTCAACTTTCTATCTTTTGTTCTAGCTATGAGTTATGTTATTGTTTTCTCAACTTTCTATCTTTTGTTCTAGCTATGAGTTATGTTATTGTTTTCACAACTTTCTATCGTTTGTTCTAGCTATGAGTTATGTTATCGTTTTCCCAATTTTCTATCGTTTGTTCTAGCTATGAGTTATGTTATTGTTTTCTCAACTTTCTATCTTTTGTTCTAGCTATGAGTTATGTTATTGTTTTCACAACTTTCTATCGTTTGTTCTAGCTATGAGTTATGTTATTGTTTTCCCAACTTTCTATCTTTAGATCTAGCTATGAGTTATGTTATCGTTTTCTCAACTTTCTATCTTTTGTTCTAGCTATGAGTTATGTTATCGTTTTCCCAACTTTCTATCTTTTGTTCTGGCTATGAGTTATGTTATCGTTTTCCCAACTTTCTATCTTTTGTTCTAGCTATGAGTTATGTTATTGTTTTCACAACTTTCTATCTTTTGTTCTAGCTATGAGTTATGTTATTGTTTTCCCAACTTTCTATCTTTAGATCTAGCTATGAGTTATGTTATCGTTTTCTCAACTTTCTATCTTTTGTTCTAGCTATGAGTTATGTTATTGTTTTCCCAACTTTCTATCTTTTGATCTAGCTATGAGTTATGTTATCGTTTTCCCAACTCTCTATCTTTTGTTCTAGCTATGAGTTATGTTATCGTTTTCCCAATTTTCTATCGTTTGTTCTAGCTATGAGTTATGTTATTGTTTTCTCAACTTTCTATCTTTTGTTCTAGCTATGAGTTATGTTATTGTTTTCCCAACTTTCTATCTTTTGATCTAGCGATGAGTTATGTTATCGTTTTCTCAACTTTCTATCTTTTGTTCTAGCTATGAGTTATGTTATTGTTTTCCCAACTTTCTATCTTTTGTTCTAGCTATGAGTTATGTTATTGTTTTCCCAACTTTCTATCTTTAGATCTAGCTATGAGTTATGTTATCGTTTTCTCAACTTTCTATCTTTTGTTCTAGCTATGAGTTATGTTATTGTTCTCCCAACTTTCTATCTTTTGTTCTAGCTATGAGTTATGTTATCGTTTTCAATCTGTGCCATGATGTTTAGCTGAATAGAATATTTTCCTTCTGTATGCATATTTTTTCGCAAATGTTACATCACAAACAATTTATTTGTTGTTTCAAACAAGAATAGTTGTGGTCAAGAAAATAATGGTCAGTATGTTATTAACCACCACATCACTCATTGTGTGACGTTGGATTAACAAAATGGGAACGAAACAAGTTTTAAGTATTCAAAACAGGTTCTCTTCTTTTTTTATTTTATTTAAAATTAATGTTGCTATTAATATTACAATAGTATTGCATTGACCTTTGGGTAATCAAATGTATTATTGTCTTGTAGATTTAGTTAGAACAAAATGAGAGCTAAGAAGTTCTAACAAAAGTGTACTTGCATTTCTTTTCTTCTTCTTTGCGTTCGTTCTTTACCACCAATTTTAATCACTCTTTGTGATATGTTTGATCTTTGCCAAGAACGTGTATACGTTGCACATTGGTTTGGTAGGCCCCTAAACACATAGATTTCTACACGTTTAGGACACATACGATTTCAGTCAAACCTCCTTAGTCGCCTCTTACGACATGTGTGGCAGGTAACAGTAGTTCTATTCTTTACACCCCAAATTTGGGACTCTGTAACCACTCGAGCGGTACTTGCATTTAAACAGTCTATAGTCTTCTTTTTTCTAACTGCTTACTATCTCTATAGGCAACTCTAGCATACAAAATACAAAAATTATCAAAGGTAGGATGTTGACGTTTTCAAAGAGTTGGACATGTATAATATCGGTGATGAAAACATTATTTCAGTTTTTTCTTTCTGAGATCAGAGTGTAAAATATTCCTGTCTTTGTATCACTATAACAGAACATTATATTCAATGTTTCACATGACCATCTAATGAAAAGAAGGAGGGAAAAAGTGATTCTACAGACTGAAAGGATCAAAAGAATGCCATTAACTGCATGAAAAAAATGGCGGCTAGAACAAAAAACAGACTGAAACGTAGAAGTCTAAACCACAAAGCAAAAGAAATAGGAAAGTCAGACTTGGAACTACTAAATCATATTTCCATACCTGAAGAATTACTTTTTGATCACTGGGAACCAGACTCAGTAGCACTAAACTTCTCAACCTCCATTCCTAAATTGTTAAGCAAAGATGCCGAGCCTAATCTAGTGAAGAAAGCAACTACAATGGAACATCTCCATTACATGTTTCCAGAAGACAACTGGATAAGAATTTACACAGATGGATCGGCAATGGAGGCAACCATGAGTGGTGGAGCAGGAGTGTACATTAGGCACCCAGGTGCTACCACTGTGTCTCTAGCGGCACCTACTGGAAGAATATGTTCCAACTACAAAGCAGAAATCTTAGCCCTTCTGATGGCAGCACAGCACATGAATAAGCTGCAAGCACCTGCAGGCGAGATGGTATTTCTTAGACTCACTGTCAGCTATACAAGCCCTGGAGTCTAAATCCACTGACAGCACAGTACAAAACCTAAAACGAGAACTTGCTCAGCTTTCAGAAAAGGCAGAAATTTACTTGCAGTGGATTCCATCTCACTGTGGCATTGCAGGCAATGAGAGTGCCGATGTCTTAGCTAAATAGGCAGTGCCAAAGAGTAAATTTACCAACCCTTGTCTTTTCAAGAGGTCAAAACCCTCATACAGAGAAAATCTGCAGTAGACTGGAGGACAAACACTGGATATGATTATGGAAAAGACTCCCTCAAAGGCCTAAGCAGAACAGACCAGGTCTTTATACAGGGTGTTCAAGATAATTGCAGCCACATTGACACATCCAAAGTTACCAGATAACCTATCACGTTGTGTCTATTTACTATTTAAACCGGTTCTGACTAGCTCGTCCTACGTCACATTTGTTCATCGCCCCTTCCCTCACTACAATTACATACCTCACACAATCTTGACCTATACTACGTCATAGCTGAACCTTCTCATTTTCATACATATATGCCAGATTAGCTCCATTCAAGGGCTGCTTTTAAGTTGAACACCCTGTATTTCGACTACGCACCAGACACTGCAGACTCAACAAACGCTTATATAGACTAGGAATAAGTCAAACAGCTCTCTGCAGTGTCAGCAGGCGGAACAGACACCAGAGCATATCCTGCAAGACTGTCCTCTTCTGTGGGAGCTGAGAAGCAACATGTGGCCACACCAGTCGACCTGAAAACTAAGCTTGGGAAACCTGACAGACCTGAAGCTGACTGCCCAGTTTGTGATCCACAGTAAATTAAGCGCATGACCAGAAATCGCTGAAGAAGGAAACCTGATAGACCTGAAGCTGACTGCCCAGTTTGTGGTCCACAGTAAATTAAGCGCATGATCATAGATCGCTGAAGAAGGAAACCTGACAGACCTGAAATTGACTGCCCAGTTTGTGGTCCACAGTAAATTAAGCGCATAACCAGAGATCGCTGAAGAAGAAGATGAACATAACCATCTGGTTACAACATTAGAAAATAATAATTATATACAGTGACATCTTTGTCAATATAAATCTTGTGTGTTTATTTCTCTTATTGAAACTAAAAAAGAGTTACGATTACGACTAGCATAATTTATTGTAATTTATACAACAAGAAGTACAAGAGTTGCATGTATATATAACGATAGTTGGTTGTTGTATGAAACTACTACAGCAACTAGAGAATCATTTGTAACGACGCAGATATAATTTAACACCATGAAGAAAGCTACACTTATCTATATATGTGCCATTGTGCTTGTACTGGTAAGTAGATGATAGTTGATGTTTTTGTTATTAGTTCTGGTGAGATCTGAAATTGATGATCTACCAACATAAACGTTATGAGCGTACTGTCAACAAACTGGCACGTTGCCAGATTGGAAAGCTCTAACATTGGTTTCCAATCTGCCAACGTGCCATTTTGAGCGTACCGTCCAACAAACTGGCACGTTGTCAGACTGGAAATCTATAACATTAATTTCTAAAGTAAGACGCCAACATTTCGGTAATGAGTTTCTTCTAACGATAGAATTGATTTACACATAATATTCCAATATTCTAGATACAATCAAATCATAGGGCAGATTGCACCAATGTTGAAATGCAAACATGTCACCATGAACATAAAAAGAGTATTGAATACATCACAATCTTTCTCTGGACATTATGCTAAAAGTGTCTAAAAGCGAAGGATTTACATCAGGTTTCTAAATATGGGTCGTCGCTGTCTCTATCTACCGAGAGTGTTGAACAAAGCACGACCTCCGTAGCTCCATTAAAAGTCCAATAGGAATCTCATGAAACGATTGCACATATAACTCAATCCGATTTGGAACCCAGAACGACAGGTAAACATCTTAACTACTTCGAAATGGAGGCGTTACTCTATCAGTGTCAAACCTGGACGCTGACATCAAACGATAGAAGAAAACTAGCAGCGGCAGGTTAGTGTATACACAGAATGCAGGAAGTATAAAGGAGATATCGGTTTAGAAATGACGACATCGGGAAAATAGTGGTACAACATCAATACTGAACTTCAAGATACAACAAATTCAATGTTTTGGTCACATAAAAAGTTGACCAATAGACAGTGCGCCTCATAGATCAATGCCACTCAGAAACAATTGGATACAAAGCGAAAGATTGTTCACGTGAAGGGTGAATTACAGCAATAACAGAGACATGGAATGACACTATGTATGATGCTTACACAAGAGCCCATTTGTAGAAAGCTGAACATGTTCATTTATTAGCAGCACCAACATTTGTGAACTTTTATCCATCTTTGCATTCTTGGGAACTATGCGACTGTGGTTGTCTGATTATTTACTGTGTGCTCCTAACTCATAATGCAGTAGAGATTTCAGTATCAACGTTGCCTTTTTCTTACTGACAAATCTGGCGAATCTCATCTACCCAAACACGTTGCTGTATTAAGGCGCTAGAGACTCGCTTTTCGATCTGTCTTTTAGACAAATCATATAAAAAAAACTAATACCATGAGCTAGAATTTGTTGCCATACGTTATTTGAGACACAATCAAATAGCATTTCAATGAGATCGACATCACACGCTTGAGTATATCCAAAAATGTATTTATGTGGCTAGGTGCACATACATTCATGAACTTACAATATGGCTTAAAAGCAACATTTATTTGTTTGTTTAGAAGATGTGTATACCTTTGTTCATTTGTAGCACATGTAATTCAGAAACAATTGTCAACTCTATATTCACAGATTGTTGCAGAACAGAGTGTATCTGGTGAAGACATTGAAGTAAACTGTGAAAAAGGTTTTCATAAATAATTACGTTGATAACAAAGCTGCACAACAAGCGAATGCTTTTTTAGAATTTGATAATTGCACTGAATAATATAAATCTTCAATTGAAATGATGTCATCAATGAACAGATTTAAACAATGCAGTAACAGTGTCAATATAAGAAAGCAAAGATTATTATTGCTTTTTTTTTATTGCGATGTCAGGAAATCGATTTCGATAGCTATTTTTTACATCTCACAATGAAGAAAGAAACTAATGCAAGAAGTTTGTCTTCTGTCACTCTCTCTTTCTCTCTCTCTCTCTCTCTCTCTCTCTCTGTCTGTCTGATATGAGAGAGGAAACAGATATAACAACTTACTTCTCACTCTTATAAACATACTTTGAGATAATACAACCACTAGGATACTTTACACTGATTTCATAACAAATAACTAATAAGAATCATAGTTATCGGTTATTAGTTACTGAACTGATGACACAACACTCCTGGCAGACTCATAGGAGCTCAATCTCGCTCAATAGATGCCAAATGGTACGCATACTGATGGTTCCTGTATTTCGCTGGTTAAACACACTTCTCTCTCTGCCCATCAAGCGTCCAGCTCTCCTTGTGAAAGTGTAACTCCAAACTCCCTAAATCGCTGGGTTAATTCAAAGTAACTTTTAGTGTCCTCATCGAACAATAGGTTGCTAAGAGACAGAAGAACATCAAGATTATCCATCATACACTCCCCAAAATAATCGATGCTTTCGATGCAAGAATGTGCGCTCTCTCGTTGTCGCGTACACTCGCATGAACAAGACAGTAGATCCATGTGAGTTTCTAAAAGTTGGAAAACTCTATAGAAGACATCCACTCATACCGCAACTTGCAATTGTGAGTCGTCTGAACATCGACTGCGAGTCAGAAGCAACAACGGCCACAGTAAACTGAGTCCCAGAAAGCCAATGTGAGGGCAGCAGTAACGACTTCAACATCCATCCTCATAATGGAGGTAGTTGTGCTGTATGCTCCATTTCGCTGGGCAACAGTCCAACGATGATGCGTCCTAGTAAAGAAACCTCACCATGACTTCTCACCACGATGCACAGACACATCGGTATAAACAGCAACATCATCATCAATAAAATCATAACAAAGAGTGATCAGGCAATCATATCAACAACAGAAGAACAGCTACAACAACACATCAACAGACTCCAGTTAGCATGTAACGAATACAACATGAGAATTAACATCGACAAAACAGAAGTAATGACATTCGCCAGAGAGGAAAACACTACCAACATCTCCATCGATAATCATCTACTAAATCAAGTAAAAGATTTCACATACCTGGGAGCATTTTTTCAGCAAATGGAAGAATAACTAATGAAATTCAACACAGATGCAACAAAGCAAATCAAATGATAGGGCAAATGGCTCCAATTTTAAGATGCAAACACGTCACCATGAACACAAAAAGAGCAATGTTCAACACAATCTTTCTCCCCACATTATGTTACCAGTGCCAAACCTGGACGCTGACAACAAACGATAGAAGAAAACTAGTCACAACAGAGATGAAGTGTCTACGCAGAATGCTGGGAGTAACAAGAAGAGACCGGTTGAGAAATGAAGACATCAGGAAAAAGTGGGTACAACATCAGTACTAGACTTCATCAAGAAACAACAAATTAAATGGTTCGGTCACGTAAGCAGATTACCATCAGACAGTGCACCCAAAGAGCAATGCTGCTCCGATACAATGGGTACAAAGCAAAAGGCCGGCCACGCAAAAGATGGACCTCAGAGATAACAGAGGCGACGAAAGAGACTATCTACGAAGCGCATACTAGGCCCGTTTTAGAAATCTCTTCCTGACCTGACGCTGTGAGGCATACAGGATTCGAGAAAGAAAGAAAGAAGAAAGAGTGATGTAGTTAGTACACTCACAGCCTCTAACATTCCTTCACCAGAACATGATGGTGTCCAGTATCACCCCATCAAACAGTTCCAAGAGATCGGTATTAGTGTCGTTGTGATTGATTTCAACAATAGTATTAGTAATGATGTGGTATCTGAGGATTGACTTCATATTTTTTTTTTCATGCCAGAAGCACTTTCAGCTCTCCGGCTCGTTGCCATGGACATCGTAATCCATCGGTTCGGTGCCACAAACACCGTAAATCTGGAGAACCTGTGGCTTTTCTGCCAGCCCACGGAATTGAACCGCACTCACAGGGGCTTGTCACCCGTCGTCCAACGCGCTACGAACAAGCTGGGTGGGCGAACAATGTGTACTTCATATAGATGTTAACAGCGATCCATAAACTTGGGAAGGATCTAGACTGATCACCAACTACTGTATACTCAAGTTACAAAATGTATATGACAAATTACAGTAACATATAGTTGTCAGGAACGTAACGCGCTACATAGCGACGGCTCATACTCTTTCTGTTACACTGGGTAATAACAATTTATATGGGACAATGCTGGCGCGTCTACTAGTGAGGTCCAAGAGATCTGTCAATCAAAGTAGAAGACTGTTGATGTGATGATTAAGTTGGATGATGCGTAGTTCACTTGTCAATCATGATAATCTCTGTGCTAAAATGTGGGAAGAATCCTTGACTTTGCTAGCTTGATAACTGGTTCCTTTATAGAGATAACTGTTGTACTACGTTTAGGAACCGGACATAAGATCATGCAGGCATATGTAGGGATTACTGGATAATTTATTCTATCACGTGAGTTGGTCAACGTTTACGCTTCAAACGTAACAAAACTTCAGTTAGCTGGACTGGGTCGAGCATTGCCATTTGTGAACAACAGTTTAATATGTAAGGCTGGATCACAAACATCAAGATATGATTCCAGACTTTCAAGAGACGTTGGATACGATCTCATGTTTGTGTAGCAGGCACGTTCTTATGTAAATCCTGAGTACGCGTGAATGTTGTGCTGCTCTTTCAATGGTTCTAGTCATGGCTGAAATACCTGATGTTGCTTTTGATGTTCAGGATGTTAAGTGTCATTCATGACACGCTGCGCTATTTTAGGATTACCTTTGGTCGCAGTTTAAACATTATACTAAACAAAAGTTGCATGCGTACTCTCACACCGTTCATTGCTATCGTAGCCACACTCCTCGAGAAGCTACTTGTTCTCTGGTTATCTCCTTCCGATATCACTATATTAATGTGATTAACTGGAATATGTGTTCTGTATGAGGGCGTGTGTAGAGTCACTGGATGCATTAGAGATAATTCCAAGGTAAATATGAATGATATATATGGATATGCTTGGCCGTCTGTCCTTACGTTCCCGTCATGCTAACGTCAAAACCAAACCATATATGACGGTTACTGCCAATCAGAGATCTTCACTGTAAAAGAATGATAACAAAATGAAAGGCACACGGATAGAGCAGTGCAATGGCATAGACAACGTGTCTGGAAGTGGTTTGGTTTTCTTGCGTGTCTGCTATACACCGTCCATGTCCCGCTGGCGTGCAGTAGTGGGGTTAGCACTTTGGCCCAGTAAACGTTCAGCCTTGAGGCTACGCTTATCCCATTTTTGTTCCCACACATGTAACACGCAGATGCAGCACTGTCTTTGAATATCCTATTGTTAACCTCAGTGTCTATGTTTTCCGATCTCGATAGGATGCTGCAAATCTATGCAAAGTTGTCTACTGGCAGAAGACTCAGGTGTTTAATTTTGATCATGGTACTGCTCCATAGGAGCGGGCTGAAACATTACCTCAGTTTTTCCGATGTAAATGGTAAAATCAAAAATATCATAGGTCATGTCTATGTAGGTCTGTATGTCTGCCTCAGAGCAAGTAGCGAATGTGCATTCATCAGCAAACAGTAGGTTTGAGATGGTTGATTCTTTCACCTTAGTGGAGAATTTTAACCTCCCAAGATTGAATAGATTACCGTCTATCCTGTATCTAATCTTTACACCATGTTCATTGTATTCTTAAAAGATCTCCATGAGCATAGCAGTAAACATCATGACGAATAATATTTGGACTAGTACACCGCCATATTTGACGCCGCTAGTGACATGAAAGGCATCCGACAGTTCTCCTTTACAAAATATATACGCCATCATGCCCTCGTGAAACTGTTGGACGATCTTAATGAATGTCACTGCACATCCCCATTTTTTCCTGTTCTTCCACAGATCCTATCTGTTGACCGTGTCGATGTGATTGTTACGTCGTGGTTGACACAGTCTGAGTAAGAGAAGCCAATTACTTTTGCATTTGCCCACGCCGTGTACTCCTAGTATTCCATTTCATACCCGATGATTTGTCCCTACTCTAGCATCAAAGCCCTGATGTTGATGGCTTCTCTGACTTTGGACCGCTGAGATGACTGAGTCAAGGTCTTCGTAGAAACCATCCTTGATTTCACTTTGATTGGTCATCGTTGGGGCGTAGATGCTGAGTAAAGTGGCACTCTTTCTTTCTTCTAGTGAAATCTGAAGCGTCATTATTCGGTCCCTGATACCTTCTGGGAGTCTGATAAGACCGCGTACAAGATGCAATTTTACGACAAACCCCACACCAGATTCCAGACGCTCTGTGTTGCTGGCCAACTCCAAAAGAAGGTGTAGCCACCACCCACCTCTGACAGCTGACCCGTGTAAGGGAGTCCGGTCTCTCCCAGAGCAGCTATGTCAATATCATAACGTGCTAATTCTCTAGCCACAAGTGCAGTCTATCACTCAGGTCGCTCGGCTTTGATATTGTCGGGTAGTATTTGCACGTTCCACGTGCCTATGGTGAAGCCTTAAGGGACAGGACAAACGGTTGCTAACTTCCTGATTTCTCAGTCAAATGAGATATTGTTTATCAGGTAGTACTAGGGACGGTCTGGTATGAAATATTATATAACTTTTAAATTAATTAATTGTCGGGTTGCCATGGAAATGGCGGCCATGTTGGATTATAAACAATGCTGTAAAGTAGGTAAGTACTCACAACTAGTTCATATTATTCTTTTTTAAAAATTGAAATACTTACATAAGCCATAGTTCTAGGCAGCTAGCAACTTTAAATTGTTCTGGGACAGATAACAAGCAGATAGAAGTGAAACGAATAAGACATATACAATTTTTTACCCAAAAATAGCAACCTATGGTTACTAAAAATATTGTTTTAAAATATATTTCTCAAAACTTGCATTTCTATATCTGACTGCCCTCAGTATTGATAGATCTATATGTATGCCAAATTTCATATTGATATCTTGAATGGTTACTGAGATTAACCTACTGAACACTTCCTAAATTAGTGAAAATCACAATTGTGAGAAAACTGCAATTTAAAAATATTGTTGGTGAAATATAAAAAGATCTTTAACTTACCAAAGAATTTCACATAAATCCTTATATGATTGACAGAACATCCGTCCGTATGGTTATATGCTAAATCAACCTGTATTATATGTCCTCCTTCCTTCTGAGATATCTCATGCTCTTTGATGTGGAGCATGGGAGAACTACTATTTTTTTAATATAGGCAAATATTGACGTAGACTAATGAGATAACGATTTTTAGCTATGCGATTGATAAAATCTATTTTGACAATTTGAATATCATTGTTGAAAGATGTATTTGTCTCTACAAAAGCTGTGGAATCTCCATCACAGCTCAACTGGTAATAAACAAGTTGTATCTTTCTCACTGACCTGGTAAAAATAAGCTTGGCAGCTTCAGCTTCAAGAATTGGATGATCTCTCACAATTTTCTCACACTGGCACTTTACAATGATATATAATTCGATGTCTTTTATAGAATATCGATCCCCATCACTAAGTACCAACCAAACGGTATTTCTAGACATTACCTCTTAAAAATACGTTAAATCTCCGAGAGGTTGGGCTGTTTAAAATCTCATTTAACAACAACAAAAATTCAATTTTTGAAAACTGATTTCGATTCTAGAGATATAAAACTAACAGAATAAAACATATTTGGAAAATCGATATTTTAAAGAAAATATGTCATTTGGTGAGTTCTGAGACCCCTTAAATTTGTTCTCCATTATGACTGATGTGGGATTTGTGGTTGTGGGCAGTTGTCTGAAGCTGTAACTTGCTCTGTATGTGAATTAAAGTAAAGAGAAGCTCACACAATCGGTAAGCAAGGCACTATCTACTTATGCATGTAAAGACTTAATCTGGCTGACGTCGCGGATGAGGCTACTAGATCCTAGAGAGAAGAAAGAGAGAAGTCGTGATATTCACCGATGCTCTATCGGTCATCACGGCACTAAAAAACGTAGGCAAAACAGAGCTAAATGAGCTCAAGTAAACCCTCAATGCACTAGTCCACTCACTTAAACGCACCGTCTTACAGTGGATCCCATCACACTGCAACATAAGCGGAAATGAACAAGTTGACAAGTTAGCAAAAGAAGGAAGGCGATACTACAGACTGATCTCGAGATCAGTTATGAGGACGCCAGAACAACCATCTGCTGGCAATATAAAGACAAGTGGTCAAAAGACCATCCTCGGTACACCAACAGCGACGGGTACTATGGACTGTCTCGTAGTGAACAAGTTGCTATACTCCGCCTCCGTACTGGCCACAACAAGCTCCGCGCCCACATGTTTAACAAATTTAAAATTGGTACAACTAGCCTGTGTCCATGCAAAATAGCGGACATGACAGCAGAACACGTACTGCAAGATTGTCAACTGATAGCAGGTCTAAGAAAAGAAACATGGCCCCATAACACAGAGCTTCGTGAGAAGCTGTATGGAGGAACGGAGTCCCTTAAAATCACGGTAAAATTCATGATAAAAGTTGGTTCATCGGTCTAGGCTGGGATATATATATAACGTCAATAGATGACCATGTCAACACGTCTCAAATATTTTAGAACATTTAAACTTCCTACAAAATTAAATAGTCGAGAGGCATTTCAATTTAGTTACAATTCATCTGCGAGATCAGAACACAATTTAATAGTCGAAAACATTATAACTTAGTTCAATCTGCAAATTGTAATAGTAGAAAACGTTAAAATTTAGTTTCAAGTCAACCTGTTTATAATGAAAATATCACTCTCAAACTTATTATCGTATTTTTAAAAACATCAGTTAAATATTCAATACTTCTGTTAAAAACATATCCTTTAGATTCGAATCAAATTTGATCAAACCATGACAAACCCATCTCAGTGCATTTTTCAAGTGAATCTCCTGCGGTATCACATGTCTGATATATATATCAGCATCTCTTGGAATGATGGTGCTCACATTTTCTTGCTGACACTGTACAAGCTGTTCTTGGTTGGAGATAGTATCTGGCCAGAGCATGAAAGATGTTAGTTAGAAATATTGTTGTATTTGCAGCCATGTCAGTCTACGTCACAGTTTTCAACTGGATTGACTTGATTTTGTATACCATAGACATATAACACATTTGCAATGTTTTGCTTTGTTATTGTTTCTTATTGTTTATCATGGTGATGTGTCTTTGACAGAGCTGGAAGAACTGCGTGCAAAGATTAAAGAACGAGATCAGAACAATACTGAGCTATTTGCTCTGATAGACAGTCTGGATGAGGAAATAATGCGTTCAAGGAAGCTACAAGAAAAGATTGAAGTGTCCGTGTCCGAACGAGCGAGACTGGTAAGTATTGTTTAGGATAGTTGTTGTCAAACATGGGAGATATTTAAGGTGCAAGGGAACATGATCATAGTGTGCGATCATAGTGTGCATGATGTAAATTCCTTCCATCATGTCCGCAGGAAACATAGGCATGTTCTGACAAAAACATATCTTTTTAAACTAAAAATTGATAACAGTGTCGGAAAGAGAATATGCACACCAGTAAATGAAAATGTGGAAGACCCAGAATCACCTTGAAGACAATACAGCAGGAGCTGAAAAAAATGAATCACTATAGAGATTGTGTACGCTAAAGTGCTTGAAGAAGTTGTCAACTGTCCCAAAGCTACTGGAAAAAGATATGCTAGGTCTCTCTCTCCTCTCTTTAGCCTGTCACGCCCTTGACGTTTAGGGCAGCAACCAGCGCACACCATTCTTTGCTTTTCATGGCCTTCCTCTTTATTGTGTTCCATCTATGATTCATTTCTTTCAGTTCTTGCTCCATCGTTCTCCTCCAGGTTGTCTTGCTCCATCGTTCTCCTCCAGGTTGTCTTGCTCCATCGTTCTCCTCCAGGTTGTCTTGGGTCTTTCACGTTTCCATTTACCCTCTAGAGTCCATCTCAGTGCAGTTTTCGTATCAGAGTCAGTCCCTGTGCGCATCACATGCCGGATCCATCTCCAGCGACGTCTTCAGATGACGGTGCTTATATTCTCTTGTTGGCATCATGAGAGCAGTTCTTGGTTAGAGATAGTATTTGGCCAGAAGGCACGTAAGATTTTTGCAGACAAGCTGTATAAAAGGTGGAGAGTTTGAACATATCTTGTTCTGTCATTCTCCAGCACTCCGATCTGTATAGCAAAGTTGATGGCACGCAGCTGCGATATATATATTAGTCTTGGTTCTAATGCTGTATTGGACAGATTTCCAGGCTGTTTGAAGGTTCATGAACGCACTTCGTGTCTTACTCAGCCTGCTGATCAAAAGAAGTAAAATATCATTTTAACTGTAAACTAACAACACAATAATTACTACATACTTAACTAATTAATGCTCATTTGTTTCAGTCGCACAGAATTGTTTATAAGTTTTTTAACAATAATAACAACAAACTGTTAGTGTCATAAGGATGTCACAAAGGAAGATATCAGAAGCATACCATAGCTCTCTATCTTCAACTTTTCAAACAAGTGTGAGGTCGATCATTATCTAGCTTTTGATATTGTCAATCCAAGATTTCTCTTGACTTCTTCTCTTTCCATTCTCAACTGTCCCCTGTCAAACATTTTTTAACAGTGAGATGTTGATTGATAGGACCATCATCATTGCACTTTGGTGAGTAACCATGTGTGCCCTTTCTTACACAGGAAGATCTCAGCGGCAGTTAATTATTAATAATGAGTTCATTGACTTGTCGCCCAAGTGGTTAACGGGCTCCAAATTTGGGGTGTAAAGAATAGAACCACTGTTACCTGCCACGCATGTCGTAAGAGGCGACTAAGGAGGTTTGGCTGAAATCGGATGCACATGTCCTAAACGTGAAGAAGTCTATGCGTTTAGGGGCCTACCAAACCAATGTGCAGCATATACACGTTCTTGGCAAAGATCAAACATATCACAAAGAGGGATTTAAATTGGTAGTAAAGAACGAACTCAAAGAAGAAGAAGAAGTTCATTGACTGATTGGCTCCTATAAGCCCCTGAGAGCGCCACTATTTATTTGTTTAAGAACGATTTTAACGAGAATTCGTTTACCTTCAAAATGATAGATTACTCATAAAAATCTGTTAATAATTAAGAAAGCTGAATTTATAAGTAACCTATAGGAAAATATGACAAATTTTTAATTCAGCCTCAACCTGTTTTTCAATTCAGTACTGATATTGTACCCACTTGTTTCCTGATGTCTTAATTTCTAAACCAATTTCTTCTTCAGAACGATACTGAGCTAGCTGCTCTGAGAGACAGTCTGGGTGAGGAAATAATGCGTGCAAGGAAGATAGAAGTAACGATTGAAGAGACTGAAGAAAAGTCTGAAGACCTCGATCTGTCCGTGTCCGAACGAGCGAGACTGGTAAGTATTGTTTAGGATAGTTGTTGTCAAACATGGGGGATATTTAAGGTGCAAGGGAACATGATCATAGTTTGCGATCATAGTGTGCATGATGTAAATTCCTTCCATCATGTCCGCAGGAAACATAGGCATGTTCTGACAAAAAAATATATTTTAAAACTAAAAATTGCTTACAGTGTCGGAAAGAGAATATGCACACCAGTAAATGAAAATGTGGAAGACCCAGAATCACCTTGAAGACAATACAGCAGGAGCTGAAAAAATGAATCACTATAGAGATTGTGTACGCTAAAGTGCTTGAAGAAGTTGTCAACTGTCCCAAAGCTACTGGAAAAAGATATGCTAGGTCTCTCTCTCCTCTCTTTAGCCTGTCACGCCCTTGACGTTTAGGGCAGCAACCAGCGCACACCATTCTTTGCTTTTCATGGCCTTCCTCTTTATTGTGTTCCATCTATGATTCATTTCTTTCAGTTCTTGCTCCATCGTTCTCCTCCAGGTTGTCGTGCTCCATCGTTCTCCTTTAGATTGTCTTGCTCCATCGTTCTCCTCCAGGTTGTCTTGGGTCTTCCACGTTTCCATTTACCCTCTAGAGTCCATCTCAGTGCAGTTTTCGTGTCAGAGTCAGTCCCTGTGCGCATCACATGCCGGATCTATCTCCAGCGACGTCTTCAGATGATGGTGCTCATATTCTCTTGTTAGCATCATGCAAGCAGTTCTTGGTTAGAGATAGTATTTGGCCAGAACGCAAGTAAGATTTTTCGCAGACAAGCTGTATAAAAGGTGGAGAGTTTGGACATCATTTAGATTTAGCTCTCTATCTTCAACTTTTCAAACAAGTGTGAAGTCGATCATTATCTAGCTCTTGATATTGTGTCAACCCAAGATTTCTCTTGACTTCTTCTCTTTCCATTCTCAACTGTCCCCTGTCAAACAATTTTTGAAAGTGAGATGTTGATTGATAGGACCATCATCATTGCACTTTGGTGAGTAACCATGTGTGCCTTTCTTACACAGGAAGATCTCAGCGGCAGTTAATTATTAATAATGAGTTCATTGACTTGTCGCCCAAGTGGTTACCGGACCCTAAATTTGGGGTGTAAAGAATAGAACCACTGTTACCTGCCACGCATGTCGTAAGAGGCGACTAAGGAGATTTGGCTGAAATCGGATGCACATGTTCTAAACGTGTAGAAGTCTATGCGTTTAGGTGCCTACCAAACCAGTGTGCAGCATATACATGTTCTTGGCAAAGATCAAACATATCACAAAGAGGATTAAAATTGGTCGTAAAGAACGAACGCAAAGAAGAAGAAGAAGTTCATTGACTGATTGGCTCCTATAAGCCACTGAGAGCACCACTATTTATTTGTTTAAAAACGATTTTAATGAGAATTCATTTACCTTCAAAATGATAGATTACTCATAAAAATCTATTAATAATTAAGAAAGCTGAATTTATACGTAACCTATAGGAAAATATGACAAATTTGTAATTCATCCTCAACCTGTTTGTCAATTCAGTACTGATATTGTACCCACTTGTTTCCTGATGTCTTAATTTCTAAACCAGTTTCTTCTTGTTACTCCCAGCATTTTTTGTGTGTGTTCATGTTGGCATGTTTACATTTTAAAATTGACACCACTTGTCCTATTATTTGATTTGCATCTATTTTGGATTTTGTTAGTTATTCTTCCGTTTGCTGAAAAATATTCCCTTGGTATGTAAAGTATTTGACTTGTTTTAATTGGTGTTTGTCGATGGATATACTGGCAGTGTTTTCCTCTCTAGTGAATATCATTACTTCAGTTTTGTCGATGTTTATTCTCATATTATATTCATTGCATGTTAACTGGAGTCGGTTAATGTGCTGCTGTAGCTGTTCCTCTGTTGTTGATATAATTGCCTGATCATGGGCAAAATGAAATTCATTTATGAATTTTCCAAGGTTGTTCCCTTCACTGGTGTTATCTATTTGACAGATTTGATCGATATATGTGACGAACAGCAGTGATGATAGTGCACATTCTTTTCTAACTCGTGACCCATCATAGAACTTTTCTGATAACCTGTGTTTGTTGTCATTATACATTAGCTAGCTGGTTGTATAGAGGCTCTTGTATAGATTCATTAGCTGATCATTAATCTCATATATTGATAATATTTTCCACAACGATGTTACTGTGTTTTTATTATTACTGTTTGTTATTGTATCCACCCTGTATAACAGCAACATGTTTGTGACAGCTTCAGGCATTTATTTTATTCCTTTTTCTCTTCTATTACTAGGAACTGAAGGCTGATCTGGACGTGGTGAAATATTCACCAAATCGTATATCTATCACGGTTGATAATAGTTTGAAACAGAAACAAGATGGTAAAGACAAGTACAGAACTCTCAAACAGATTCGAAAGGGCATCACTAAAGTGAGAGTGGATGAGTTTGAATCTATGTAAACCAAATACCATTTCTTAGTTATATTATCTATTAAGCTGAAATTTGTCAAACATATACCCTGCAGATGCACTCATTTGTTTTCTTCAATCAATATATGCTTGCTTTAGTCTTGAAGAAAATCTTGATTTGCGAAACATTCTTATTTTTAAAATAAATTCAGAAAGAAAAATGTAGATGATAGATAAATCAGCCCATGAGACACACCTCTGCCCACCTATTGTTATGTGTAGTAGGTTTGGGCAATATTCAACACTTTTTCTGCCACACTTTTTTATAAGTCTGGTCCACGACCTCACTATTTTTGGGGGCATGATTAGCCTTAGGAGTGATGTTTTTTTTACCAAGGACTGTGAGACTGTTCAGATAATGTTCGGATATGCATAAAATATACAATTTCTTTACAATATCTCTTCGGTCTAAAAACATTTTTTTGCAATTTGTTTTCCATTTATTTTTGAGGTTGAGTTCCTATCATCTACCCTCGTACTCCTAGAATGATCTCTTGTAGGTCTATGATCATCATCACTAAAAGCAAAGTGCAACCACCCATTTTGAAATTTTGAAGTATTTACTAAAGTGTTGAACAAAAACTGGAAGCACCGGTAAAATAATTACAATGCTGGGTCAACAAGATTTCCAACAAAAATATGTTACCCATTCATCCAAGGCAATGGAAGGAATTTTAATGATTCAACAATTGTTGTCATCGGTGGCAACTAAAGTGTTAATAGTAGTAGACAGAATGTCCATTGGCATGTTAATATCACAGTTGCTGGACATTATTTTATCTGGACTAGCAAACGCACAGTATAATATAGTAGTCTGTTCTCCTCTCTACACTTGTACGGTCTCCATCATAAACAATTATTTGAATAAGCTATCTGATGTTTGACATTGCAATCTAATCTGCAGTTTAGGAGACTGTCATTACATTAACCTTTGTGTGATTGCATGTTTTTATTTTTTGGTAATCTGTAAAGCTTATTCAGAACTCTGCCTCCTGTATCAATCAACACATGTTGACAGCATTCTCTTTTTGTACATCTTCTTCCTACAGGGTTACTCTGCAGATGTATTTGTTTTTGGTAATAGCATGATGTGGGAAACTAAACTGCTGTATGCAATGTTTTTATTATTGAGTTACAATTTTCTTGGATATGTTACAATTCAGGTTCTTAGTAAAAGTAATATGATGAAACTGTTTCATTTTTATTGGAAATTATTAGTGTTTTGTTTTGTGTGGTGATTTTTAATTGTAAAAGTTATCTTGTTTTAATATGCGATTGAACGAAGACAGGTATAAGCAGTATTACATAAGTAGTGAAAAATTAATTATGAAATATTAAAATAAACAACACTCGACGTTTCGATACTTAGACCTTTATCAAGAACAAACATGTACACAAAAAACTTAATTAACTAAAACATAATACTAACTAAGGATGCATCCTTATTAGAACATAGTTTATTAGAACATGGTTTCTGGAGTACAAGGCAGGGAACAATCAAGATGAAGGTGGCAACAGAAATGTTGAACATGACACTGGAGGAGGTGGGAGAACTTGCTAGAGACATACATTTTGTTTTCAGGTGGACTGTGATGATAGCATGTTCCACAAGCAAATCTATGACTGTTTTTAAGCTACTGTTGTATGGTCACAACCCAAAACCTGAAACTGATTATTTTAAAAGTCTACTAGTATATGTGGTATATGAAAGTCACAAAGTCAGAAACGACTCACATGAGGACAAAACCTCACTGTATCCTCAGCCTTCAAAATTTAAAACTTCCCTCTAAATTTTCTGAACAAAAGATTCAAACTCCATTGGGCAAAAAGGTTATATTGGACCAAATCAAGTATAAAAATCCAGCACAACGTAGGAGAAACTGATCATATACATAAGGTAGTGAGAGCAGAACAAATGGTATACAACATAATACCTGGTCAGCTCAACTCTTTCCTCCAATTTTGATACAGAATTTTTACCCAGAAGATCTCTGGGTTTTTTTATCTGGGTTTTATTCCTTTTTGATTAGCAGAAATTAGTAGATTGTGTAGTGTAATGTACCAAACCATAGGTTGTCAACTGGGTTCTGTTGTAAATTATGGTCCACAATTTCTTGTAGATCTTGTTCATTTTCTGCTACCAATACTGTGTCATCTGCATATCTTAAGTTATTTATTATTTTTCCATTGATCTTTTCGATTGAAACAACATTAAGGATAGAATTAAAGTACAAACTGGGGCATTTTGTTGTATACATATAATGCAGAAATCCAGACAATCATAGTGGCAACTGTTCAAAACCAAACTTGATTCACAATCTGTTGTGTTTTTGGCAGATGCAAAATGATAACTACAAGCACTTCAGTCCAGAAAATTGCCATGTCTACACGCCCTACTGTCTGAACTGTGCTAGCAGCGAAAGGTTATCTTGCAGTGAATTCTGTCTCACTGTGCAATACAAAGTAATGAGACAGCCAACCAATTTGCCAAGGAAGGTGCTGCAGAATGTACCAGTTACCTATGACCAGAAGAAAAGGATGATTAAGTCACTACAAAGCTTAAATTAGAAAGTTAGAATACTTCAAACGAACGAAAGGAAGGATTGGTTACTTCTTATACTTTGTTTGCTCTACACAAACCACTCTCTCTGGTCGTTATGTGATTTGCGGGTTAGCTCGTGAGTGCATTGTGTCAGTTAGTCACATGTAGGCAAGCATATCCAATTTGTGTATTATTTTTTTTTAAATGTGGGTTCTCCTACCTTCTTAGAACAAAAACAGTTAACGTAAAACAAAATCTGACCTAAGGGAGTCTATCCACCTAGGTGAGCCTGAGCCTCGTTAGTCTTGAACATCATAGAAACAAGTTTCCTGTTCTACACCACTGGGAGGTGGGGTTGGCTTGTGTGTTCTACAGGTCATTGGCAAGCTACTTATTTTATTTCCTCATCCTTCCTAAGAAAGACTAGTCGAACCCGATTCTGCTGGATGGAGAGCCAGATGCAGAACATACCTTATAGACTATTGGTTACTGAACTGATGTCCTAGCACTCGAGGTAGATACATAGAACTCAAGTCTCTCCCAGTAGATATCAAATGATATGCACACTGATTGTTCCAGTAACTCGCTGGTTAAACACACTCATTCGTCTTGAAAGACATCCAGTTATGTTTGTACAACATGTCATTCCAAATTGCTCAACATCGTTATTGATTTATAGAACCATCATCTTTGCACTTGTTGAGTAACATGTGTGCTCTGATCTCTTTCTTACACAGGAAGATCTCAGCTGCAGTGCACAAACTCCTTAGAACTGGCAGAAGTAATTGATGTAATTTTGAGAGATGAAGATATTTTTCTAGAAATTATGCATACGAACTAGTGGAACAGCTAGTGCCAAACCTGGACAATAGCTATATCAAATAGTAGAAGAAAACTAGTCACAACAGATATGAGTGTCTACACAGAATTCTGGGACTAGAAGAAGAAATCGATTTACAAATACAGAAATCAGGAAAAAATGCCAACACCAGCACTAAACTGCATCAAGAAACAACAAATTAAATAGTTTGGTCACATAAACAGATTACCAACAGCGAGTGTGTCTCGAAGAGCATTGTTACTCCAATACAGCGGATACAAAGCAGAAGGCCATACACTCAAAATATGGACCTCAGAAATAATAACGGCTGTGTAAAACGATATCTATGAAGTGCATACAAAAACTCATTCTAGAAATCTCTTCTTATCCTGACGCTTTGAGGTAAAACAGGATTAGAGAAAAACTAGAAGAAAGCAGTGAAACAAGTTAACAGTATAAGTCTTGAATATGGGATAAGATACGGATATAGTTTTTTTTTATACAGAAGACAAATGGAAAGCAAAGATTGTTAGTCATTATTATTCCTCTCCACCCCTCATGGAGGCATAGGGCATCAATGGTTGTTCGTTCGCCATTTTCCCGGTCACTGGCTGTATTCTTTATCGTTTCCCAGGATAGTCAAGTCTAATTCAGTTTGTCAAGAGCACTTCAGGTTTGTTTAGTGTCTCCTTTTTCCCTTTCATGGTTAGTACATTTACTTTTTTTTCAGATTATAGTGCAAGCTGGACAATAAATAGATTATTGGTTACTGAACACTCCGGGCAGACCCATACATGCTCAGTTTTCCTACAAAAGATGTAGGAGGGTATGCATACTGATGGTTCCTGTGGCTCACTGGTTAAACACACTCTTTTTCTGCCCATAAGCATTTCAACTCTACTTGTACAATATGTGCAACAATAAAGAGGTAACATCTACAATCCATGACAATGATCTTCTTCTTTGCGTTCGGTTTCGTATGCTCGTCTAAACCATGGATGGGCTGCCTCTATGAAGCTGCATATCAGTTGAGTTCTTCGAGAGTTCCCCAAGCTTGCATGGTAATGATGAAAGTGACATGCTCATCAAAAGAGTTTCCTCAATTGTTGCATCAGTATTTTTAGAGTTACAGTTGGTATGATATGACATGTCAGTTTCTCATGACTTTCAAATCATGTCTTCTGTGCGTTTTGTTCTTTTACGACCAACTTCAATCACTCTTTGTGATATGTTTGATCCTTGCCAAGAACGTGTATGCGTTGCACATTGGTTTGGTATGCCCCTAAATGCATAGACTTCTACACCTTTAGGACATGTGCATCCGATTTCAGCTAAACCTCATTAGTCGCCTCTTACGACATGCGTGGCAGGTAACAGTGGTTCCATTCTTTACACCAGAAATTTGGGCCCCGGTATTTCTCTTCAAGTGTTCAGTTCTTAACCTCTCTGCAGTACGTTTCTTCCTTTGTGTAAGTACACTCTTGATCTCCTCCATGTACCGTGGTTCACTAGCTTCCCTTTGAATCAACTGCCATACTAGTATTGTGCTTATTCCTCTTGCACCCATAGGTTTGATTGATTTGCCAAACATCATTGCACTTTGGTGAGTAATCATGTGTGCTCCGATCTCTTTCTTACACAAAAAGATCTCAGCGGCAGTGCACAAACTCTGTAACACCCGTGAGGGTCCTCTTGCACCCATATGTATCCTGAAGTAGAGGATGGCTTTGAGATTACCTACCCATATTCAATTCTTCATAGATAAATTGTTTTTGCATTTTATCATCCTTTCATTCTCCCAGTGTGCACTAACCATTTGAGTTTATGAAGAAAAATATTTGATAGTAAACCTAAACATAAGAATCAATGGTAGATATTGGAGCTATCATGTAGATTTTTTCTTTCCTTTGAATAATATTTCTGGACAGAGAAGAAACAAAGACACCATACAAGACATGCATATCAAGAAGCATTAGCTTATAAATAACATGATGTTCCGGAAGATTAAATATTTTGTCCACATTAAACGTCACAGTGGTCTGGAGAGAAAGGTAATGGAAAGCATGGCTCCTGGAAAACGAGGCAGGGAACTACCAAGATGAAGGTGGCAGCAGGACACCAAATAAACCTTGAACATGACGCTATAAGAGGCAGGAGAACTTGCAATAGACACAGCTTTTCAGGTGGGCTGTGATAAATGCTACATTCAAGGGACGTGCTACTACTTGAGACTTGAATAACATATAATGGCGAATGTGGCTAAGTGGTTAAGTCCTTTGCCTTGTGAGTCGAAGGTCGTGGATTCGAGTCCGGACCGCGCCATTCTGTTCACGAGTGCAGTTTTTCCAGAGACCCTAGGATTGTTGCTGGAGCTACGGAGTTCGTGCTTTGTGCAATGGCAGGTGGCGTGCCATTTCTGCTGAGAGGACCGAGCCATATGGGGTAAAACCCTGTGCAATGAAGTCAATCTTTCGGCTTTAAAACCCTTTAGGGCAAATAATTGTTAAAAAGAATGGAGATGATATCAAAATTCACTAAACAGCATAAAAACTACATTAACCTTTAAAATAAAATATCGACATTGACCTCTTCAAATAAAAAATGTGTAATTAAAAGTGATCAAGTGCAATATATATATATTCAACATTGATATATGGTGCAGAAAAATGTACAGGAAGACAAAATTGATGTCTTGAAACTGTGAGTGGAGTATATTCAATAATAGGCATTCCTACAAGTCAAATGACAACATCAAGCGAAAGACAAACTGCACACTGTGAATGTGTCAGTGGGACAAGGGACAGTCTCTACTGGAAGATTGATTACAGTCAACCGTCGATGCAAAGACCTTACATCTAATATGATTTGAAAGACAAAATATCCATTCCTAACAAGAGTGTACACTCATCTGTGTGGTTTACTGTAATGTTCCCGCCATGTTAGTTTGACATATTTTGATCTGCAAATGTTGTTTTCGTTTTCTCTTAGGGTATTAAAGTCTCTTTACATCGAAGCACGCTCATTTAACCTAGGAATGTCTTTTTTTGTGATGGTGGAACGTTGACAAACAAAGATAAACAAATGAATTAACTCCTTACGGAGAATCCAGTAGCATGTATTGTTGATTTAACTATGCATTAACTACTAATTACAGCGAACGTATTCATCAACTGGTGTCAGAATATAACATTTGAGATGGTATGATGGGGTCACAAATGAGTAGCTTACGGAGAGAACGAGACAGATCGCAGCGCGCCCGAGTGGTTACTGGGGCCCAAATTTGTGGCGTAAAGAATAGAGCCACTGTTACCTACCACACATGTCGTAAGAGGCGACTAAGGAGGTTTAGCTGAAATCGGATGCACATGTCCTAAACGTGTAGAAATCTTAGTCTATGCGTTTAGGGGCCTACCAAACTAATGTGCAACGTATACACGTTCTTGGCAAAGATCAAACATATCACAAAGAGTGATTAAAATTGGTCGTAAAGAACGAACGCGAAGAAGAAGAAGGAGCTCGCAGCGAAGTAAAGGCGTTTGATATGAGACGCCTGAGAAAACCGAGAGATATCGAAATAGAGGACAGCCTAGAAATAAGGGGAGAAGAGATTTTGAGGCATAGATTAACGATATGTGGAAGAGCTGGGAGGAGCTGCAAGATTAACGATATGTGGAAGAGCTGGGAGGAGCTGCAAGATTAACGATATGTGGAAGAGCTGGGAGGAGCTGCAAGATTAACGATATGTGGAAGAGCTGGAGAGCTGCAAGATTAACGGATGTGGAAGAGCTGGGAGGAGCTCCAAGATTAACGATATGTGGAAGAGCTGGGAGGAGCTGCAAGATTAACGATATGTGGAAGAGCTGGGAGGAGCTGCAAGATTAACGATATGTGGAAGAGCTGGGAGGAGCTGCAAGATTAACGATATGTGGAAGAGCTGGGAGGAGCTGCAAGATTAACGATATGTGGAAGAGCTGGGAGGAGCTGCAAGATTAACGATATGTGGAAGAGCTGGGAGGAGCTGCAAGATTAACGATATGTGGAAGAGCTGGGAGGAGCTGCACGATTAACAATATGTGGAAGAGCTGGGAGGAGCTGCAAGATTAACGATATGTGGAAGAGCTGGGAGGAGCTGCAAGATTAACGATATGTGGAAGAGCTGGGAGGAGCTGCAAGATTAACGATATGTGGAAGAGCTGGGAGGAGCTGCAAGATTAACGATATGTGGAAGAGCTGGGAGGAGCTGCAAGATTAACGATATGTGGAAGAGCTGGGAGGAGCTGCAAGATTAACGATATGTGGAAGAGCTGGGAGGAGCTGCAAGATTAACGATATGTGGAAGAGCTGGGAGGAGCTGCAAGATTAACGATATGTGGAAGAGCTGGGAGGAGCTGCAAGATTAACGATATGTGGAAGAGCTGGGAGGAGCTGCAAGATTAACGATATGTGGAAGAGCTGGGAGGAGCTGCAAGATTAACGATATGTGGAAGAGCTGGGAGGAGCTGCAAGATTAACGATATGTGGAAGAGCTGGGAGGAGCTGCAAGATTAACGATATGTGGAAGAGCTGGGAGGAGCTGCAAGATTAACGATATGTGGAAGAGCTGGGAGGAGCTGCAAGATTAACGATATGTGGAAGAGCTGGGAGGAGCTGCAAGATTAACGATATGTGGAAGAGCTGGGAGGAGCTGCAAGATTAACGATATGTGGAAGAGCTGGGAGGAGCTGCAAGATTAACGATATGTGGAAGAGCTGGGAGGAACTGCAAGATTAACAATATGTGGAAGAGCTGGGAGGAGCTGCAAGATTAACGATATGTGGAAGAGCTGGGAGGAGCTGCAAGATTAACAATATGTGGAAGAGCTGGGAGGAGCTGCAAGATTAACGATATGTGGAAGAGCTGGGAGGAGCTGCAAGATTAACGATATGTGGAAGAGCTGGGAGGAGCTGCAAGATTAACGATATGTGGAAGAGCTGGGAGGAGCTGCAAGATTAACGATATGTGGAAGAGCTGGGAGGAGCTGCAAGATTAACGATATGTGGAAGAGCTGGGAGGAGCTGCAAGATTAACGATATGTGGAAGAGCTGGGAGGAGCTGCAAGATTAACGATATGTGGAAGAGCTGGGAGGAGCTGCAAGATTAACGATATGTGGAAGAGCTGGGAGGAGCTGCAAGATTAACGATATGTGGAAGAGCTGGGAGGAGCTGCAAGATTAACGATATGTGGAAGAGCTGGGAGGAGCTGCAAGATTAACGATATGTGGAAGAGCTGGGAGGAGCTGCAAGATTAACGATATGTGGAAGAGCTGGGAGGAGCTGCAAGATTAACGATATGTGGAAGAGCTGGGAGGAGCTGCAAGATTAACGATATGTGGAAGAGCTGGGAGGAGCTGCAAGATTAACGATATGTGGAAGAGCTGGGAGGAGCTGCAAGATTAACGATATGTGGAAGAGCTGGGAGGAGCTGCAAGATTAACGATATGTGGAAGAGCTGGGAGGAGCTGCAAGATTAACGATATGTGGAAGAGCTGGGAGGAGCTGCAAGATTAACGATATGTGGAAGAGCTGGGAGGAGCTGCAAGATTAACGATATGTGGAAGAGCTGGGAGGAGCTGCAAGAGATGGCTAAACTTGGAAGAGATAGGAAAACTTGACCGCCTGGCCCTATGTCCCAACCGGAGTTGAAAAGGCAGATGAGAAAGAATGAAAGTGGCTTATCCAAATATATTCTTCGCGGACTTTCGTTAAGGTGCATTTATTTACATAATTACAAACTTTTGTCACTGTTCAGGGGCTTATATACCAGCAAGCAGTCGGCCTCATATAGAAAGGGCATTTTATAAATAAGCACTGTAGAGTTAAATGTGAATCAACTTCCGTTACAGCTGGTAGCTATGGCAACATTATCATCAATATGGTTGGAATTAAAAACCGAAAAAGCGCAGGAGTTATAACAATATACAAGTTCTTTATTGACATTGATAATTATGTCCACTATATAATATACCAGCTGAGTATCTCAGTTTAACGTCATTATTGTAATATGAAAAGTAAGCAACCTGTCAGAACTGAGCTACAACTAAAGTATACCTCTAATACGTCTAACTACAATCAATCTACTTTGCCTCATTTGTTAGTAGAATATGGATTTGAAGATCAAGATACAATAAAGCGAACACAGGTACAGTAGGCATGAAAAACTACCACATATATCAAGAAGAATATTTGTGTACGGTAGTTAAATGACATTTCATTTTATAGAGATATACGATGGCAGTTTTATTCAGTATAATGTTCATTGTTATTGTAGCCACAGCCAGTAGTACTTAGTACTACTGAAACATAATAAATATATTGACATTGAATTGATTGCTACGTATTTGTTATTACTCGGTCAGTCACTTGTCTGAAGTGAGTGACTTAAGTTACTATGTACTATGAATGAAATCACCAATGAGTCTAATGTGACTATTCTGAGCTGTTCTTGTTGTGAACCAGTGTCGTTGTCGTTCAGAGTGTGTGTTTGCTATACTCGTTGGAACAAAATTCGTATAAGTAGAAGTGACTTCTCTACAAATAAACATTACGTAATTATATAATAATCGCATTTGATTTTTTTCAAAAACGTTTATCTTTGAAGAAGAAGAAATGCAGAAAAAGATAGGTTCAATGCTGCAAAAAAGACAACCAAGAGTTTTGATGAATTTATGAATGCTAATGATGAAAAATTCCACAAAAGACAGGATGAAAAATGAGTAAATAACATAGAATCCATAGATGAATAGTCTCTTTAGCAGAGTTAGACACTATAGAGATCCATTTAGGTTTGTGATGGTTCTATAGTTACTGTTTATACTGTCACCCGTCTGTTGCAGGATTGGATGGTTCTATAGTTTATGTTTATACTGTCACGTCTGTTGCCAGGATTGTGATGGTTTATAGTTTACTGTTTATATGTCCGTTGTTGCAGGATTGTGATGGTTTTATAGTTACTGTTTATCTGACCCGTCTGTTGCCAGGATTGTGATGGTTCTTATAGTTTACTGTTTATACTGTCACCCGTCTGTTGCCAGGATTGTGATGGTTCTTATAGTTTACTGTTTATACTGTCACCCGTCTGTTGCCAGGATTGTGATGGTTCTTATAGTTTACTGTTTATACTGTCACCCGTCTGTTGCCAGGATTGTGATGGTTCTTATAGTTTACTGTTTATACTGTCACCCGTCTGTTGCCATGATTGTGATGGTTCTTATAGTTTACTGTTTATACTGTCACCCGTCTGTTGCCAGGATTGTGATGGTTCTTATAGTTTACTGTTTATCGGCAGAACGTCACGTCTGTTCGATTGTGATGGTTCTATAGTTTACTGTATACTGTCACCCGTCTGTTGCCAGGATTGTGATGGTTCTTATAGTTTACTGTTTATACTGTCACCCGTCTGTGCCGGATTGTGATGGTTCTTATAGTTTATGTTTATACTGTCACCCGTCTGTTGCCAGGTTGTGATGGTTCTTATAGTTTCTGTTTATACTGTCACCGTCTGTTGCCAGGATTGTGATGGTTCTTATAGTTACTGTTTATCTGTCACCCGTCTGTTGCCAGGATTGTGATGGTTCTTATAGTTTACTGTTTATACTGTCACCGTCTGTTGCAGGATTGTGATGGTTCTTAAGTTTACTGTTTATACGTCACCGTCTGTTGCCAGGATTGTGATGGTTCTTATAGTTACTGTTTATACTGTCACCCGTCTGTTGCCAGGATTGTGATGGTTCTTATAGTTTACTGTTTATACTGTCACCCGTCTGTTGCCAGGATTGTGATGGTTCTTATAGTTTACTGTTTATACTGTCACCCGTCTGTTGCCAGGATTGTGATGGTCTTATAGTTTACTGTTTATACTGTCACCCGTCTGTTGCCAGGATTGTGATGGTTCTTATAGTTTACTGTTTATACTGTCACCCGTCTGTTGCCAGGATTGTGATGGTTCTTATAGTTTACTGTTTATACTGTCACCCGTCTGTTGCCAGGATTTACAAAGGGAAGGAAAGAATAGTGACTCTGCCACCTACAAGGCATATCGGAAGAAGCGACTAGGTAAGACCTAGGAAGCTACCGTAGTAAATAAAAGGTAGCAGAAATTGGATGTGCTGACCTACATGTAGACGCATAACTGGCATAACGTACAATCACTTAGGCTCAGATTACATATAGATAAAAAAGAGTGGTGTAACAAGTAGTTGATATGGAGCATTTGAAGAAGAAGAATGTGTTTATGTTATCATGCTCTGGGTTGTATCTTCCATTTGTTTTTCTCCACATCAGATTTCTAGACTGTTTATTCATTCCACTTGAACTTTATTTCACTTGTATTTATTAGAACAATCTATTTCTAGGAGAAATCTTAAGCACAATGATGTTAGCATGATAGTTTACGATGTATGTGTTTATTCACAGTACTATCTCAAGTTGGTGCAAGATTTGTACGGATTCCGGGACTATTATTACAAGGAGTACACACGGCGTCTAGCTCAGAAAGTTAAGAGACAGCAAAAAGAAATGCAAGAAAAGAATATACAGAGTAGAGAAAAAAGAGAAAAACAAGACAAAGAGATTTTTATTAATCATCATTTACAATTTAATGATTACCAAGTACAATATTTAACTTTGAAAAATTGTAAGGAAGCCAAAAAAGCAGAGAGAAAGAAAGGTAGAGAAATATTACTTGTATACATTCTTATCTTTATAAATGGTTTAGATGGCTGTATGTAAGAACATTGAATTTGTGTATCGCCAAGTGTTGCCGAGACTTGCAATGGGAGCAAAGAATAGTAACACTGCGATCTACAAGGCATGTCATAAGAGGTGACTGAGGTAGGAGCCTAGGTAAACTACCCTAGTAAATAAAAAGTGTAGCCGAAATCGGATGTGCTGGCTTACTTGTAGGGCATACTGACATAACCTACAATCACTCTTAGACTCAGATCACATACAAATCACAAAAAGCGGTTTAACTAGTGGTCAATATGGAGCGTTCAAAGAAGAAGAAGAATTTTTGTCTGAGATATAATCAGAGAACATATGATATAATCAGAGAACATATGATATAATCAGAGAACATATGATATAATCAGAGAACATATTATATAATCAGAGAACATATGATATCAGAGAACATATGATATAATCAGAGAACATATGATATATTCAGAGAACATATGATATAATCAGAGAACATATGATAAAATCTCAGAAAGATGTTCATTTGATACTATCTCACTAATAAATTGCATACTTGATTATCCAACCTTTTCTTGAAGTTTTCTACAATAAAAATTGTTCAGATTAGTCATGTTAGTTTTTCTTTTATACAAAATTCTAAAAAAATTAGCATTAGTTCTGTCATACTATGTCAAATGTTTATAGTATTGCCACAAGTAGGATTTTCTTGTCAAACATGTTATAGCTGATTAATTGATAGGACAGGGCAAGCTATGAGGAACTCACAAGGAACTCCAAATGATGTACAGATTCATAGTGGCAACGCATCTCATGGTTTATACGAGCATATAAAACCGATCGCAAAGAAAAAGATTGATTGATAGAATAATTATCATTGCATTTAACTGACTAATCATGTGTGCTGCGATCTCTGCAAAGGGGCACAGTTTTTCAAAGAGAAACTTAAGGACAAACTTGAAGTAAAGAGAAACAAGCACAAACTCGGAATACATCACAGTTACACACTTGTGAAATGACCGTCTTTTAAAACGAACAATGCCATTTATAGTTTTCTTTGCTTTGTAAAACTCTTCTTGAAATCTGTACCTTCAAAATAATGATGCAACTTGAAAATTTTCTCATATTAAAGATAAGTAATGACTATGATTTGATAAACAGAGAAACGCAAGTTACAAGTTGAAGAAGAAATTAGAGCATCATGTGCTAGGTTCATCAACAGCTACAAGTTTCTCCAAAACTGATCTCTACTATGTAAGTGTAGTACATTTGTCAGTCTGTTTCTGATAAGAATGAAGATTAGTTAATCAATCGCCTGCGTGTTGTTGGGGCTCGCAAGGGGAGCAAATAGTATCACTGAGACCTACAAGGCGCGTAAGAGGTGACTATGGCAGGAGCCTAGGAAAGCCACCCTAGTAAATAAAAAGCGTAGCAGAAATCGGATGTACTGGCCTACATGTAGGCGCATAACTGGCACAATGTACAATCGCTCTTAGGCTCGAATCACATACAAATCCCAAAGAGTGGTTTAACAAGTGGTCGAAACAGAGCGTTTGAAGAAGAAGTTAGACAATTAGTTAATTCTCATAATATCTTGTGACACAGGTCCTTTGTACCAGAACTCTCCATGCTTCTCTGTCTTTCATGGTCTTCAACTGAGTGTTTTTATGTTAAAGACACTGTGTACATTTCATTCTCCATTGTGTATCTCCAACTTATTTTTGATCTCTCTTAAGGACACTGTGTACATTTCATTCTTCATTGTGTATCTCCAACTTATTTTTGATCTCTTTAAGACACTGTGTACATTTCATTCTTCATTGTGTATCTCAACTTATTTTTGATCTCTTTGAAAAGCAAAGATTGACTTCATTGCACCGAGTTTCCCCATATGGCTCCATCCCTGTTGGCAGAAATGACATACCATCTGCCGAAAGTGTTGCACGAACTCCGTAGCTTCGGCAGTATATTTGACTCTTCTAATACTAATATTGACATTTTGGTGTGTTCTTCTATCTATGCTAATACACAGAAATAACATTTTGTGAAACAGTGTTTATTTTCCAGTCTATTGCAGATTTTCTCTTTATACTGGTTTTGACCTCTTGAAAATACAGGGGCTGGTATATTTGTTTTTGACACTGCCTTCCTTAACCAAGACATTTGCACTCTCATTGCCACAGTGAGATGTAATCCACACCAGTTGAATTTCTGCCTTTTTTTACAGCCGTTCACATTCTCTTTCTAGATTCTATTATATCAAGACCAACCTTAGATTTAGTTAACATCATTTGACAAAATACATTGGCTAAAGCACTCCAAAAAAAGACCAATCTTAGAGAAAGTTAACATCATTTGACAAAATACATTGGCTAAAGCACTCAAAAAAGACCAATCTTAGAGAAAGTTAACATCATTTTACAAAATACATTGGCTAAAGCACTTAAAAAAAGACCAATCTTAGATTTAGTTAACATCATTTGACAAAATACATTGGCTAAAGCACTCAAAAAAGACCAATCTTAGATTTAGTTAACATCATTTGACAAAATACATTGGCTAAAGCACTCCAAAAAGACCAATCTAGAGAAAGTTAACATCATTTGACAAAATACATTGGCTAAAGCACTCAAAAAAGACCAATCTTAGAGAAAGTTAACATCATTTTACAAAATACATTGGCTAAAGCACTTAAAAAAAGACCAATCTTAGATTTAGTTAACATCATTTGACAAAATACATTGGCTAAAGCACTCAAAAATCTGATGTATTTCTCCGAAACTTCACTTGTGGTAACAGATCTTCTTCTTCTTCTTCTTCCAACGCTTCGTTCGTATCAACCACTTGTTAAACCACTCTTTGTGATCTGTATATGATCTGTGCATAAGAACGATTGTACGTTGTGCTAGTTATGCACCTACAAATAGGCCATCACATCCGATTTCTGCGACACTTTTTATTTACTAGGTAGCTTCCCAGGTCCCTATCTCAGTCACTTCTTATGACTTGCATTATTGGTCACAGTGTTACTATTCTTTGCTTCCTTTGTGGGCCCCGGCAATACACGGGCGGAGGTAACAGATGAAAGAGAAGATGAATTAGGCAGAAGATTTCGGATGTGCCTGCCCTATACATGTAGGGGCCTATGAACCAAGGCGAAATGTCTAGTCGTACTTGACACAAATCAAACATATCACAAAGAGTGATTTCACTGGTTGAGAAGAACGAACGAACGAATACAAACAAAGAAACAACAGAAGATGAAGATATTTAAAAAAAATATTTCATTAATTGTCTTGCAGACATTAGACATCTAAATACAATTGAGTATACAACATATTTATTGAGTATACAACATATTTATTGAGTATACAACAGTGTTGTGAAACACTTCATACATATCCATTACTATTATTGAATATTTATTGTCTTCAGATTGTTAGGTTGGAAGACAAACTGTTGCGTGAAGGAAAACTCAAAACAACTGCAGATTACAACCAATTTAGATTATGGATTCAGGATGCACAAGTCTTCTATACAAACTTCAAAGTAAAGAAATCTTCAGGTAAAAGCTACATCAAATAGCATTTAGAATCTCAGATGCTCTTCTATACAAACTTCAAAGTAAAGAAATCTTCAGGTAAAAGCTACATCAAATAGCATTTAGAATCTCAGATGCTCTTCCATGTCTGTCTTCTTCTTCTTCACCTCTAGGGAGGCATAGGTTCATAACCAAGGCTTTACAAGACCTCTTATCCAAGGTCATCTTTTCCAGATATCTCCACTCTCAACCCATTTTCTTACATTCCGTCTCCAACTCCTGCCTCCAGGTGTTCATGGGTCTTCCCTTACCTCTATTTCCCTGGGGTTCCATCGAAGGCCTGTCTTGTGATGCTGTTAGGGTCTCTATCCATCTATCACCATCTTATGACCCTTATTTCTTGTTCTACCTGCCTTGTTTTATTGACTACCAGACAAACTTCTTGGTATAATCTTAGAATAATATCACTGTCTACAGATCTCAACATCATCTGAATCGTACATTAGTCATTAACAGAAATGAAGTTAATATAAAACTGTACCTTTAAGCATAGTTTATATTAACAGCAATAAAGTTAATATAAAAATGTCCATTAGTCCATAATTTACATTAACATAAATAAGGTTAATCTTCTTCTGATTTCACCCGCTATGAATTCAGGCGTAGTCAGGGCACCTGTTATGGCGCTTCTGACTGATTTTTGCGTGAAGGACCACTTTCCTTTTTAATTGGTCCCTCACCATACAGGTTTGCTTTCTCTGACTTCAGAGGTACTTAAAGTTTAGAACTATGGTCAGGAAACCTGTAATACAAAACCACTTGCCATGAGCTTACAGGAAAATCCTGGTCCGTGCTTCGTACCATCGGAACTTCTACTACAAGTGGCAACCAGTGAATATTTAATTTTTCTGTCGGATTTACCCACCGCTTTCTACCTGTAGTAAGGTCGTTCCGGATAAGGAATATTGTCAACACTTCTGGGACATGTAGACTTGTTTAGGTTTATCTTTGCTGACAACCCCTAATTTTCCATCTTTTCTGGAACAACACTCTTTTGATTAACCATAGCGTATTTTTGCATCATCAAGTAATAGGATATGTCTAATACTGTCAGAAATGTGAACAATTTAATAATTCGATTGGGGTTAAAATTTAACAATATGAACATTCTCATACAGCAGGGCACAAGCATGTCAGGTCTTCCTGCCAGCAGAAACAAGCAAGAAATTAATTCAGACTTGGACAAGAAATTTCCAAAGGTAATGAAAAATTAGTGGGAAATGATAAGTTTTGTTTTGTCAGTGTAACTAAAATAAAGCTGAAGAGTACAAATATCAAAAATGCAAAATGAAGATCAAGGTTACTCTGAAACAAATAGAATTTATTTTTTTAATCACTTTCAATGCAAGAGAATTTACATATCTAGGGAGCATTTTTGTCAGCAAGTAGAAGATTATTGAAATCCAATATAGGTGTAATAAAGCAAATCAAATAATAGGACAAATGGCATGAATTTTTAAATGCAAACATCCATGAACACTAAAATAGAATTGTACAACATAATCCTTCTCTCTACATTATGCTATCAGTGCCAAACCTGGACGTTGACATCAAACGATAGAAGAAAACTAGTCATGAAAGAGATTGTGTCTGCGCAGAGTGGGAGTATGTCGTATGCCAGTGGGGACATTGGCTAGGACCGCTCTGTGATAGGCAGTGGATGGTGAAAAGAAGGCTTTGACATCCAAAGAATACGAGGAGAAGAACTATGGAAAGAGAATTGAAATATTGTGACCTGACTTGGGGAACATTTGGTAGAAAGGTCGCAGAATGGCAACAATAAAAATCTTTTGTGGAAGCCTTATGTGTTGAATGAGGCATGCAAGAAAAAATATAAGAAGATTTAAAGGAAGAGGATATAAGATGAATGCTTCTTAAAGACAATACTACTCAGATGCAGTGGATATAAAGCAATATATTGTGTACCTAAATGGTGGACCATAGAAATAACAGGCTGTGAAAGATGCCATGCATGAAATGCACACTAGAACCCATTCTAGAAATCTTTTTATCCTGACACTGTGAGGCAAAACAGGATTAAAGAAGGAAGAAAAAACGAATGTGAGAGATATGAACAAATGTTCATTATGAACAAGAATGAACATTTGTTAACCCTTCATTCTTGTTTCCATGAACCTGTGCAAACTGAATGTAATCATTTATATTTATAAAATAACATCTTTCTTTTCTTTTATCCTTCTCTGCTTTTTGCTGTTAGGCGTCACAAGTTTAACTGATGATTGGTGTCAGAAATAGTGCATGCTCGGCCGCTTGATATGATATGGTATTGTGGAGTTTTAAAATGTCTGTAACTCAATCAGTCCCTCTTTTTCTTGGTCTGCCCCTCCTCTTGATGATTCCATTTTCAGGTTGTACCCTCTTGGTTACATATGATAAAAACATATAAATAACATAATAAATAACATATCTGTGATCGTTATATCTTGTCTATTAGAATACAGTTTAACTATGGCTGCAGATTGAAAAAGTGAGCCAAAATTAATTGGACACAGTTTGTTTTTCATTTCTGTAGTTAATATTTTAAGGTTGCTGTGTCTATATATTTGTTTGCGAATGTTTACACAGTTTTTGTTTTCTTTTCTCTCGGTTGCATTTTTGTTGCAATTTTGAATAACTTATTCAAGAATACAATAAGTAATTTTAAAAATATTTGTTCGGTCTGCAAAGTTTGTTCTGCACATTCCTATGCATTCAGAGTGTTGGGGTCAACTATTTCTCTTTATTGAAAGGGTGAAGAGGAAAAATGAGCCTGTTGATGATCTACAGAACATACAAGCCAACTTCATTTCTCTGTGGTATAGATAAGATTAATGTTGCTCTGGCACGTCTAGAGGGATGTACTTCCATAGGTGAGATTTCATTTTGTTTGTGACTAAGGGAGGTGAATCCAAAATAACGAGATGCAGAAACTGGATGGGCTGTCCTACAGTTCTGGCACAACAAACTCACGCTCTAAGACTCTCAGGTGGAAATGATGATTTATAATTGTTGCCTTAATTAATAATAATAATAATAATTCCTCTCGTACCGTTATACGTTACATAGGGCCTGCAAGTAATTTCTCCATACCGCTCTATCCTGAGAAACTCGCTGAATCTCATCCATGGAACTGAGACCTATATTTCCTGCCTCTCTCAGCAAAGTTCGTTTCAGGGTCTCCTTAGGTCGACCTCTCTTTCTTGAACCCTTTGCATCCCACTTCACTGCCTGCTTTGATATTCGTTGTTCATTTCTCCTCAAGGTGTGCCCAACATATCTCCATCTTCTCTTTCTTATAACAGTTGTCACTAGTGGTTGACCAGACATGTCTCTGATTTCATCACTTCTCCTGAATTCGTTCCATTTTATATTCATTATTTTTCGCAGACATCTATTTTCAAATGCATTCAACTTGTTTTCTATATTTTTAGTCATTTTCCAACTAGCATATGTTAGGATTGATACAACATTTGAATTGAAGATTCTTAATTTAGTTTTAATAATATATAACTTGCAGTTCCATATTTTATTTAGACTTTTAAAAGCTGATGTTGCTTTGCCAATTCGTATCATAATTTCTTTTTAACATTTCCTGTGCAATCAAAATTTCTACCTAAATAGGTGAACGGCTCTGTTATTTTTATCATTTTAGATTCCAGTGTGATATCTGCATTACTTGCCATAGGTGTCTTCATTATATTTGTTTTTTTATAGCTTATCTGCAGTCCAACTTTTGATGCTATAGATGACAAGTTGTCCGTTTTTCTTTGCATATCTTGGTTGTTTCTACTTAACAAGGCAATATCATCTGCAAAATCCAAATCTTCTAGTTGACTATTTTCTACCCAATCGATGCCAGTTTCACTCCTGCAACATTTTTGCATCACCCAGTCAATGGTCACTCCAAACAATAGCCTTGCTTTACTCCGGTTTCAACCATAAACCAGTCGCTGTGTCCACCATCAGTGCGAACTGCACACTGTGAACCATCATAGAGGCTCTTTATAATGTTTATTATTTTGTCTGGTATTCCATAGCATTTCAGAATATTCCACAGAGAGATTATGTGTAGACTATCAAAGGCTTTTGTTTTAAATCGATGAAATTTAGTATCAGTGGTTGTTGCTTCTCAATATGTTCCTCCAAAATTAGTCGTAGGGTAATTATTTGGTTTAAGCAGCTTCTCCCAGGTCTAAAACCAGCTTGTTCTTCTCTCAGGGTTGTGTCCACTGCTCCTTTGATTCTATTAAGAATGATTTGGCAGAAAGTCTTGGTCATTACTGATAATACGGTGATCCCTCTCCAGTTGTTAAACACGTAAAAACAAAGTACTACAGTTTTACAAAATACATAAACAGTGACGATAAACAGCAACGTTTCGACCAAAAGGCCTTTATCAAGCAAACAATACAACAAGAATGACGAATTTCGAGGAACACTACAAATGGACGATTACATGTGGAAACATAAACCTATCTGATGAAAATATGGGAATAAAACGAACAACGAAATGAGTGCAACACAAAACCGAAAGTGGAAAAGGAGAGGAACAATAAACCATATAGTGGATAAATGACACATATATGGAGCAAACACACATATAGATAACAAGGCACGAGATAAGACAGTACTAGGAAGCATAGGAATGTAATGCGTTGAGTCCAAGAGGTCGCAAAGTGCCATAGAATGAAATAAAACGGTTCTCCAGGGCGAATCGACTGCGATCATCGGAGGAACATGATCGGATGGCTGTGACCTGGACATCGTCAACTCCTGAATGGCCAGTATCATTGAAATGAGTGGCACAGGAGTCAGAGCATTGGCGAATATCGCGTAAGTGTTGGGCGAATCGGTCACTGAGCCTCTTACCGGTTTCACCAATATAGGCCTTATGGCATCGTTTGCAGGTGATAGCATAGATGATATTGCGGGACTCACACATGAAACTGTCTTGAATGGTATAGGTAGCTTTTGGAAAAGAGACAGTACGGGTCTGTATTACATAAGCACATGTATTACAGCGCCGACGGCCACATTGGATGGTGCCAAAGTGACTCTGGATGTTAGGCTTGAGGCGACTGTGTACCAACAAATCCTTGAGGCTTCTGTCCCGTCTGTACGCCACCAAAGGATAGTGTTGGAAGACTGAACGTGTCTCAGGATCAGACTGAAGAATAGGAGATGATGGAATAAGACCTTTTTCACCAGGGAACTATGAGGGTGGAAAGTTAAGATAAGTTTAACCCTGTCAGACTTGGGGTTTCTAAGTATGTGAGAGAGGGCCTCCTGGCGAGCAATTAGCTGAACCCGATGCATGGCAGATGTAAGCACATTCTCCAGGTATAGGCGCTGGCGGAAGAAATCAAGCATCTCATGAGCTCTATCAAGAAAATCGTCGTCCTCACTGCAGAGGCGACGAAGGCGTAAGAGTTGAGAGAAAGGTAAAGAGTCACGACAAGCCTGGGGATGGGAAGAGGTATACAGAAGAAAGCTATGTGTATCAGTAGCCTAACATCCAGAGTCACTTTGGCACCATCCAATGTGGCAGTCGGCGCTGTAATACATGTGCTTATGTAATACAGACCCGTACTGTCTCTTTTCCAAAAGCTACCTATACCATTCAAGACAGTTTCACGTGTGAGTCCGCAATATCATCTATGCTATCACCTGCAAACGATGCCATAAGGCCTATATTGGTGAAACCGGTAAGAGGCTCAGTGACCGATTCGCCCAACACTTACGCGATATTCGCCATTGCTCTGTGACTCCTGTGGCCACTCATTTCAATGATACTGGCCATTCAGGAGTTGACGATGTCCAGGTCACAGCCATCCGATCATGTTCCTCCGATGATCGCAGTCGATTCGCCCTGAAGAACCGTTTTATTTCATTCTATGGCACTTTGCGACCTCTTGGACTCAACGCATTACATTCCTATGCTTCTTAGTACTGTCTTATCTCGTGCCTTGTTATCTATATGTGTGTTTGCTCCATATATGTGTCATTTATCCACTATATGGTTTATTGTTCCTCTCCTTTTCCACTTTCGGTTTTTGTGTTGCACTCATTTCGTTGTTCGTTTTATTCCCATATTTTCATCAGATAGGTTTATGTTTCCACATGTAATCGTCCATTTGTAGTGTTCCTCGAAATTCGTCATTCTTGTTGTATTGTTTGCTTGATAAAGGCCTTTGGTCGAAACGTTGCTGTTTATCGTCACTGTTTATGTATTTTGTAAAACTGTAGTACTTTGTTTTTACGTGTTTACCTATTTTTCCAAGTTTTACTGCAGTCTCCACATTTTTTCGATAATCGTCTCCAGTTGTTACAATCTTTGAGATCACCTTTTTGGGGATCTTAACAATTATTCCTTCTTCCATTGATCTGGGACAGTTTCTTCTTCCCATACTTTATTAAATAGTTCTTGCACCTGGCTAATAGTTGTATCAACAGCCGCTTTGAGCATTTCTGCAGTAATGTTGTCATCACCCGCTGCCATAATCTCCAGTAAGACATCTCCAGTGTCTTAATTGCTCTCAGGTAAAAATAATGATTTGTAATTTCTGTCTCAATTGTTCTCAGATGGAAATGCCAGACTTGCACTGTTTCAATATGAACGTGACCAGTAAACCTCCTGAATGAGATCAGGTAATAATTAAATGTGGATGTCTGTGACTTAGCGGTAGTGAGCTCGATCACAACCCAAGAGTACCTGGTTTAATTCTTATTATGTTATGTTATGCGATCGACGTCACGGCACATTGGGCATTCCCATGCACGCTCTGTCCTCCGCTGCAGCTGCCATCCTAAAGTCCATTGGCTCACCGTACCCATAAGACGTTGATTACTATAACTTCTCTCTCTACCACGAAGACGACACTGTCGGGCATATCCAAACTTAACGCCTAATTCTCGAACTCGTTCCAGTGTCTGAGACTTTCCCATGTCACATAATTGAGAGCGTACCGCATGGATGACATCGGCTCTGTCCATACTTCTGCCCGTTTGAGTTGGGCATTGTTTGCAAGAAAGTCTGCACGCTCGTTACCCTGCACTCCAGCATGTTCAGGTGTGTACCCCTAAGTCATTTTCTTGAGATGTGATCTCCGAATGCTGTCCACCCATTCCATACGCATACTTTCAGATTCAATCATTTGAAGCATATTTATCGAGTCCGATATGGCAACCGCATGGGTTACCTGTTGCTCAGTCACCCATGTCAGAGCCCTGAAGGCAGCAGTGATCTCCATAGTCATGCTCTATGTCGTTGTCTCGAATGCGTCGCAGTCCTCATGAAGTGTGCGACCGTTTCGCTGTGCTGAATAAGCCCACGATGATCTGGTTCCGCGTCTGACAGAGCCATCGGTGTAGATAATTATATCACCTGGAAGGGAGTGCTGATCCACGAGTGCAAGAATCTCCACATTGACGACCCCCGGGGCCCATTCTCTACAACGTCTCCCAAGTGTACTGACAACCATGGTGTAAGCAGTCATATCCTCTGATATAGGCATCCATTCTTCACCATTTCTCAGCTCATCTAGAGTACAGACCTGTTTAATAACATCCTCTGCCTCGGCCATCCAGGATCGGCCTCTCTTCAATCGCCTGCCCTTGTTTTCATTTATGTTTTCATTAACATTTTGTGGAGGGACGTTTGGAAGCAATTTGTTCCGTAGATCACCTCTGAAGTCGGAGAAGGCCCACCGGTATGGCAAGGAAACCAATAAGACGGTAAGCAAACTTTCACGCAAAAATCAATCAGAAGCCCCACACTTGGCGCTATGGCTATTCCTGAATTCATAACGGGCGAACCAAGAAGTTCCCATAGATTTTTATGAACTGTAAAAATAGACCTCACCATTCAGAAAGCAATGCCAAAGTACAAATAAGTGGTGCTTAGAAAATCACAGTCTCGTTTACTGTGGTTGATAGGGATGTCCTATAAAGGATATGCCACAATTTTCAATTTTTTTTTTCAATAATTACTTAGTATATAGATTTTAAGTAGCTCCAATATTTGTATTGAGAATGTATGTAATTTTCATTTTATTCTGTAGTTTTTATAATATTTGGAGATATGTTGATCACATTAAGGAACATGGCATTCTGTTGATAACCATAATTGAAGAGAAAGTAGAAGACATAAGAATAAGTAGAATACAGGGATGCAATTGGAAGGAAAACATCAGGACGTGGACAGGCGCAATTTGCAAAGTGTACTGTCAGGGTCAAGGAAATAACTCGTTGGAAAACCATTACAGTCAACCATCAATGCAGAAAAAGGTACATGATTGATTAATTGATAAAGTATTTATTCTATTTAGCTATATGCGATACTCATGTAGTATTTTTCTAGTTCATTAGTGATTTCAGTATGATTTATTCCTCAATCTAACCTCTCTCTTTCTCCAGTCTGTGACTTTGGTATTTGTGTGGTTTCCGCCAAGAATAGAAATACGTTACGCTTCTTGATAGGTTCCTACGCATGTAGTAGGACAGGTGTTTAAGAAAATGTTGTCCTAGACATATGGACTGCAAGAGATTGAAATTCTGAAGAACTGTTGGTGACAAAGTTCTGCTTACGTCAAGTTATTTAATGGAGTCGCCGCTATAACGAAACTGATGACATGCTGTGCTAGTGACCATGTGCCGTGGATATTCCAGGGTTTGATGTCAGCTTGAGCAAATCATTCTTAGTGTGCACACGGTATGTCCTACTGGAAGCCCTGATACTTACTTGGGGGGATCCAAATCTTGGTGTGCACACGGTATGTCCTACTGGAAGCCCTGATACTTACTTGGGGGGATGCAAATCTTGGTGTGCACACGGTATGTCCTACTGGAAGCCCTGATACTTACTTGGGGGGATCCAAATCTTGGTGTGCACACGGTATGTCCTACTGGAAGCCCTGATACTTACTTGGGGGATGCAAATCTTGGTGTGCACACGGTATGTCCTACTGGAAGCCCTGATACTTACTTGGGAGATCCAAATCTTGGTGTGCACACGGTATGTCCTACTGGAAGCCCTGATACTTACTTGGGAGATCCAAATCTTGGTGTGCACACGGTATGTCCTACTGGAAGCCCTGATACTTACTTGGGAGATCCAAATCTTGGTGTGCACACGGTATGTCCTACTGGAAGCCCTGATACTTACTTGGGGGATCCAAATCTTGGTGTGCACAGGTATGTCCTACTGGAAGCCCTGATACTTACTTGGGGAATCCAAATTACAAGTACCGCTGAAGTTGAAGTAAGGCTTACCTGAATGGCAAGGGAAACTGGTGATAAGGAAAGCATGCCCTCACACACATAAATCAGTCATGAAGTCTTGTTAGGCATCATGACTACATGTGAATTCATAGCAGGCAATACAAAAGCTATTGAATATAATATGATGAATAACATTATCACTGACACGATCTCGTAGCCGAAGTAACCAGTTATCTCATAGTAATTGGATAGTTCAGAGATCCTGGTCTCAGTGTAGGTGAGATCCTGGTCTCAGTGTAGTGAGACTCACTGGTCTCAGTGTAGGTGAGACTCCCTGGTCTCAGTGTAGGTGAGATCCCTGGTCTCAGTGTAGGTGAGACTCCCTGGTCTCAGTGTAGGTGAGACTCCTAGATCTCAGTGTAGGTGAGATCCCTGGTCTCAGTGTAGGTGAGATCCCTGGTCTCAGTGTAGGTGAGACTCCCTCATAGATACATTGGGATAGTTTTCTAGAGATCCCTGATCTCAGTGTAGGTGAGATCCTGGTCTCAGTGCAGGTGAGACCCATGATGACATGGGAACGAATTGGTCTATGTATAGATTCCTGATCTCAGTGTAGGTGAGATTGAGTTCATCAAGAGCAGGCTGAAGCTGCTCCTCATGAGCAAAATCATTGGAAGTTCAAGATCCTGGTCTCAGTGTAGGTGAGATCTGGTCTCAGTGTGGTGAGATCCCAAGATACATTGGGATAGTTTTCGAGATCCTGGTCCGTGTAGTAATCCTGTCCAGTGTAGGTGAGACCCCTACATTGGGATGTTCTAGAGATCCTGGTCTCAGTGTGGTGAGATCCTGGTCCAGTAGGTGAGATCCCTGGTCTCAGTGAAGTGAGATCCTGGTCCAGTGGTGAGATCCTGATCTCAGTGTGGTTAGATCCTGATCTCAGTGTAGTGGATCCTGATCTCAGTGTGGTGGGATCCTGATCTAGTGTGGTGAGACTCTCATAGATACATTGGGATAGTTTTCTAGAGATCCTGATCCAGTGTAGGAGACTCTCATAGATACATTGGGATAGTTTTCAGAATCCTGATCTCAGTGTAGGTGAGACTCTGGTCTCAGTGAGGTGAGACTCCTGGTCTCAGTGTAGGTGGACTCCTGTCTCAGTGTAGGTGAGACTCCTGTCTCAGTGTAGGTGAGCTTCAGATACATTGGATAGTTTCTGAGATCCTGATCTCAGTGTAGGTGAACTCTCATAGATCATTGGATGTTTCAGAATCCTGATCTCAGTGTGGTGAATTGAGTTCCATCTGTCAGAGACGACGACAACGAAGGTCATATGTTCAATTTTGCTCGTAAAGTAAACTTGGCAGTTCAAAATCGAGAAGAGCAGGCTGGAAAGCCGCTCCCAGGGCAAAATTCATTAGAAAAAAGATTACAAAATAAAATTTCTACAAAATATCTTCACTATTTTCAAAATTACATCTGGGACCCTCGCCGGTGCTAGGGAGTTTGTGCACTACAACTAAGATCTTCCTGTGTAAGAAAGAGATAGAAGCACACATGGTTACTCACCGAAGTGCAATGAAAATGGTCATATAAATTAATAAATCAATCAATGATGAATAAATATACTCATTAAATATCTAGAATTCAGTGTAAAGTTTTTTGTTCTGTTCGTGTGATAATAAATTACGTTCTTTATAAGATCTTAGATAGAAAACTATCAGATCAAAGTGGAGGTTATTAATGATATGAGTCAGCTTATAAATGACAAGTTAACATGTGAATATGAGTCAGCTTATAAATGACAAGTCAACATATGAAAATTTGTTGCCAGTGTACAGGGTTTCCAGCTAGAACTGAGATGTAAAAAAAGAGAATATTAATTTGTTAGTTTACTTCTGGTAATGTATATAACCGGATTCTAATATATATATATTTTAAGGTTCAACCACCAGCTGAACTGAAAGCCAAAGAGGTACAAAGAACAAGATTGATGAAAAGAGTAGCTAAAATGTATCAGACAGAAATGAGCAATGTTGCCACTTCTGCCAGGTAAAGAAAATATTTTTCAGTCATTTTACCAGCGGTGTTATTGTACACAACAATTTGACTTGCTGATGTATTTTAGTTTTACGTGTAGACATGCACCTTTATTATAGTTTTACTTTCACCCAAGAAGTTAATTTTGCCATGCTATTTATACAGTGAACTGTTATGATGCTGGTATACTGCCAGGGCAAAGACAGAAGTAAGACTGCAGAAGAGCTACAGAATAATTGAAATTAATATTAAAGTGGTTTCAAACATCTAGAGCACAAATCAATACAAACCGCCCCTGCGTTGCTGGGGCTCACAAGGTAGAAAGAATAGTAACACTGCGACCTACATAGCATGTCATAATAGGCGACTGAAGTAGGGACCTAGGGTAGCTACCCCAGTAAATAAAAAGCATAGTAGAACTGTACACAGAAAAATATGATGGTGTTTTAATCTGAAATTAAATGAAACGTGGTAAACAGACAAGTGACATTAATAATCTTTAATTTCCATTACATTAACCCTTGCCATAAACAAAAATTATTGTAAATTTGCAACCCGCCTCAAAAACCGAAGGTTATCTTCCTCTTCTTGATAACTAAAATGACGTTTAATATTATTATACAAGATATTATACAAGGACTGGGTCAGGTAGACGAGAGATGGTTGACGACATTCAGAAAACATTGCATACCATCTCGGGTTGGTGTAGACTAGTGTAGAGAGTCTCGCTCTCAGGTCAATCCTGAAAAAGCGTGTATGTTGTGGTGCTCGTTGAATAATCACATCGTCAAGGCTGACCTACCCTGTGTAATCTTTGATGAACATACCATCGAGCGCAGAGACAGACTGCGCTATCTTGGAATAACCTTTGATCGTAGTCTATCTTTCAAACACCATATTGAACAGACGATACAACGGTGCAAGCGTGGTCTTGCGGCTCTCAAAGTTATGGTGGCCGCACACCTTAAAGCAGAGACTACTTGTCCTTTTGTTCGACCGACTGGTAATGTCAGTGGTAGATTACGGACTCGGAATTCTTACGATATCAAGATCACAATGTGAACGACTCGAACGGGTTCAGAATGAAGGTATGCGTATAGTTCTGGGCTTCACTAGAGATACCCCTATTGTGAAGATGAGATATATGCTTGGCCTTCTGTCACTACGCTCCCGTCATGCAATCGCCCAAACCAAGGCATATATGCGGGTTACTTCGGATAAGAGACATCCACTTCACAAGAACACTAATGATGTTAAGGGCACGAGAATCAAGCGTGGCATGTCGTGGATGGCCCAGGCTGAGAGAACAATTGGCCAGGTGACTACGGTTGCGACTCTACCAAAAGGGGAAGAATGGATCCCAACAGATGGTAGCATGATGAACTATCTCAACGTTATCATTACTCTTGGAAGAGAATGTAGAGATTGGGGCAACATGAAGGCTGATCTCGCAGTTAAGCAGCTGATAGAAGATAATGCAAGGGATGATGATGTTGTTGTATATACCGATGGGTCGGTTCAACGTGGTGAGAAATCCGGCTGGGGTTTCTTGGCTAATGCGCATGGTAGGGTTGCTGCAGAGCGAAGTGGGGCATACAGGACAACTACTTCTAGTATGAGGATGGAGGTTGAGGCCGTTACTGCTGCCCTCTATTGGATTTCTGGGACTTCATTTACTGGGGCAGTTGTTGTATCTGACTCTCAGTCGATGCTTCACAAGATCCAGAAGGGCAGGTTTCGGTATGAGTGGATGTCGTCTATAGAAGTTTCTAACCTCCAGCGGCTTACGTGGATATACTGTCCTGGGCATGGGGTGTTTACGGTAATGAGAGAGCGGACAGGCTTGCATCAACAGCATCGATTGTTGGGGAGTTGAAGATGGATAAGGGGATATTCTTCGGTCTCTTCGAGACTCTCTGTTGGATGAGGACACTAAAATCGATGTTGAATCGATCAAGCGATTTAAGCAGTTTGGAGTTACCCGTTGTTCAAGTCGAACTGGATGCCTGAGAGGCAGAGTGAGATGTGTGTTTAATCAGCGAGCCACAGGAACCATCAGTATGCATACTCTTCGATATCTGTTGGGGAGACTGAGCACCTATGGGCCTACCCGGAGTGCAATGACGTCAGTTTAGTAACCAATAATCAATAACCAATACAAGATATTGTTGATATTGTTGTTACTAAAAATAATGCTGAGGCATTGATAATCTTGACTTCTATTGTAAAACATACCGTCACACTAAAGTTGTACTCAAGAAGGAAATGTATGAAAACAACACTAAAAATCACACTCACTAGAAAGTCAAAGAAGCAATCAACTTTCTTCCGTTGTAGTCAAAGCAAACATTTAACCAATTGTAGATAGTAGATTATGGAAGAGAGTGAAATGGTGTCTGTACAGCGTGTCAGTTTACATATTATCCTTCCTGTATCTATCTAAAATGTAACACATTTCTTCGACATCACTGTACAGCTAGTCAAGAATGTGTGTGTCAATGTAAATCAACGGATAGCCCCAATGCAAACTATAACAGCAGAGATAATGTATGTAACGAAAGAACTCTTATGTGCCCAAAGCAGAAAACGTCTGTACAGAGTTGAAATATATATCAAATCAACACAAAAACAAAATCTGACATACAGTTACCGATTCCACAAACAGGAAATATACTATTATTTCCTGTGTTGAGTTCTATATGTGTGTAATTGTCTTGTGTGCAATTGTCTTGTGTGAAATTGTCTTGTGTGCAAATGTCTGGTTTCCGTTTGAATAATTAATTGATAGGACAATCATCATTACACTTTTATGAACAACAATGTGTTGACTAATCTGTATCATACGAATGAAAATCTTAGCGATAGTCTTTACACTTTATAACATCGACGAAGTTCACTATGTTAATTTGTTGTTTCTTCGACGACGACCTCTGGTCATGCGCTAAGTCCTTAGTTTTCAAATCGACTGTGTGTGTCGACAAAATGCTTCTCTGCTCACCCAGAAGACGGATTTCAGGAACGTGTTCATGAGCCTGTTCCGACTGTTGATACAGCCATCGAGCTGTTTGACGTGTTTGTGTTTATGTACGTCAAATTTCTATGTTGACTCGACAGTGTCTGGAACATAGTTGAAATATAATAACATTGTATGTTCTACTGAGGTGATTGAGAAAGTCTTTTCCATAATCATATAAAGTGTTTTGTCTTCTGGTCTAATGTATCTACACATTTTACGAGGTTTTTTTATTTTGGAAAAGACACTGTTTGGTAGTTTTTTGGCACTGCTTTTCTTAGTCCCAACATCTATACTTTCATTGCCTTTACTGATTGAGTGAGATCAAATCCACAGCAGATGAATTTCTGCCTTTTCTGACAGTTCGATCAAGCTCTCTTCTGATGTTCTGTATCATGATGTCAGAGTATAATTTCCGTCCATGAAATGTATATCTGATCAATAAGAAAGACTTTCGAGACTGCAGGTGCTTGAAGTGATTTTTTTATCTGATGTGCTACCGTCAGTATGTGTTGTGAGTTTTTCCTTGTAGTTGGAACACAGTTGTCTAGTGAGTTCGTCTTTGTAGTTGGAACACAGTTGTCTAGTGAGTTCTTCTTTGTAGTTGGAACTCAGTTGTCTAGTGAGTTCTTCTTTGTAGTTGGAACACAGTTGTCCAGTGAGTTCTTCTTTGTAGTTTGAACACAGTTGTCTAGTGAGTTCTTCTTTGTAGTTGGAGCACAGTTGTCCATTGGGTTCTTCTTTGTAGTTGGAACACAGTTGTCTAGTGAGTTCTTCTTTGTAGTTGGAACACAGTTGTCCAGTGAGTTCTTCTTTGTAGTTTGAACACAGTTGTCTAGTGAGTTCCTCTTTGTAGTTGGAACACAGTTGTCCATTGGGTTCTTCTTTGTAGTTGGAACTCATTTGTCCAGTGAGTTCTTCTTTGTAGTTTGAACACAGTTGTCTAGTGAGTTCTTCTTTTTAGTTGGAACACAGTTGTCTAGTGAGTTCTTCTTTGTAGTTGGAACTCATTTGTCCAGTGAGTTCTTCTTTGTAGTTGGAACACAGTTGTCCAGTGAGTTCTTCTTTGTAGTTGGAACACAGTTGTCCAGTGAGTTCTTCTTTGTAGTTGGAACACAGTTGTCCAGTGAGTTCTTCTTTGTAGTTGGAACACAGTTGTCTAGTGAGTTCTTCTTTGTAGTTGGAACACAGTTGTCCAGTGGGTTCTTCTTTGTAGTTGGAACACAGTTGTCCAGTGAGTTCTTCTTTGTAGTTGGAACACAGTTGTCCAGTGAGTTCTTCTTTGTAGTTGGAACACAGTTGTCCAGTGAGTTCTTCTTTGTAGTTGGAACACAGTTGTCCAGTGAGTTCTTCTTTGTAGTTGGAACACAGTTGTCCAGTGAGTTCTTCTTTGTAGTTGGAACACAGTTGTCTAGTGAGTTCTTCTTTGTAGTTGGAACACAGTTGTCCAGTGAGTTCTTCTTTGTAGTTGGAACACAATTGTCTAGTGGGTTCCGCCAGAGACACCGTAGTGATATTTAATGTCCATTCCCGATCCACGTTTTATGATTGCTTCCATTGCCAATATGTCCGTGCAAATTCTTGTCAAGCTGTCATCTGGAGATATGTAATGAAGATGTTCTAATGTGGTTACTTTCTTTGCTAGATTATTCTAGACAACTTTATTTGACAACTTACTCATGAAGGTTACAACATTAAGTGCTACTAATTCTAACGTCCAGTAGTCAATACTTAGTTCGTCTGAGATAAAGCTTTAGCCTGCTATTTGTTTGTTCTATTGGTTATTGTTTTATGCAGCAGATCGTAAGGCATTCTTTTGATCATGTTGATCGGGTAATATTTTCCAGCTTATTCTCACCGATCTTCTGACGCAAGATTTTCTTGTAAGTTATCAACCTGAATACGAGAGTTATTAATTATTGCATTTCCATGATAGGACTATGAACTTGATCTCATCTACTTACATTAAGATTAGAAATCAGTGAAACATAGACTGATCACTTCAAGGGGGACTCAAACAGAAAGCTTTCGAAGCTTGAGGAAAGCACAATACCTCAACGCCACATAAACAAACATGTGAAATGTTGTGAAATGCAATTTTGCTGTAAGAATGCAGTCATTTTTTTGGTTTATTTCAGAGTTCTGTGTCGTATTTGGAAATGATAAGAAAAAGCTTCAAATAAATGAAAATAAAACGAACCACTCATTAAATATTATAGACTTCGTATTTACAATGTTCATGTACCGATATAAATAGATAGCATTTGAACAAGTTAAACAATAATTCTTAAATAAGTAATACATGATATTAATAAAGTTTGTTCTTGTACAAACAACACATTTTGATGTCCGTGAACTTAAAGGTTTTGTTAAGACCAATATAAATAATAAAGTTACCAATAGCGTTGAGACACTGAAGAGTGATTCCAAATGTTATAAATAACATATCTGTCTGTATGTCCACTATAATTTGAAACAGTTCTAAGTAAGAAGCTATGAAAGAAAATCCACTACATACAATATACAAAACACAAATGCTGAATAAAGTTTTGGTTGTTTTGATATTCTTTCTGGGAGGATAACTTGTTTCTGGGAGTGACTCTTGATAGTTAGTCGTCTTCTCTCTTGGTTATAATTTTGATTTTTACTCCGATTATAACTGAACCAATAGTTACTATACTAATTGGTAATATCGATAATGAATAATTAAATAGATCTTCAATCAATTGGTACATACCGCTACTCATAAACTGGTAGAACCAATCTGTATAGACAGATCTACCAACAAGATTACCTTGTAGTACCTCTTGTTTAAATTCATAGATAAGTGTATGTTCATATATAAAATATAAAATATCAAGAATCATAGAACAAACAATTACAAACAGGATTTGCCAAGGCTTGACAATGTTGATTTTGAGTGGAAAAAATATGACAACTAAACGTTCTACAGTGATCAAGGCAGGAATCAACAGAGAGTAACCCGTTCCAATATGAAGAATGAATACAAATATGATGTCCAGGATATAAAATAAATAATTAATAACTTCAGAGAACATATACGCATGAAAAATGTTTCCAATCATAACATATGTAGAAACATTATTGATACCAACGAAGAAAAGGATATCAGAGACAGCCAAAAGAAGAAGAAGTAAGTTTGAAGATTTGCTGAATCCCTTTCGAGACAATAAGATAATACTGATGACGTTACCAACTATTCCTACACAACTTAAACATGGAAATATCATATAGTAAAATATTTGTTCTATTTTCTGAAGTTGTTCTAGAAGTTGAAGTTGAGTGTTGGATAAAACACGAACTTTAGTTGCCACTGTCGTGATATTCGTAAACATCTTTATTTTGTACAACTGATTTTCCTTGTACGAGAAATTGAGTTCATATAAAATATACGTCCCACTTCTAGATTGAGTTGTGAAGTAAAATATATGTTCTACTCCTAGCTTTGAGTTGTGAAGTAAAATATATGTTCTACTCCTAGCTTTGAGTTGTAAAGTAAAATATATGTTCTACTTCTAGATTGAGTAAGAAATATATGTTCTACTTTAGCTTTGAGTTGTAAAGTAAAATATATGTTCTACTTCTAGCTTTGAGTTGTGAAGTAAAATATATGTTCTACTTCTAGCTTTGAGTTGTAAAGTAAAATATATGTTCTACTTCTAGCTTTGAGTTGTAAAGTAAAATATATGTTCTACTTCTAGCTTTGAGTTGTAAAGTAAAATATATGTTCTACTTCTAGCTTTGAGTTGTAAAGTAAAATATATGTTCTACTTCTAGCTTTGAGTTGTGAAGTAAAATATATGTTCTATTCCTAGCTTTGAGTTGTAAAGTAAAATATATGTTCTACTTCTAGCTTTGAGTTGTGAAGTAAAATATATGTTCTACTCCTAGCTTTGAGTTGTGAAGTAAAATATATGTTCTACTTCTAGCTTTGTGTTGTAAAGTAAAATATATGTTCTACTTCTAGCTTTGAGTTGTAAAGTAAAATATATGTTCTACTTCTAGCTTTGAGTTGTAAAGTAAAATATATGTTCTACTTCTAGCTTTGAGTTGTAAAGTAAAATATATGTTCTACTTCTAGCTTTGAGTTGTAAAGTAAAATATATGTTCTATTCCTAGCTTTGAGTTGTAAAGTAAAATATATGTTCTACTTCTAGCTTTGAGTTGTAAAGTAAAATATATGTTCTACTTCTAGCTTTGAGTTGTAAAGTAAAATATATGTTCTATTCCTAGCTTTGAGTTGTAAAGTAAAATATATGTTCTACTCCTAGCTTTGAGTTGTGAAGTAAAATATATGTTCTACTTCTAGCTTTGAGTTGTAAAGTAAAATATATGTTCTACTTCTAGCTTTGAGTTGTAAAGTAAAATATATGTACTACTTCTAGCTTTGAGTTGTGAAGTAAAATATATGTTCTACTCCTAGCTTTGAGTTGTAAAGTAAAATATATGTTCTACTCTAGCTTTGAGTTGTAAAGTAAAATATATGTTCTACTTCTAGCTTTGAGTTGTAAAGTAAAATATATGTTCTACTTCTAGCTTTGAGTTATAAAGTAAAATATTTATAGAGTTACTTCATGATTTATATTTGCCAGTAAAGATGAAGATGTTCAAGTTTAACTGAGAATTTGATGATAATAAATATAATCAAAGAAAGAATAATAATATTATCATCATTATCGTTATTCACAAAACTTATCTACAAAAGACAATGATAAAATGAAAGTTGTTACTAACAGTTATAATAAACATGTTTGACTTTGTTCAGAAACAAAATGTAAATGTTGTAACAAAATTAGATTTAGAAAGTTCACAAATTGTACAGATTTTAGAAAACTGAAGACACAATAAATTTATGAAAACTAATAAATAATGGGAATGTAAATACGACAGTTCTGTTTGATGTATGATCAAATTGTTTGTACAAAATTGAGCATTATCTTTCGGTATCTGTAAATAACTTTGTTATTAATGTTTATTGCATTGTCTACTTTCATCTTTCTTTGAAGAGTCAGATTTTGTGTTTGGAAAATGTAATGAATGTTTAAATAATTCCAAATAAATATATATATAAAATATAAATAAATAAAGTTTAAACAAAAGACAATCATGTTCAATTTGTGAGTTTTCTATCTGTAAGGTAAAGGTTAAAGCAAGTGTAAAGATAATCACGAAATCGTTAAAGATAAACATTTTTATTCTCAAAGACAATATTTTAGTTTGTGGAAATAAATAATACAATATAATTGATTGATGTATAATTTGAAACATCCAATATTCACTGACTTGTTTTGATAATGTTATCATCATTATCGTCGTTCACATCATTATCGTCGTTCACATTATTATCGTCGTTCATATCATTATCGTCGTTCATATCATTATCGTTATACACGACCAACTAAAATAATAAAATAACTTGGAAACAATGCGTTGTTTGTGTGAACTGACAAGAAAATGATTATAACATAGAACAACATTGCTCAAACATTTTCTTAGTAATTTTAATATGTTCTCAATTTATGCATTATTATTTGAATCTGAGAAAAAGGACAAAAGGAAAAACAGAAGATTTGTTTAGCAATTTAGTACTCTCTTGTTAGTTCTTGACGGCACTTGACTGTTTATCTCGATAAAGCGGAGACTGCAAAAATTATATAAACTGGCGAAACACGTAATAACAAAGTACTGAAGCTTTACAAAATAAAAAAACAATGACAATACACAGCAACGTTTCTACCAAAAGGCCTTTAGTAAGCAAACGATACAACAGAAGTGACGAATTCCCAGCACACTACAAACTACCACAGAGATTCCAACGGGCAAAAATAGAAAAATGTGTGAATAAAAACGAATAACGAAATACATGCAGAAAACTAAAAGTGGAAAAAGAAGAGAAACAATAAAACTCAAGTAAATATATAACTGATATACATTTAAGATATACACATAAAATATGGAGCATGAGAAGAGAAAGTACTAAGAAACATAGGAATATAGAGCGTTGAGTTCATGAGGTTGCAAAGTACTATTAAACGTCATAAAACGATTCTCTAGAAAAAAATTGACTACGATCATCAAAGGAACATGATCGGATGGCTGTGACCTCGACGTCGCAAGCTCCCAAATGGTCAGTTCCATTGAAATGAGTGGCTACATGAGACACAGAGCATTGGCTTATATCTCGCAAGTGTTGGCCAAACGGTCACTAAGCATTTTGCCTGTTTCGTTGATATATGCCTTGTCCCACCGCTTGCAAGTGATGGCGTAGATTATATTGTGGGACTCGCATGTGAAACCATCTTCAATAACAAACGTGGTTTTAAGAAAACATACAGTACGGGTCTGTATCACATAAGCACACGTATTGCAACGTCGACGGCCACACCTCACGGTTCCAAAATGACACTGTCATAGTTGAAAGCTCTATGCTGGTTGGTAAAGGCCGCTTGACGAGTAATGTTCTGAACTCGATGCATAGCCGAGACAAGCACCTTCTCTGGGTATATCTGCTTGCGGAAGAAATCAAGCTTCCAAACCGCATAGAGCTCCCAACGCTGACAGTGTGAAACTTATCTTAACTTTCCATCCTCATAGTTCACTTGTGAAAAAAGGTTCAGTCTTTCCAAACTATCTTTTTATGGCTTACAGATGGGACAGAAATCTTAAGGATATGTTGGAACACAGTCGCCTTAAGTCCAATATCCAGACTCATTTTGGCACTGTTCAGTGTGGCCGTCGACGTTGCAACACGTGTGCTTATGTGATACATACGCCTTACTGTATCTTATCCTTTAGCCACGTTTCTTATTGACGATGGTTTCACATGCGAGTCCCGTAATCTTATCTATGTCAATATATATGTAAGCGGTGTAACAAGGCTTATATCAGCGAGACAGGCAAGAGGCTCAGTGACCGATTCGCCCAACACTTGCGCGACATACGCCATTGCTTTGTGACCCCTGTTCTAACCCATTTCAATGATACTGGCCATTAAGGAACTAACGATGTCCAGGTCACAACCATCCGATCATGTTCCTCGGATGATCGCAGTCGATTTGCTCTGGAGAATCGGTTTATTTTTTTGTATGGTACCTTGCGACGCCGTGGGCTCAACGTATTACATTGATATGCTTCTAAGTACTTTCTCTTCCCATGCCTTGTAATCTATATGGGTATATGTTGCATGTATTCAAGTTATATATTTACTAGATTTTTCATTGTTTCTCTTCCGTTCTATTCTAGTTTTTATGTGTGTTTTTTGTGTTACATTTATTTCCATATTCGTTTGTATTCCAGATTTTCGTTTTTATTTCCAGATTTTCATTAGAAACGTTTGTTTTTGGTCGTCCATTTTTAAAAAAAAATTTGTCACTCTTGTTGTTCGTTTGCTTGATAAAAGCCTTGTTGGTCGAAACGTTGCTGTATTTTCTCATTGTTTTTGTAATTTGTAAAACTACAGTACTTTGTGATTACGTGTTTTGCCAATCAAATAGTTTTACTGCAGTCTCATCTGTTTAAAGAAAAACAGACAACTTGTCATCTATAGCATCAAAAGTTGGACTACAGATAAGCTATGAAAAAACAAAATATAATGAAGACACCTATGGTAAGTAACGCAGGTATCACCCTGGAATCTAAAATGATAATAATAACAGAGCAGTTCACCTATTTAGGTAGCAATTTTGAATGCACAGGAATTGTTAAAAAATAAATTTTGATACGAATTGGCAAAGCAACATCAGCTTTTAAAAGTCTAAATAAAATATGGAACTGCAAGTTATATAGTATTAAAACTAAATTACGAATTATCAATTCAAATGTTGTATCAATCCTAACATATGCCAGCGAGAGTTGGAAAATGACTAAAGATATAGAAAGCACATTGAATGCATATGAAAATAAATGCCTGCGAAAAATAATGAACATAAAATGGAACGAAATCAGGAGAAGTGATGAAATCAGAGACATGTCTGGTCAACCACTAGTGACAACCGTTATAAGAAAGAGAAGATGGAGATATGTTGGGCACACCTTGAGGAGAAATGATCAACGAATATCAAAGCAGGCATTGAAGTGGGATGCAAAGGGTTCAAGAAAGAGAGATCGACCTAAGAAGACCCTGAAACGAACTTTGTTGAGAGAGGCAAGAAATATCGGTCTCAGTTCCATGGATGAGATTGAGCGAGTTGCCCAGGATAGAGCGGTATGGAGAAATTAGTTGCAGGCCTTATGTAACGTTTAACGGTACGGGAGGAATTATTATTATTATTATTATTATATATACATATATATATATATTGGTGTCTTTCCTTTGGATGAAACAGTAGGGTAGAGAGGGGATTTGGGCAAAATCGGAAAGGCACATTCTCCATATCAGCTGCCCAGGCTAGGCACAAAGAGAGACGACACTTCAGCTTTGCTTTCGGCTCGAGCACAAAGCGAAAAGCAACAGTTACATAGAAACAAGACAAATAAACCTCTTAGATTTGGCACATGAAACGTAAGGACCATGTGTCCCGAACTTGTCAATACATAGACCCGACGAAAACAAAAAACATCAGAAAAACAGCGTCATAGACAGAGAACTTGATTAACTGCAGGTAGACATAGCTGCACTACAGGAAACCAGGCTTCCAGATTGTGGTTCAGTAAAAGAAAAGAATTACACATTCTTCTGGCAGGGCCTAGGCACACATCAACCTAGACTGTATGAAGTCGGCTTTGATGTGCACAATAGACTTGCGAAAGCTATTCATACACCTGTAGCTGCATCAGAACGAGTAATATCACTACGACTCAATGTAAAAGTGGACTCCTAAAGATCATATTTGTCTACGCACCAACCCTATCAGCGTCTGCAGGAGATAAAGACACGTTTTATGACTCTTTACATAATGTCGTTAACTCATTTCCAGTGATGAGCAGCTGTGTATAATGGGTGACTAAAATGCACGCATAGGATCTGATCACCAGTCATGGCCAGTATGCATGGGTCATCATGGCATTGGAAATATCAACGATAATGGTCAAAGACTGCTTGAATTCTGCTCCTAAAACAACATGTGTGTAACCAATACGTTTTTTTGCTATCAAACACAGGCACAGAGTGTCGTGGTGTCACCCACGATCAGGTTACTGGCATCAACTTGATTTTGTACTCACACGCAGACAACATCTCAAAACAGTGAAAATCACACGTACTTTCCACAGCGCGGACTGTGATACAGATCATGCACTAGTTATCAGCAAAGTCAAAACACTTCTAAGGAAAACCCATTCAACATGAACACCACCCAAATCCAAAGTCAACGAAACTGAAATGGCGATGACAGAGAATAGGGAGACTTTCAGAAAGTCGTTTACTGCTCTGTGTGGGAATGAAATGGGAGAAAGTAGCGTAGACGAAAAGTGGAACATTCTAAAATCTAACATATATGACTGTGCCGTTGATTCTTTTGGCACCATGAAACTCTCCAACAAAGACTGGGTCAAACAAAATTAAACAACACTCAGCCCTCTACTTGAGAAAAAAAAAGAGCCCTAATAAATTACAAAAATAAACCCTCGCAAAGTTCAAAGGACCATCTTCAGCATACAAAATCAGTATTGCACCGAGAGTCAAGGAGGTGTGTAAATGAATACTGGTCAAATCTATGTTATGCGATACAAAATGCTGCAGATGTGAGCAACACCAAGGCAATGTACGAAAATATCAGAGTAGCTCTGGGACCAAAAATAATAAAAATTGCACCACTAAGATTGGAAACAGGTGAACAAATAACAGATATGACCAAGCAGCTCGAAAGATGGGTGGAACACTATTCAAATCTTTACTCTGTGGAGAAACCAGCACACCCAGTCCTCGATCAGATCATACCGAAACATCATGAACTAATCGAGCTGGATACCGAACCTACAGAGTTGGAACTTTCCGAAGCAATCAACAAACTTTCAAATGGCAAGGCATCAGGACTAGAAAACCATTCCTGCAGAAATCTTCAAATATAATAGAAATTCCCTTCTACAATCTCCTTATTCAGTGCTGGAGAGATGGAGAATTTCCTCAAGACATGAGGGATGCAAAGATAGTGACACTCTATAAAAACAAAGGGGATACGAGGGATTGTAACAACTACAGAGGCATCTCCCTTTTAAGTGTCATAGGCAAGGCTTTGAGCACTAGACCTTTCTAAACGACTACAGAAACTGGCGGAGCGTGTTCTCCCAAAGTCACAATGTGGATTCAGAGCTGGACGGTCAACAACTGACATGATATTTACCCTTCGACAGCTACAAGAGAAGTGCAGAGAGCAGAATAAGCCTTTATGCATTGCTTTCGTGGATCTGACTAAGGCATTTGACACAGTCAGCAGGCCAAGTTCTTATAAATATTGAAGCATATTGGCTGTCCTCCAAAGTTGCTTTAGTTGATTGTCTCCTTTCAACAGGGCATGAAAGCCAGCATACAGTTGGATGGCAGCACATCTGACAGTTTCGAGGTTAAGAGTGGAGTCAAACAGGGATGTGTCCTTGTCCCCACCCTCATTGGCATCTTCTTCGCAGTCCTTTTGAACCACGCATTAGGGGACGCTAATGGTGATGTTTTCATCCGCACTAGATCTGATGGTTCACTCTTTAACTTGACTCGCTTAGGAGCCAAGACAAAAACGACGGAAATTCTTCTCAAAGACCTCCATTTCGCTGACGATGCTGCCTTAGTCGCCCACAGTGGGACTACACTGCAATGCATAATCAAAAATGTATCAAAGGCATGCGACCTATTTTCTCTGACTATAAGTGTCTCCAAAAGAGTTGTTTTATGTCAGGGAGGTAACACAACAAATCACTTAATGGCACCATCTAACACTAGTAAAAAATGTCTGCTATTTTGTGTCCATGGTCACTGCCAGCCTTTCTCTTGATGAAGAAATCAATACTCGTATAGGGGGTACGGCTACTACATTCTGCAAACTACCAAAGCGAGCGTGGGAGAACACAAAACTAATATTGCAGACAAAGATTCAAATATATCGAGCCTGTGTAATTAGTTCTTTAATATATGCTCAGAAACATGGACAGCCTACTCAAGACACGAGAGGAGACATAATATCTTTCACCTTCGATGTCTCTGCAAGATTATGAACATCGGGTGGTACGACAAAATAACCAACTCTTAAGTACTGCAACGTGCAAATCTACCTTCCATCATAGACATGCTCAGCAGACAACTAAGATGGTTGGGGCATGTGAGAAGAATGGAAACGTGTCGCATACCAAAACAAATGTTGTTCTGTGAACTTTCGGAGGAAGAGGCACCAGGGCAGACCACTGCTCAGATATAGAGATGTCTGCAAAGCCCTAATAAAAGATTTTTCTATAGGTCCCAGCACATGGAAAAAACTGGCTGATGACAGAGTTGTGTGGAAAGCCAAATTGCGAAAGGGCGCAGAGTCTTTTGACAAGAGACTTATGTATGAGATGAACGACAAGATAGAAAAGCGAAAACTCAGAAGTTGTCACAGTAAAACACTTGCCAATTGACCGTCTGCAAAGACGAAAAGGACATATATATATATTATATATATATATATATATATATATATATATTTATATATCTGTACTAGGATCATGTACGACCGTTCTCCTAATCCAAGGTAACAGTTAACTGACTAGACATGTAGTTATAGATAGACAAGATAGTAGAAATGAGATAGGTAGAGACCATAAGGCTTGCACACCAAACCTGCGCACTACGAGCAGAATAGCAGCACTAGAACAAGACTAGTTTGATGTAGATTAGTTAGTACTGCTTAGCGACGTAGTGACAACACAAGGAGACCGACATAAACAAGAGAGATAGACGGACGTGTTTTGGTGAACTCATAGAAAAGCATCAATAAAAACATGAATCTCAACTGTATGAACTGAGTTCTCGTTGTATATTACACTGTGATTGTACCCTCAGCTCATCGTATGAAAAACCACGTAGGATATTAAACAAACCAACCGAATTAATGACGATAAGATAGAAAATGAACCGCCTAAAAGCCCAGCATTTTACGTCACCACCAGGACCCCCTACTACATATATATATATATATATATACATATATATATATATATATATATATATATATATATATATAGTTGGAATTATTCGAAGATTTTGACAAGTGTACAAAAAGGCTTATAAGCAATGTCAGAAAATCTGATTTCTTGATGAGATGATAGTGCAATATTATATGACTAGAAGAAGCACACTCAAGTCTACTGTTTAGTGATATTTTGTGAAATTCTTTTGTGAAATTCTAATATATATCATTGAGTCACAAATCTAAATATTGTACATTTCTCATTTTCTTTTTCAGTTTCAATTTCAGTTTGAAATATCTTCAATGCACTCAGGACCAGGGTTACCAATTTGGCCTTTTTAACAGATTTTCTGATGGATCACAAAACGCTTATTGTAAGTTATGCCACTGTACCGTCTTGCCTACAGCTAGTAGTCTCGCTGCTCATTGCAAAATCTGAAAAACACAGACAAAAGATTCCATCAACAGGACATACTAAACTTCACGGGGAGAAAGCTTCTAATGCTTGTCAAAACTGAGCCCTATAATAATTTTAAACTAAGCATCAAGGCCTTTATTTGCAGAACTACCAATTATGCACATTGCAGGAGAAAACATCAGTGCATGAAGAACAATACAGAAAAATAATGTGTGCTGACTGGAAAGAAGAAGTCCAATTTAAGATGAACAGATGGATTTTTAACCGACAGTGAAATGTTTTGGAATGGTGTTCTTCAATAGGAGTCATCTATATAGCTTGCCACCTTTGCTCTGACTTGTTAGTAATGCCATTATTGAGAGGGTGTTCTCTCTTGTATCATCAGTCAAAAACAAAAGTTAGAAATAGAACGCAGCTGCAACTTCTTGAGGCAATAGTGAGAATAAGAACACATAACTTCTCTTATCTAACAAATATTGCAAGCACTTTACTGCATCACCTAATATGGTAAAGAATTTATCTACTACCAGTGTATAGTGCTGGTTTCAGTGGTGAGGATAGTGATGACCTTGATTGGAGCTTTTCTTATGATGTATGAAATAGCACTGTTTCCTCCTGGCTTGCTTTTGATCTTTTCCGACCATTATTTGGCCATTTTTTTTCAATTTTGAGTTGGCAACCCTGCTCGGGACATGTCCGTAGGTGTTTTATGAAGCGTCATTCTGGCTGTGAAACGATATTGACTAACGGTGACGAATGTCCACCTAAACGCGCGATCTCCGTTGTGAGGCAGAGAATAAATTTCCACGTTAGAGACTGGCTATACTGCAGTCATACAGCTAATCGGCACATCGACACACACAATAAGCTTGGTTTGATTCGCTTGAAACATCACTCTATACAGGGCAGTGCCGTGCTATGATACAGAGAGGCGGTCGCATCAGGCGAAATCGTAAGGGGGGGGAGGGGCATACGCAGCGAAATCAAAATTTCAATGAAAGGTTATTTTAGTGGAAAAATCCTTAGTGGCTTTATTCTTAAGTGGGCAATACTAGAAGAGATTGGGTGCCGTTAGTAAACAAATCATTAAAATGCCGATTTTAAAGATTTTGATCTCCTATTTTCAGATGTATTTAACAATTTATCAAACTATTAAGATGTAGAAAAAAGTAATTGTCTCCGGGGCTCTTTATACACAAACAAGTTAAATGAGAATTTCGACATGAAAAATTATTTTAGTCATGTGCAAAATACAGGTCTCACTTTTACCAATTTTTTGTGAAGTGATAAAGTCAAATTCATTCAAAATTAAACAGCATACACACAGATTTTGTGATTTTGGCAGGTACTATGGAAATAGTTTATCTGTAATAAATTTTATTTTTTGACCACCTGAAAATGATCTTTTTATGGTTTTAAAATTCTCTAATGTGAAAAAACACCCTAAATTAATGTATTTAAGAAATTGCAATAGCCAGTTATAGACAGTTATAATACGCTATAGACAGTTCTAAGGTAAACAGACATGCAAAATTACATGTTGATTGGTTAATATTTGACAAAGTTATGATGTAAAATTATCATGAATTGTTAATTTTCGAACAAAATCGAAAATCATATATGCAAAGAAGATTTCATAATCTTTAAGTCATCATAACTTGAAAACTATTTAAGCAATTCTAAAAATTTAAAAATTTGTTAACCTTTAATTAGATACCAAGTACGTTGTGAAATTTAAGAATCACATATTTTCGGTATTCCCTGCTAGCACTGTCCCCTTAAGGAGCTGCATTTCGAAGACTTGCATCATACTGAGAAAATATACCGCACTCTAAACACAACAACAATGTCAACATTTCGTCTCTAGCTAACGTAACTCATTTTTCTCATTTTGTTTTGTACAAGTTGGGATAGAAAGAAAAATATTACATAATAAGTTAATATAAATAGTAAGAAACTAAACATATGTCTATGTCAGTAAGTTTTCTAACTGAACAAACAGCAACTTCATATGTCCGTATACTTGATGGTTTTGTTAACAGCCACATAAATAATAAAGTTACCAATACAGTTCATACATAGTACGAATATTCTTACTAACTCTAATATAATCTGTACCGAGATATCCTTCTCTAAAACTGGAATCCTGCTGACATAAAGAATCAATAACCCAAATCCGCTACAGGAAATATACAGAATACAAACACTGAGTAAAGTTGTTGTTGTTTTTGTTATTGCTTTGTTAGAAGATAACTTGTTATTGTTAGCGTCTTTACCAGATGATAGTTGTCTGCGTCTGTTGGTAATTATACGGATCTGTATTCCAATAATAGCACCACCAAGAGACACAAGAACAATGAGTACGATTCCTGTCATATAATTCATGAGATCTGCAAATAGATTGCACTTTCCGTTTCTGATGTCCTTCTTATATCGTTCAGTATCAACAAATCTACCCATTGAAATGCCACGTACGGCTGTTTACTTAAACTCTAAACAAAGTACATTTTGATAAATAAAACAAACAAAAATTAAAATAACAAAACAAGATATCACATCAAATATTCTCAGAGGTGTGACTATCAAATGTACTTTAAATTGAATAAATATTGCTAATAAACGTTCTCCTGTTATCAAGACTGGAATAAGAAGAGAGCAATTGAATCCAATATAATAAGCGCACCCAAACAACATACATAAGATATAAAATATATAATTAACAGTTTCAGAGAACATGAAAGCTGGAGGAATGTTTCCTGCAAGAACATGATGAAAAAAATTGTTGAGACCAACGAGAAAAAGAACATCAGAAAGAACTAAAACGACAAGCAGAATATTTGAACATTTCTTGAATCCATGTCGAGACAATACAACAATACTGATCAAGTTATCAACTATTCCCACCAAACTTATACATGGATATATCACGTAGTTGAACGTCCATTCTATGTCATTAACTTGTTCTTCACTGAGAAAAAAGTAATAACGGGATAAGATTTGAACTGTAGTTGTCAGAGTCTCGTTCGTCAATATCTTATCTTTGTGAAATCTGGTTTTCACTGTCAGGGAAAGTGAGTTTAGTTATAATATATTTTTTCTGTTATAGACTTTATGTAGTAACAAAAATTGTATAGAACTATTTCATGTGTTTGTTATGTAGCACAGATCAAAGGAAATACTTTAGCGTCTATCTGATAATTTATTAATGTTATAATTTATTAAATACAGTGCTATTAGCTTTAACATAATTCATGACGTTTCAGCAAATCAAGACAAGGATGGAACTGAGGTTGTAATTAACCGCAAATATTTCATCTCGTAATCAGACAAAATGTCAACTAGAACACAATATTTTATTTCAACTTTGAACAATTTGTCAGAGATTTCTTCAAACGTAGAAATACAATAGACACGTATAACCATAAATCAGGCTAGATGTAAGAACGATTAGTTTAGTGTTTGAATAATCATCTGTAGAACTTCGCGCATTATTTCTCACATTCTGTCAGTGCTTTAGTGACATTGATTTCTCTGAATGAGTTAATTTTAGATGGAATTCATATTTTTCCTGCCTCTGAGATGTTTTTTGATAATAATTAAATGTGGAACCTCCATGTCTTCAATGAAGGGACACATAACTTAAGAAGATGATCGAGAAATTGTCTAGAGGTATATTCATATTATTTCTCAAATATATTTTCTTTTGATGCAGGGAGAAATTATAACTCGTGATTTATCACGATGCATTTTGGCATACCATTTATTCATTAACTTGAGTGACGAGTGCGAAACATTCAAAGGGAAATTATCGTGAAATTATAAAGTTACTGAGAAACAATAAGTTGTCTGTACTAAATCACAAAGTCATAGCCGTAACATTTGTAAAATATGATTTACTATGAATTACGAGACATTTTAAATGTGAAGAGATGACATGTACTATCAAAGAAATGATGTTATAAATCATTAAGTCATGCGATAATACATGAAGAGAAAATTAATATATTCTCTTTTCATTCATCACAGTTTCCTATTTACTAGAACTTTCTATATAATACCAACATTAATCGTTACTGTAGTAGTTAGCTCTGGTGTGGAGAAGACAAGACAGAAGCACGTGATACAGTGGTAACTGACTCAACAGGTTTACAGGAAATGTTGAAACTTCATGCTATTTTTTTTTTTTTATAGTTTCTTTAAACTTGTTTTTCTTCTCGAGCTGTCTTATGTCTAACAAAACTTGTATCTAAATGTTTATAAACAATATCAAACTGGAAAAAATCAGTAGTATTGATATTATTAAACTATTTAATTAACTATGATAGAAGATATTGGTTTAGTACCGAATCGGTTACCGCTTCTGGTTTAGCCGGCCTGTCACAACCATTGCCCGGGAGGGGGTGGCTGCTGTCGGATGCTGACAACTACTAAAAGTCACAGGCGTGAGCTGGAATCCAGGTTTTGACCAAATGGGGATGATACCTGCGAAGAGCGTGACTGCCATCCTTACCAGAGGTATTACCAATCTATGAAATTCCCAGACCCCGCAATCAAGGGGAAATAACAATGATATTATGAAGTCACTTGAACAATATGTTGTTGTCTGTGTTAAATTATAAAAATAACGTCATAAGATATTTTTTTTAAAAATCCAATACATATAATACAGCTTTGTACGATGTTCGTGCTAACAAATCACGCTGTGTTAATATAAAGTGATGAATAATTAAGAAAACAGCCAACACTTTTATAGTGATAACTCCTGCATGAGAATCATATCATTTGATGTGTGTTCTTCACATCACTGCCCTATTCACTATAAACATTTTGTAAAATAGCATTATTAATTAAATATCACAGTTGAAGTCAATCTTAGAAGATATGTGGAGAAAACAAGACAGCAACAATCCATTACTGTGCTACTGAGACGACAAAGTTACAAGAAGAGCTCACACAGAATATCGGTTGTTTCAATTGTGTTTATATTCTCTATCTGACGAGATCAACATTTGTATGTAACTTTCTAAACAACAACATGTACTGTGTATTATATAATTGTATGTAACTTTCTAAACAACAACATGTAATGTGTATTATATAATTGAATGTATCTTTCTAAACAACAACATGTAATGTGTATTACATAATTGTATGTAACTACCGTGATAGGAAGTCTTACGAATTTGTTTGTTTGCTGCTTTGTACAAGTTGTACTCGTTATACAAACCAGACATAACTAAAATATTTGGATGGTACCAACATTGGAAACAATATTACCAAACACACTCCTTGTTACAGTTAAGTGAAGCAACACATGGTTAACATACAATAGGGATGAGCGTTTTTGATGTGATTTGTAGTTGAACAAGGTTATCAGATAAAATATTTGTAAATGTTTACTAAAACAAAAACCGATTGTTTACAAGTAGGTATGTCTAATATTGTTTGTACATTAGTATTCTTGAATATTGAAATTAATTTGTTGTAATATGAATATATAATATCTACGAGAAAATAAAACGTAGGAGATGACATTGGTTGTGACATACACGAAGAAGGCAGAAGACCAGACACCCACATGTGGAGGCTTTGACATTTAATCTGGGAGACAAGAGAGGCAGGCAGTGACTTGGAGAGTCATGTGAACAAACTGTAGACAGAGAAGAGGTGGGAAAGACCTGGAGTAAACTAAACTGGCTTGCTCAAGACAGATCTAGTTGGATGAAATTTGTTCTTACATTATGCTTCTAGGGGTTCGAGAAGAAGAAGAAGAATGTTAATATGTCAGCTAATGTAGTTTGATGTTTATGATGTGTAAGGAGTGAGTGTAATATTTGGAAGGAATGTAAGAATATTATGTGTCAAATTACATGTGTTAACCTATATGTTTACAGTAAACATCGGATCAATGTTAGCAATGTGTTTTAAATATATTTTAATATTTTACGTTGGATTTAAATGTTTTATAAAAATGTGTTACAGTTTTATATTCTCATTTTCTGAGTAAGCTAGGGGATCATATGGAGCAGATACATATTGTAAATTACATAACATCATCTTCCACCCGTCTTCGATTATTTAAGTTATTTTTGACATCAGGCGCTGAACAGGGCGATGTAATTCTTGATATAAAAGTAAGATGAATGAGTAGTATTAAAAACTATGGAACGATACTGCACTCTTCTAACTGAGATCAGGACATTTCTTAAATCATCTACCGGACAATATTATTTAGAACTTGATGACATATCATGGCTATAAGATTTAGCTTTCTTATCATATATTATTTTCAAATTAAAGAAGTTAAATCTCGAATTACCAGGCGCCTGAGTGGTTACCATGGCCCAAATTGGGGTGTAAAGAATAGAACCACTGTTACCTGCCAAGCATGTCGTAAGAGGCGACTAAGGAGGTGGGCGTGGAGCTAGCCACCGACACCGTAAAACACTTGATGGCTACAGAACGGAGAGCGAACTGAGTAAATGCTGGCTGAAACTGGACACATCACCGAAGGATAACACCAGAGCTCCAAATGGTGCTGAAGATGTGACATAAAACACACCAATGCTAAGGCTGCGTGAATCAGAGTCCCACATGAATAGAATTTATGGACAAGTCTTGTACATCAGTCTGGCGGTGATCGCGAGAGAGAGAGAAAGAGAGAGAGAGAGAGAGAGAGAGAGAGCGGGACATAATTACAAGGGAAAGACTGTGACATCTCAAAAGAAAATTGAACTTTGGATTGGACATTTAAACCAGAAATCGAGTTCTCACTTTTTCTGATGTTCAATCTATTGCGGAATATATCAGTGTTGGTGTCTGTGATCGTTGTCAAACATCTGTAAACCCTTACTCTCGAATTTACTAACCTCTCCATATTAGACTACCTGATCGTGGTTGGAGGATTTGGGGCCTTTAGGATCCTTCATACTATGTTGGCGGAGTCTAACTCCTGGCTGGTCCAACCAAGCCGAACAGACTGAAGATGAAAGGCCAGATCAAAAGGCGGAGAGCAGGATGGGCCTCATAAGGTGACAGTGCAGAACCCACCGGCGAGTGATAAATGCTCTGGCTGCAACCAACCCATCCCCCAGCTATGGGTCAAATATTCCTTGAGGAGGACAATCCTTTTTCTTGTCTTGTCTTCTACTTCTATGGCACTTTCCTTAAGTATATGGGATTAAACTATAGTGTTCAAGGGGCACATCCTGCAAAAAGCCTGGGTTAGTGAGCCCGGAAACAGAAGGCTGAAATCATCTAGAGTAGGACGACTCCAGACAAACCCGGGAAGACAGATCTCGTCAGCAGTGGACTGCAACTATCAACAAAAAAAAGATGTCATCAGAAACGGAATGTGTCAGCCATTATTGGCTGGGAAGAATCGATACACACAAATAACTTAATGGCCATGCGCAAATATTTATATAACTGTGGTGCCACCATCATAGGAAACAGCTAGGTGGTGGTGGAACCGGACCCCCTGTCACGAAGGGGTTCACCCTTAGCTACTGGAAACCCTGTTGATTCTTGCAAAGCTAGGGGAGGACAGTACATTACTATTGGCAGCAAAGGGGAAACCTTTAACCTCACAATTGTGCAATGGAATGCAGAAGGGATAACCAACAGAAGACGAGACCTAGAGAAACGTCTGTGAGCATAAAGGATAGACATCTGCGGTATCTAAGAGACATACCTTAATCTGGGAAAAAATCTAGCATTATAGGATTTGAAATCTTCCGTTAGTATAGCGAAAATAGATTGATAACTACTAGACTCCAGTGATTTTTTAGAATCAAACCATAAACTGGATCTGGCCCAGACAGGCTACATGCAGCATAGAAGCACTGATGACCAAGTGGCATACCTCACACAGGACATAGAAAATGACTTTCTAGAAAAGCTCTACCCCAGACATGTACCACACTTTCTCCATGCTGATGATCTAGCTGTGTGGTACACCTCTGAGTTTCTGGGTCCTGCCATCTTTAAACTCCAGGAAAGCCTAAACATCGTCATAATCTGGGCAGGTAAATTGTGTCTTGAAGTAAATCGAAGCAAATAATATCAGACAATCAGTCTCATTCCAATACATGTACGATAATATTAGCAATGTATGTTGTGTATGTCTATGAAGAAATGGACTAGATCTCAGATAATATATGATTGATTTCTCCTCACATTTATGTTTTATTCAATAGAAATATAACACTACAATACGATGACTTTTCTTTTGTTTAATGTAAGTTATGTTCCGTTTGAACACATACAAATATTACGACAGTTATAAATGACTGATGTGTCTTTCTAGTTGCATATCAATATCACCAGCTGCTTCTTTTACGGCGTGTCAAAGATTGGTAATTATCACATATTCAGTGGCCATTGACTGACAGCTGTTAGCGACAATTAGAGAGCAGACATGACTACACCAACAGACATGACTACCAAGCATCGATCGATGGGAAGTTGAGCATGGATAATGGTGATGTTTTCGGTTTCTCGACAAATGCCTGTTGGATGAAGATATACAAATTGATATTGTACATATCCAGCTATTTAAGAAGTTTGGGATTATACCTTGTACATATAGAAATGGAAAGAGTGGGGGCGCTAAGGCAGTATGAAAAGTGTCTTTAACCAGTGTGCTGCAGAACCATAACTATGTAAACACTTCAATATCTGCGAAGGGAGACTTATGTGTCTACCATGAGTGCAATGACGTTAGTTCAGTAAGCAGTAATCAATATTGCTCGACCTGTTTTTTCTCAAACTGTACACTCTAAAAATAATAAATGCCGTGAGCTAAAGTTGGTAGGTTGAAAGACCATCACGTAAAACGATTATTGATAAAAGATGTGATATATGAGTTGAACATAACAGCGTATAGACAGAGCTGAAATGTCTACGCAGACTTCTGGGGTTAACAAGAAGAGACCGGTTGAGAAATGAAGACATCAGGAAACAATGTGCACAACAGCAATACAGAACTTCATTAAGAAACAACAAATTAAATGCTTCGGCCACATAAGCAGAATACCAACAGACAGTACACCTCAAAGAGTAATGTTGATCCGATACATTGGATACAAAGCAAAAGGCCGGTCACACAAAAGATGGACCTCAAATATAACAGAGGTGACGAAAAACACTTTGCATGCAGCGCGTGTAAGGCTCGATCTAGACATCTCTACTTATCCTGACGCTGTGGAGGCAAAACAGGATTCGACTAATGAAAGAAGGAAGAACGAGACAGAGCATTCATAATTAAGAAGGTGTAAGCATTCAGAATAAAGGCTTGTAACGCAACTGACACGGTAATGTGAAGTATGTAATAGAAAATGTAACTATAATCCGTTTACAAATGTTTGCCCTCAGTCAAGTTCAATTTACTCAAAAGTATCTTTTGCATTGATTTGAAATTTTGCATGCAGTCTTATATTTACGATGACCAAAGGAATATGTCGTTGACAGGTCGAAATGCAGCTCAGATTTTGCATATCGGCGAATTTCTTTGATGTTTTGCAAAAACTTTAGCAAAGCTATGCAAAAGAACTAATTTTACAGTGATACAATTCATATAGGTTAAGGATGTCACCAAAGGTGGATCCCTATTCATATAGTGATGGGTGCCATTTATATAATTAACATAGACATATAATTAGCATAGACATATGGAAGAATTAAAAAATAGAAAATGATTGGAGTATGACAATAATATATTTCTAACCTTATTCTATTGGCTGATAAACAACATACAATACAGAAAAATTACATACTTTGGTCACATCAAGCGTCACGATTGCCTGGAAAGAACAATACTAGAGGGCAGGGTCCCAGGACGCAGAGGCAGACCAAGAAGAAGATGGCTACAAGATATTAAAGAAACCATGAACATGACCATCGACGAAGTGGGTGAACTGGCAGAGACAGAGTGAATTTCAGATGTGCTGCAAAGAGGCAACGTCCTATAAAGGATACGCACCTTGATGATGATGAACCTTATCATGTGTCGGACGAGTCCAGTATATTGATAACTGTTCTAGGTTGAATTAAATGCAAACAATCCTTTCTCCCAAAATGCATCTTCTTCTTTCAAGACATGGTCCTCACATTTTATCCAGTAAGCTTTATCAACATTTGATAGCGCAGCGTGGTTAGTATCTTGGTGTCAGACAATTTGAATGAAGTATTTTCAGCTGCCACTTGTCCTTTAATTTTAGCCCACACAAGTTCTTTTGGGTTTAAATGTGAATGGTACGGTGGAAGTCTCAAACACCTATGACCATGCTCCTCTATCAACTTGTCAATTTGAAATTTCTTTGACTTTTGTGTCTGATTTACAAGGGACAACAATTCTGGTTTGAAGTAAGTTTCATTGAACGGAATATTTTCTCTGATGAGCCACATCTTTATTGCGTCTTTTGTGCTCGATGTCGTAGGTATTTTGTCTTCTTGTGATATAACATTGTGATATGATACATTGTCCATTATGTGACAAGATGGTCTATCTAAAGATGGAAGAACTGAACTGTTTTCTCGAGCCAATTTCTAAATATCTGGCCATTCATCTCTGCGTGATAATCCCTATTGTCTGTAGACTTTGAAACGAAAACGAGTTCAGCATTCTGCAATAACCCATTATGTCTACTACCACCGTGGGCTATGACTAAACGTTGTCCTTTACTACTTGGTATATATCGATTTATCCTTCCATCTACTGACTGCCATTGCTTTGCATTGGCGTGATGTGCATTGATCCATGTTTCATCCAAATACACAATATCATAACTTTCTCTGCGCATTTCTCTTACTTCACGTAGGTACTTGCTTCTCATGACTACTAAATGTGGCTGCTCGCAAATAATATTTCTTTCACTCGTATACTTTCTAAAGGTGAAGCCTAATGTCCTTATAACTTTCCACAACGTACATTTAGATAACTCAATGTCATTGTTCTTCCTCAAACATGTCCGTAGCTTTCTTACAGTCACTGTTTCTTTGCAATCCAACATTTTCACAATTGTTCGTCGTATAACCTCCTTGTCAAAGCTATCTACAATTGACTTTCTACCGGCTATTTGCTTATTGTTTGGAGGGTTTATTCTTGATTCATGCATCCATCGACGAAATGACCGTTTACACAAACCCAAAGCATGCACTGTTCTCTTTTCGGGTTTAAAATAGATTGATAAAGTCTTCCACGATCAGCTTCTCGACTAAAATATAAGTACAGCTTCATTGCAATGCTTTGAAGTGTGCAGAATTTCACTTTCAATCCCATTCTGTAATATAGCAAGAATCATCCAATGTTTCTGGTAAATTGTTTCTGGTAAACTCACCCACTGCCTGTATTGGTATAGACTTTACCTCTGAGCATATCCGTTCAAGTGTGGCACCAGCTTCTAAACGGCAAAAATACCGTGCGCACGAGATAATATGTTGTTGACCACATAAGTTTGGGTGTGAAGCTGTAAAATCTTTAAAAATGTGTCCTTTTACACTGACAAAAGTTGTATATACCCCATATAAACAATCATGGAAATAAGCTGTACAATCTACAAGACAAAAATTTTTTTGTTTGGTCATTCATATTTCCAGTTTGTATGCAAAATTTCATCATCGTAGTTGAAATGGTTGCAGAGTTATAGATTTTTAAACAGGAGCAAACATTTGTAAACGCACTATAGAATATAGATACATATATTACATTATGTAGAAGTAAGAAATGGAATATTAATAATATAGAATGGGTTCGGCAACATAACGAAGATACATTTGAAAATAATGAGAGTCTAGGTAACTCAGTGGCTACTACACTGGCCTACTAGACGGATGGTCGAGGTTCAACCTAATAATACATGTAACAATACATCATCATCAGCACCGAGTACCATGCCAGCAGGTGTAGATGATCATGTTATTTCCCAACTCTCTGTCACTAATCTTCTTCTTCTTTTGTTGTCACACTGCTACCGGGTTGTTGCCCAGTGTCGTGGTTTTCTGTTTTTGTCTTGCGCTGTTCTGGTGGCTTGTGTGATTGTTATCTTTGCTCTTTAACAGGATTCTGCTATGCCATCTAACCATCTTTTTCGTGGTCTTCCTCTTGCCTTCTTTCCCGATGTTCTGTTGTAGAAGACTCTGTACACTGTGGAGTTTGGATGCATTCTTATTAAGTGGCCAAACCACTTCATTCTTTATTTTTCTATGTAATTCAAGCACGGTCTTGTGCCAAATTTTTTTTTTTGTTATGCTGATGTTGGTGATTCTGTCTTTTCTTGTGTTCCTGGTAACTTTTCGCAGGCAACGCATTTCACATGTAGTTATTTTTGTGACTGCGCTTTGCTCAATGTTCATGTTTGGTCTGGTAACACAAAGTAGGTATAAAAATGCTGTTGATCATCTGTTGTTAGCTGCCTGTGAAATTTGTGGGTGCTTTAACAATGGGGCTAGCTGGTAGGTTACAGCATTTGCTTTGCACTCTAGCCTCTATCTCTCTATCTAGTTTTCCGTCTTCTGTGAATATGCTTCCTAAGTATTTGAATTCTTTCACTTGGTTATTTTAGTGCCATTGACATGGATGTCTAGATTATTATGTTTTCTTCCCATATTCATTATTTCTGTTTAGTGTTGTTGATTTTCATGTCATGTTTTACACAATTTTTGTTCAAGGTGTCAATATGATGTTGTAGATCTTGTTCATTTTGATGTATCAGGCACTGATCATCTGCAAACAACAGTTCATTTATTTCATCATTATTTTAATTTTACTCTTGAGTTATTTTATCCATATATGCGATAAAGAGTAGTGGTGAGAGAACACAACCTTGTCTAACACCTGATGTAATGGAGAACCAGTCGGTCATTTCTTCTGTTGTTCTTACTGTACTCTGGCTATCTTGATATAAGGCCATGATATTACCTAATAGTTGTCCCTGGACGCCATATTCTTCAAGGATCTTCCATAGTTTGCACCTGTTTACTCTATCAAATGCCTTTTCTTGGTCTATAAATATAAGCTGTTTACTTTGATTGTATTCAATTGTTTGTTCGCAGATCTGTCTTAGTGTAAATATTGCGTCTGTACAGCTCTTACCCCTCCTAAACCCAAACTGGCTATTGCTTAACTGGGCTCTAATATATGTCTTGCTCTTCGCTCCAATATTTTTGCAAACATTTTTCCTATATGGCTCAAAGAGAGATACCCTGTATGTTTCACACTCTCTTTTGTCTCCTTTGTTCTTCCATATTGGGACTATAATAGCTCTCTGCCAGTCATCTGGAGCCTCTTGGTCCTCCCAGGCTATGTTAAAAATTCTGGTCAGTCATGTTATTGCTGTTGTCTTACACGCAAGTAACATTTCTGTTGTTATGCCATCTATCCCTGCTGCCTTCCGTATTTTGCTTTGATTTAGTGCCATTTCAACTTCGGATTCTAAAATGTTCAATTGTTGGTATTTTTCATGTTTCAATTGAAATGTTTCTGTACCTTGTGTTTCGCAGTTTAACAGTTCCGTAAAATATTCTTTCCGTCTGTTTTTAATATCTTTGCTGTTGGTAAGAGGTTTACTAGACTTGTTATTTATAATGGTGACTGGATTGAATTGTTCTTCTCTTAGCCTCATTGCCTTGATATTTCTGTAAAATTTTCTTGGTGCCTTAATGCATAGTTCCACAAAAAGTTCTCCATACTTTGCCAAGATTATGATTTTGATGACTTTACTTTGTTTTTACTATTCATTCTTGCTGTTCTGTATTTGGTGTAGTCTTCATCTAATTTTGACTTTTGCCACCTGTGAAAACACTTTTTTTTTTCTTGTATAGACCATTTAACTTCTTCATTCCACCATGCTGTGTGCTTTCTGTGCTTATTGAACTTTTTAAGTCCACAATTTTCTTTCACTATATCCATGATATGTGTTTTAAAGATTTGCCATTCTTTATTTATGTTGCTTACTCCCTCTAGGGTGTTAAAAGCTGATGTAACTGCTCCTTCAATTTGATTCCTAGTTTCATTATTATTTAGCTTTTCAATATCTATTATATCAATTTGTTGAGTTGTACTCCTGTCTTGTTTTCTAATTGGTTTTATGTAGAAATAGTACCACTGGTCTATGATCAAAGTCTAATATTGCATTTGGGATCGCTCTAGTGTATTATATTCTCCATCTTTTACTCTTTTTTGCTAGTATAAAGTCGATCTGTTATGCTTGATTAATATTATTCCATTTATACCAGGTCAATATCTGACTTCTCCTATGTTGGTAAAATGTATTGGTGATAAATAGATCATGTTCTGCACATAAATTAAGAAGGTGTTCCCCGTTGCTGTTGCTGTCTCTTATTCTATAGTCTGTCCATTAATTCGTGAGCACGTTTGAAATTGATTTTCTCGAAAACTACCTGTTGGATCTCAGTGATTTTTGCATGCAGCCTTAGAATATCCATGACGCTAAAATAAAGCTAACCAGTAGTCCATAGATGCTATGGATTTTGCACATCGGCGAATTCCTTTGATCTTTTATGACAATTGCAAATACGGGGCTCAAATTTTAGATTTTACAGTATCCCAGAATTTGTCCATGTCAATTCTATTCATAGGTGTATCTCCATATTAACTTGATAGGTCAAGTAATTAAGTGTGTTGCCCTTTATGTGCAATCGTGAACTTGGATACAATATTCAACAGTTAGTCCTCCCTTCGGTCACCATTAGACCCCAGGGTGTCTTAACTTCACCACAAATTGTATGATGGTAGACGCATTTGGATATGGAAATGTATACGTTGCTATTTCTCAGTCTGTAATCAAAATATGATTTGTATCATCCCGAATCTGACGATTCCATGAGGTTGATAATTGTTACTGTCTGGACAAATTGTAATCCATCTCGGTGCCAGTACTCGTCTTCCTCTCGGAGCACATGTTCAACACACTTCTTCCAGAACTGCATGCCTATCATTGAGAGGGACTCACGTGTCAGAACTTCAACATCACACATTTTAAACGTCCTGTTCTGTTCGGCAACTTGCCCTTTTACTTTAGCCAAGACAAGCTCTATCGGATTGAGCATGATATGGAGGTAGTCGCAAAGACGTGTGGCCGTATTCCGCAATGATTTTGTCAATATGAAACACCTTTGTCTTATTTGTCATCATCACCAGGTGCAACAACTCGGGTTTCAAATATGTATCATCGAAGCTGACATTTTCCTTAGCAAGCCAAGTCCTAATTTGATCTTTTGTATTTGATGCAGTTGGTACTTTGTCTTCCGCTGATACTGCGTTGTCATAGGATGCATTATCCATTACCAAGCATGATGGTATGTTTAGAATTGGAAGTAGATCTTTCTCCATCCAGTGCCTGAAAATATGTCCATTCATTTCTGTGTGGTAGTCCCTACCGTCGGTACTTTTGATTGGAAAATAAGTCCAGCGTCATGGACAAGACCTTCTTCACTACTTCCTGCATGTGTTAGTATAATACGCTGGCCTTTGCTGCTTGATATTTTTCTTTACTGTTCACCGTCTACTGATTGCCATTCTTTAGCATTGGTGTGGTGAGCATTGACCCAGGATTCGTCCAAATATACAATATCATAGCCTTGCCTCCGCCGCTCACGGATCTGCCTCGGTATTTACTTCGGGCAGCAATTAAATGTGGCTTTTCACAAATAATATTCCTGCCGCCTATAGTTTTTCTGAAGGTGAAGCCGGCGCTCTTACAATTTTCCATAGAGTACTTTTAGAAATGTCTATGCTGCAATCTGATTGAAGTTTTAATTTCAGTTTCCTGAGAGTAACAAGTTGATTTGTCGCAAACATTTTCAAGAGCTCCGTCTTATGACATCTATGTCAAAGTCGTCAATTGTTCTTTTCCGTCCTTGCTTGACATTAGTGCACTTTGTGTCCTGTTTAATCCATCGGAAAAGGATTCTCTATTCAGACCAAGCGCCAGTTGCGCTCGTTTCTCAGGGTTATGAATATCGCAATATAGATGACCTCTCTTAGATTCCCTACGGAAGTGTTGGTATAGTAAAACTGTAACCTTCTGCATTGTTATAAATGTGCACTTCAGACTCATTATGAATGTGATATCAATGTCAGTTTTGATAAGCCAACAAATATGATACAATAGCTTCATACAAATAGCGAGATACGCCTATAACTATACAACGGTATCCCAATTATAACGTCATATGCTTTCCGCTTTCAAAGTCGACTGGGTTAGGTGCACGGGATTTCGTGAAATTGTTGTATACTCACGATATTTCTATGTTACCATAATGTATTTTAGAACAAGCGTACCGTAGATCTGTTACTATTGTGTACAATCCGGTGAGGTTGATTTTAATATAACCTGAAGAAGAAATATTTCAAACTACATCAAATTTTCTTGGAAAAAAATATTTCTCTAGCGTCATGGATATTCTAAGGCTGCTTGCAAAAATCACTGAGATCCAACAGGTAGTTTTCGAGAAAATCAATTTCAAACGTCCTCACGAATCACTCATTTTGTCCCGTTAATTTATTTTAACAGGGATATGTTCTCTCCCCACTGCTGTTTATAACATACATGGACAGCATAAGTAGAGAAACAGGAAGAAAGAAAGAAAATAATATTTTACAACTTGTATTTGCAGATGACCAAGTACTGATTGCAGAAAACGAAGAATCTCTCCAGAACCATTTGAGCTTAGTTAACATCAATGGTGAGGAGCACAGTATCAAAATAAATATAATAAAGACAGAGACAATAGCAATAAGTAGATAACTAGAAAACCCTACAATAAAACTCCAGAACGTAGAAATAAAACAAACAATTCAGGCTAAATACTTAGGAGCAATTTTCACAGCAGATGGAAGTATCGATAGCGAAATCTGCAATCGATGCACAAAAGCTAACCAAGTACTGGGACAGTTAACAACGCCGTTGTCACGTAAAGAAATACCGCTAATAACTAAAGCAAATCTCATAAGAACAATTTTCTGGCCAACACTGTTACCAGTGTCAAACATGGCCAATAACAGCAGCTAATGAGCGGAAAATCATAAAACAGAGATGAGGTGTCTTAGAAGAGCTACAGATGTGACAATAAGAGACAAATTAGAAATGAAGAAATCAGATGAAGACTGGATGTGAAACCAGTCATGCAATTTATAAAAGAACAACAAATTAAATGGTTTAGACACCTGACAAGAATGTCCTAGTATCGCCTACCACAGAGAGCCACACAGAAAACGTATAATGAGTACAAAGCAAGAGGAAGAGCACGCAAAAGATGGAGCGACGGTATAAAGAACAGATTTACGAAAATGAATATCAGTTTACAAAGTGCCTTAAAAGAAGCACACACAAGATCACCATCTCACCCTCTCCCTCAACACTTCTTTTAAGAAGTAAATGGTGGAAGATAAGAAGAAGAAGAATTTATTTGAACAAATCTTGAAGGCAAATGCATGACACCGTATTCAAAACAGATTCTCTTTTATTGAAAACAAATGTTACGGTTAATATCACGATAGTATTGCAATGACCATTGTGTAATCAAGTGTATTATTGTCTTGTATAGTCCGTTCAACTTGTCATGCTCATAGATACAAATTTGTATCTTTGTAACCATTTGATTAAATAACTTGAAAACTTGTATGTGAACTGCATATGTTCCCGAAGCTACAACAAGATTATTTGCTATTAAAACAATTATACCAACTAGAAGTTGCCTTTTTTGTGCTTTATATGTAACGCCGCCATTGGCATGATTGAAGAAAACTAATGTTTACAGCCATTTAATACATTGACTATAAAAATAACAATTTTCACGACGAAATCTATGGTTCCTTAACAATTCTTATATTTTCCGGAACCCCATCATCTCGGGGTTGACCGTGTAAACAAATGGCGTCCTATGGGAGACATGGACTTTTAGTTAAAGGCATATATCGAAATTAGTGTGAAGTTATTGGGTCATATTCTTGACTTCTCAAAACAGACATTGATATAACATTTCTAAAGCGTTTGAAGTTCCACTGCAAAAGTGTTATTAATGCTATTCGCGCATTTCCGCAAAGTGGCACGCATCGGTCATCTGTACCACAGTATACAAGAACCAGAAAAAGAGTTATTTTATTGTAGTGATACCTCCCTACCACATATGTTAACACACGTAGATTGTACCGAAAAAGTAAGCAATTTGAAAAGAACGTCTCTAATGCTCCTCCATTGCCAGTTCCAAGCGTGGACGTGAAGGGAATGACTTTACGAATGGTAGATTACTTTAACTGTAATGTAGGTTATTTAAAAACAATAATACAAACTAAGTCTACATTTCTTGTTTTATTTCATGACTCTATTGCAAATATCAACATTGGCCCCATGTATGAGCTTGGAAGATATGCCTTTGCATGAGACTTGTCATCAAATGTCATATTGGTGCATTTATTGTAAAAATTATAAATTTCGTTTCAGACTCGCCAAATATACCAACAACATCAAAGGAAACCGTTATATTACAAAATCTAGGTTTCCTATAGCAATTTCTTCCATAAGACATTTGCGTCAGTATAATGCTAAGATTGGGTGCAAAGTTTCGCTACTGTAGAATTGATGAGTCGGTTACAATTCGCACAGGACTGTGGGCATGAGTTGTTGAACGAACTATAGAACAAAAATGAGAGATAGGAAGTTCTAACTAAAGTGTACTTGCATTTGAAGAGTCTATAGTCATTTTCTTTCTTCTTCTTCTTCTTATTGAATATGATTTCAAGACAACGTTAACAAACTAGACAAACAAAGAAATTGAAATTGTCAAACGTAGGATGTTGATTTTTTCAAAGAGTTGGTCATGTATAATACAGAGAACGAAAATATCATTGCAGTTTTTTTTTCCTGAGATCAGCGTGTAACATATTGATGTCTTTATATTAATATAACCAAATAATATATTCAATGTCTCACATGACCATCTGGTTACAGTATTAAAAAATAGAATTAAATACAGTGACATCTATATCAACATATATCTTGTATTCTTGATTTATTTTATTCAAACTAAAAATAGTTACGATTACGACTAGCATTATCAGTTTTGATTGAAACAACAAGAAGTACATGAGTTTCTTGTATAATTAACAATGGTTGGTTGTTGTATGAAACCACTACACCAACTAGAGAATCATTTGTAACCACGCACGCATAATTTGACGACATGAAGAAAGCTACACTTATCTACTATATATGTGTGTCCTTGTGCTTGTACTGGTAAGTAGATGATAGTTGATGTTTTTGTTGTTAATTCTGATGAGATCTCAAATTGATGATTCTGAATGGACAGTTCAACAAACTGGAGAGTTGTTGGATTGGAAATCTCTAATATTGATTTCCAAAAGCAAACCACTAACATTTTGGTAATGAGTGTCTTCAATCAATATAGGAGTTTATTTACTTATACTATTCAGACATTCTAGATGCAATAAAACAAATAAAATCATAAAGCACATCTTAAATCATAAACCAATGTTGCACCCATTGCAGCAAGTCACTATAAGCACAACATGAGCTTTCTACAACACAATCTTTCAATATTCTGCTACCAGTTCCAAACCAGGACGCTGACATCAAACGATAGAAGGAAACTAGTCACGACAGAAGAAGGTGTTTACGCAGAAAACTGGGAGGATCACGAAGAGAAAAGAGCATATTCTAAGTAAGGTGTCAGGGTAGAGTTTGAGATATTAAAATGTTATTTTAATTTCTACTTGATCTAGTATCACGAAATAAGAAATAGTGCACAGACAAATACATTGTGTATGACGATATCGGATGTGCTGTACCGAACTATGCATATATCCCAACTACACACTAACATAGAAACCACATACAGTACATGTCCTCAAATCATGAAACAATTATTATCAACAGTTGTTGATAAGTGGTTATAGAGGAGGAAGCAAAGAAATATAAGCAAGTTTTCGAATTAATATCTCAGTATTGTTGTTATAGTCTGTCCATTAATTCGTGAGCACGTTTGAAATTGATTTTCTCGAAAACTACCTGTTGGATCTCAGTTATTTTTTGCAAGCAGCCTTAGAATATCCATGACGCTAGAGAATATTTTTTTTCCAAGAAAATTTGATGTAGTTTGAAATATTTCTTCTTCAGGTTATATTAAATCAACCTCACCGGATTGTACACAATAGTAACAGATCTACGGCACACAGACGCGTTGTTCTAAAAATACATTATGGTAACATGGAAATATCGTGAGTAAACAACAATTTCAAGGGAATTCCCGTGCACCTAACCATCGACTTTGAAGCGGAAAGCATATGACGTTATAATTGGGATACCGTTGTATAGTTATAGGCGTATCTTGCTATTTGTATGAAGCTATTGTATCATATTTGTTGGCTTATCAAAACTGACATTGATATCACATTCATAATAAGTCTGAAGTGCACATTTATAACAATGCAGAAGTTTACAGTTTTACTATACCAACACTTCCGTAGGGAATCTAAGAGAGGTCATCTATATTGCGATATTCATAACCCTGAGAAACGAACGCAACTGGCGCTTGGTCTGAATATAGAATCCTTTTCCCGATGGATTAAACGGGACACAAAGTGCACTAATGTCAAGCAAGGAAGGAAAAGAACAATTGACGACTTTGACATAGATGTCATAAGACGGAGCTCTTGAAAATGTTTGCGACAAATCAACTTGTTACTCTCAGGAAACTGAAATTAAAACTGCAATCAGATTGCAGCATAGACATTTCTAAAAGTACTCTATGAAAAATTGTAAGAGCCGCCGGCTTCACCTTCAAAAAAACTATAGGCGGCAGGAATATTATTTGTGAAAAGCCACATTTAATTGCTGCCCGAAGTAAATACCTGAGGCAGATCCGTGAGCGGCGGAGGCAAGGCTATGATATTGTATATTTGGAATCCTGGGTCAATGCTCACCACACCAATGCTAAAGAATGACAATCAGTAGACGGTGAACAGAAAAGAAAAATACCAAGCAGCAAAGGCCAGCGTATTATACTAACCCATGCAGGAAGCAGGGAAGAAGGTCTTGTCCATGACGCTGGACTTATTTTCCAATCAAAAACGACGGTAGGGACTACCACACAGAAATGAATGGACATATTTTCAGGCACTGGATGGAGAAAGATCTACTTCCAATTCTAAACAGACCATCATGCTTGGTAATGGATAATGCATCCTATCACAACGCAGTATCAGCGGAAGACAAAGTACCAACTGCATCAAATACAAAAGATCAAATTAGGACTTGGCTTGCTAAGGAAAATGTCAGCTTCGATGATACATATTTGAAACCCGAGTTGTTGCACCTGGTGAGGATGACAAATAAAACAAAGGTGTTTCATATTGACAAAATCATTGCGGAATACGGCCACACGTCTTTGCGACTACCTCCATATCATGCTCACCTCAATCCGATAGAGCTTGTCTGGGCTAAAGTAAAAGGGCAGTTGCCGAACAGAACAGGACGTTTAAAATGTGTGATGTTGAAGTTCTGACACGTGAGTCCTTCTTAATGATAGACATGCAGTTCTGGAAGAAGTTTGTTGAACATGTGCTCCGAGAGGAAGACGAGTACTGGCACCGAGATGGATTACAATTTGTCCAGCCAGTAACAATTATCAACCTCATGGAATCGTCAGATTCGGAGATACAAATCATATTTTGATTACAGACTGAGAAATAGCAACGTATACATTTCCATATCCAAATGCGTCTACCATCATACAATTTGTGGTGAAGTTAAGACACCCTGGGTCTAATGGTGACCGAAGGGGAGGACTAACTGTTACATATTGTATCCAAGTTCACGATTGCACAAAAAGGGCAACACACTTAATTACTTGACCTATCAAGTTAATATGGAAATACACCTATGAATAGAATTGACATGGACAAATTCTAGGGATACTGTAAAATCTAAAATTTGAGCCCCCGTATTTGCAATTGTCATAAAAGATCAAAGGAATTGCCGATGTGCAAAATCCGTAGCATCTATGGACTACTGGTTAGCTTTATTTTAGCGTCATGGATATTCTAAGGCTGCATGCAAAACATCACTGAGATCCAACAGGTAGTTTTCGAGAAAAATCAATTTCAAACGTGCTCACGAATTAATGGACAGACTATAGTTGTCAATGAACTCTGATATATTATTGTTATCGACTGTCTTAATAAGATGATATATTGATATAACGTACAAACATCTCTGAAGCAAGATCCTATATTACACTTGAAGTTATTGTACAATTCAGATTAGATCGATTGATTGATGTAATAATTGTTTGATTAATTGATTGATTGATTAATATAACCATCATCATTTCTTAAAAAAACAACTATATGTTATATAATAATTTTCATTTGCTGGTCTTTTCAATGTATTTTGACCTGTCAGCAATGTTGTAGCGTATTCTTATGGGCTGTCAACAGATAAGGATTTTTTAAAGTGCTCAACTTGAACACAGGGGCCTTCTTTGTATCGTCTATCTCCGATATGACTGGGAACTGGATCTCACCAAAACTTAGTTCTGGGACATCTATAAAAAATGTCCCTACTGGCATACGCCGGGAATGTAACTAGCATATTTGGAAGACTAGATGAGCACTTTAAATCCAACACTCAGAGAAACTCAATATGTAGATATATAGACGTTTAAAAATTAGTTCAGACAATGTATAACATTCCAAAACATATTTAGTTGTTATCAAGAAATTAGAAAATAGTGAAAGCAAATAAAATAAGATGAGGAGTAACGATTGAGAATATTTTTAGTCAAACACAGATATTAGAGAGTAGATAATGAAAATATATTTCTTCTTTTAATATCGTCACACTGCTACAATGACTCTGTAAAAGAGACAAATTCCGGAGGACTGTTGGGGTGGCAAAGTTCTGCACAGGACAAGCTATTTGATGATATGATGAATAACGCCCGAGTGGTTACCGGGGCCCAAATTTGGGTGTAAAGAATAGAACCACTGTTACCTGCCACGCATGTCGTAAGAGGCCACTAAGGAGGTTTGGCTGAAATCGGATGCATGTGTCCTAAACGTGTAGAAGTCTATGCGTTTAGGGACCTACAAACCAATGTGCAACGTATAGACGTTCTTGGCAAAGATCAAACCTATCACAAAGAGTGATTAAAATTGGTCGTAAAGAATGAACGCAAAGAAGAAGATGACAAAGTTATCGTGTTATAACATTAAGTCTTCTATTGATATTATATAATTGTACTTGTCTTGCTATAGTATTTATTTAAAATAATTTTAGAACTCGTAAACGTTTTATCTTGTCATGGCGTCCTTGGGCGTGGCGTTGTACATCGCTGAATTGTTAAATAGGTTCATACTATGAGTTGAAAAGTTACATAGCAAGAACTATTTGAGACTCACGCCATGGGAGTATTTAACTGTTGTTAGGAACAAGAGAGATGAGTATATGAAATGTATACATATGTGTGTGCATGTACGTTCATAAACTTATAATAAAAGCTTGACTGACAAATGTATTTATTTGTTTAGTAGATGTGTAGATCTTTGCTCATTTGAAGACATTCAGAAAAATTGTCATTTGTTATGTTCACAGATTGTTACAGAACATCATGTATCTGGCCAAGATAACCTAGCAAACATTAACACGGATGTCCAAAATGATGTCATTGATAACGAAGCTGAACAACAGATTGTTCTTGATTTTCGACTCTTTGTTGAAGGAACTGATTTCTTGAATTCTCTTGATTAAAGCATGTACTTAATGAAGAACATGTTTAAACTGACTTAAACATTGTCAATACAAGAGAGTAAACAACGATTATTCTTGGTTCTTGTATGGTGTTATTCAACATTATTATCTACCAATGTTTTTTTTCTCCTTACAATGGAGAAAGAAATTAACGTAAGACTTTTCTCTTCTCTCTCGCTCTCTTCTCTCTTTCTCTTATTTTCTTATCTCTTTGCTATATCTTCTCTGTTCTCTCTCACTCTCTCTTTCTCTCTATTCATGTCTCTTCTCCCTCTCTCTTCGCTCTCCTTTTCTCTCTCTATGTCTTTCTCTCTTCCCTCGCTGTCTCTCCTAACTCTCTCTTCTCCCAATCTCTATATTCGCTCTTTCTCTCTCTCTCTCTCTCTCTTAGTTTCTGAGATAAAGATATGTGACAAAAATTCATGAAGTTGTTATAACCCTTCTGGGATTTTGTTATCATTAGACAACCTACATTCCTTCCTTCCTTTCGTTCGCTTGAAATATGTCTATATTTATTCAATGTTGTCTCTTGTATGAACTTCACTGTCTTTGTAGCTCACACAGAGGTCCGTGTAGTTTTATGTCGAGTGTTGTTTCGTTAGGCCAGTGAGTTTGCCTCAGTGTATCATATTCAGGGCAGTCTTGAAGTATGTGCTCTGCAGTCTGGTTTGCCTGTCCACATGTACACATGGCTGAATTGCCAATCTTGAATTTTATATACATGTGGCTGCGGAGCCGATTGTGTCCTGTTCTAAGGCACAGAATAACAACTTGTTCCAATCTGCTCATATTATAGTAATCGTCTTGTGTTGGTATTTGTGGCTTTCTCATTGATTTAATCATCCTTTTCTTTTGGTGGTAGGTAACTGGCACATCCGGCTGCTCTCCTGCAGCACCTTCCTGACCAATCGGTCTGCTGTTTCATTTCCTGGTATTCCACAGTGAGAGGTATCCACTGCAAGACGACCCTGCGATGCTTGGACAATTTAGACAGTAGGGTCTGTAGATCTGGCAATTTTCTGGACTGAAGTGCTTGGAGTGCTGATTTTTGACAACCTTACATTGATTCCAAAACCATTAACGAACAATAACTATAACAAAGGTGGGTGTAATACATGTCCCCAAAAGATATTCACAACACTACACCAGGACTTGATGGTGTCCAGTATTACGACATCCAAAAGCTCACAAGATCAGTGTTAATGCCGTTGTGATGCATTTCAACAAAATGATACCTAATGATGTTGTACCTGAGGATTGATTCCATAGCTACTTAGAACTGATTCAAATTATGGGAAAGGTCAGACGCTCGACAACTGTTATGTTCTCACTATGTAGATGGCATATTACTGCAGAAGATGGTTGTAAGGAGCGTAATATGTTTCCTTAAGAGAAACCACCTCCTTTATGTTACGCAGGGAAGAAACTAGACAATAAAAATAACTTGGGGCAATGTATGCATGTCTGCTAATGAATTCCCATAGGCTTTTAATCGAAATATGAGACTGTTGTCATGGTGACTGAGTAGGAAGAGGCATACAACAAAGTAAACATTTCAATCATGATACACTTTTCTGTAAAATCCTTGCATTGTTATCTGATTCCTTTATAGTGATGAATGTTGCACTGCTTTTAAGAAATATGACATTAGATCCTGCGCCCCTATGCATTTTATTATCAAATAGTTTAGTCTATGTTGTTCAACATTTAAACAGCAAATGCAACCTACATTTCAGTAGCAAGTTGGGACGGAGATTTACATTTGCGGATGGAGTCTCATTATGTAGGACTGGATGGGAAAGAGAGACATTATCCCAAAACATTCAAGAGACGTTGGATAAAATCAGACGTTTTTGTAGGGAGTCTAATTCTCAGGGAAAATTCTGGTATTAAGTTCGTTGCGGTGCTCTTTAAATAATTTCATAGTCAAGCCTGACATACCTGACGTCACATTTAATGATATTGCTATCCAGGGATATGATTAGATCAAAAGATAACCATTGATTGCAGTTTTGTTTTTTTCAAACATCATGCGAAACAAAACTCGTATCGTTCCACGCGTGGTCGAACAACATTCATGATTATCGTAGCCTACGTAGCCTAACACCTCGACCAGCGGCTTGCACTCTGGTTCATTGACTTGTTTTAATTGTTATTTGTCGATGTAGATATTGGTAGTGTTCTTCTGTTTTTGTTATATAGACAATATTGTTAGTGTTCGTCTGTGTTTGTTAAAGACAATATTGTTAGTGTTCTTCTGTGTTTGTTAAAGACAATATTGGTAGTGTTCTTCTGTGTTTGTTAAAGACAATATTGGTATGTTCTTCTGTGTTTGCTATAGACAATATTGGTAGTGTTCTTCTGTGTTTGCTAAAGACAATATTGGTAGTGTTCTTCTGTGTTTGTTATAGACAATTTTGGTATGTTCTTCTGTGTTTGCTATAGACAATATTGGTAGTGTTCTTCTGTGTTTGCTAAAGACAATATTGTTAGTGTTCTTCTGTGTTTGTTAAAGACAATATTGGTATGTTCTTCCGTGTTTGCTATAGACAATATTGGTAGTGTTCTTCTGTGTTTGCTAAAGACAATATTGGTATGTTCTTCTGTGTTAAATGCACCAATAACGCAAATATGGGCATCAAGTGGGTTGATAAAATTTTGAAGACCTGATTTTGCCGACGATATAGCCCTTTGAGTTCATCCATCAAGATATTCAAATGAAAACAAACCTTCTCCAAAATATCTCAGGACAAATTGGTCTCCAAATAAACACCACAAAAACAAAAATTGTTGACCTTACCAGCAGTCCAGAAAATATTCAACTAAAAACTACACTCTTGAAAAAGTCAAAAGTTTTACATACCTAGGGGGTATGATGTCATCTACGGGGGATACAGCGCCAGAAATTCCACACAGAATCGCATTGGCATCAAGTGCTTTTAACAAATTGTCAAATATATGGAAGTCCAATTCACTCAGCAAGCACTTAAAATTAAAGATCTTTAACTCTTGTGTGATTCCAGTATTAACTTATGGATGCGAGAGTTGAAAAGCAACAAAAGCTCTAGAAAGAAAATTAGATAACTTTGAGAATAAATGTCTTAGAAGAATACTGAACCTCAAATGGTCAGATTTCAGACCCAATACACAAATAAGACAAGAGACCAAGCAGAAAAAGTATCAAATTTTATAAGAAAGCGCCGCTGGAACTACATCGCCTCACACTTAGAATGGATGAGAGAAGACTCCCTTACCAATCCCTCATATGGACACCAGAGGGAAAAAGAAAACGAGGAAGACCAAGAGACTCTGCGTAGAACCATCACCAGAGAAGGCTCAACGATGGCCTAGTAACATCAAAGACTTAAACAAATAGCACAGATTAAAAAAAGAGAAACAAGAGAAATATTAAAAAAAAAAAAGTAAAAAGATTATATTTTTTTTTTATTTTTTTACAAAATCATTTTTTGGATATTTTTTTTACCCCAAAGGAAAAAAGAAATTAACACAATCTATTGTTCTTCTATTCTTCTTCCTCTTTTTTTCTATGAGAGATAAAAACAGGATAACAACTTACTTCAAACTGTTATAAACGTTCCTGAATAACAACAAAAATTATAACAAAGTAAAGATGGTAAATAATAAAGCAAGTAACAACAGTTCACCAGAACATGTTAGTGTCCAGTACACCCTTTAAAACAGTACAAGAGACGGTATTAATTCCTTTGATTGGTCCAACAGTATAGTATTGATGGGTACCCGGGATGACTTTATATAGATTGTAACAACGATTCATAAACTTGGGAAGGATCTAGACTAGCGTTTGGGGTCAAAGGCGTATGGACCAGGGCGGTTAGGAAAGGCGGGTTCATCAAGACCCGGGCTCCAACCCCCAAGGGGACTGGAAACAGACTGTGGTTCCGGTCTGGCAAGGGGGGGATTGGGGAAAACCCACAGGTAGTGGTAGTAGTGCAAGCACGATAAAGCAATGCAGAGGCCGAAAATCCACGAAACAACGCATGCATCTCCTGGTCGATGCCCCTAAAATTTGCCCCAGTAAAAGAGTACAGAAACGCAGCAGAGGTCCCGAACAAAACACTAACCCCCGGAGTAAATGACTGAATTAAAGGGATGAGAGGCATCTCAAAGACTAGATATGAAGTAAAACCCTGGGAGGCCTTCCCTATTCAAGCGGGAGTGAGGGAGCAGCCCCGATGCCCCCCAAATGAAACGACAGATGTGTGAACATGACAGTCGTATCATCTTCCCGGCTGATGGAAAAGGCCCGCATGCGAAGAGCGAAAGGTCATCTAGAACAGAAAGTGCGCCCACACGGAGCGAAACTCGGAGCCCTGAGCACGAGTCGTGCTGAGTGTCGGAGCATTCCGAGGCACGGTAATGGCAGATGTGGAGCACGTTGGTCGTATCAGATTCCCGCAGATGGGACAGGCTGCATGCAAGGGGATGAGAGGTGCACCCCGAATGAAAAAGAGCCCACACGAGCGGAACTTGGAGCCATTACGCGAGTTGAGCGCGTACTAGGCACCCAGATGCACGGAAATGGGTACATCAGGTGAAGGCGACACAAAAAAAGATTGCGATAAAACTCCGTATATGAGGCCATGCGGGGATTAAGATACTGGGAAATTTGGGCCCAAGCGTAAATCCAAAGCTACGTTTTAGCACAATACGAAACTGCCACCCCTGAGACAGCGGGCAGGGTACGATTGTTACGCAATTAACAACCCTGAAAAATAAGGGCGGTGATGACAGGCGAGTGAAAACGTTGCGCTGATAGCGCCAATAAACGATCCATACATTACGATGAGCCGGCCCCAGTCCAGGGTTTTCCGGATCAAGGAAATTACAGACAAATGAAATTGCAGTGCCGACACGAGCCTCGAGTAAAGCGTCCCAGGACACAAAAATCTGTTCTTTTCGCACATAACCACTGCTCCTTGTGTTTGGTGGGGACAACCCAAATTTCTAGCGGAGAAAACCCGACACTAAACTGGACGATAGGCAAATGAAGTAGTCCACAAAAAGAAGGGTTCGCTGTCAGATGACGCTCATCAGCCCGGGAGGGCAGGTCGTCTACAGATCGATGCCCTGCAAGAAATAGCAACCTGCTGCCTGGGGACAGCAAAGGCTACGGAGAGCGAGCCAGTAAACGCTGGTTGAAATCGAAAACTTCCCCGGGAAAAAGACGAGGTTCTAAGTAGTAGTTTGTGACGTAGCATACCCATGTTAGCCTGCAGGGACCAAATTATCATAAATTTGGTAATTTAGAATCTCGATATGGTGATACGCCTGTGGAGATCCGTCGGGCAGGACGAATTCCGGGCCCCATGCCTCGAAGAGGATCGTGTTTTTCTACCGACGGTCCCCGTCCCCCGACTCGGCAAATCAGCGATCGCGGCCCACTTGAAAAGCGCGGGTTTCGATAGGCCCGGGAAAACTGGCCATACACGGCAAACATTGGCAATGGAATGCCGAAGGTCTGCTTCACAAAAGCAAGCACTTGTAGGAGACTTTCGAAGACATAGAGTGTTTATACAAGAGATACATCTAAATGCCCAAATAGGTTCTTGATCAGAGGCTATCAGACCTTCAGAATAGATAGAGAGGGAACAAAGATGGAGTTCTCACGCTGGTTCGAAACGGTTTTCCGATGAAACAAACGAAGTGATAACTGAGGCGCCGGCCCCGCAGAGATCGTAGGCGTCCTCATAAATGTGACGAAATACAGATTCTTCTGTACAATCTATACTCCCCAAAAATGATATCTCGCTATAACTTGTGGCGATGACTATAAATAACACAGCATGCATGGTGGTCGGTGATTTCAACACCCATTCGAAAGGGGGGTACCTTGAAACAGAACAGTAGAGGCGCAGAAGTAAGACTGGGAGATGAGAACAACCTGTCCTACAATGCCCAGACGATCCGCCAACCTTCTACTCGAGAAGGTGGCATACGACTAGCACCCCCGATCTGGCTTGAAAAGGACCTTCACAAAACCAGGTGCTTGAACGGATAGAGACACACTACATCGAACCTAACTAGGAACTTAGACGTCTACCCAGACGTATGACGGACACAACCTGATGGATGCTGCAAACCGTGTTCAAGTCGTTCCATATCTGACAGGAAAGGACTAAACCCTTATTATCATCATCCAGTGATTATCCACCATTGGTTCCATCTAATTTGAACAATTTTACTACTTAAATGGAAGAGTGTATTATAACAATCAAATATACTTAAAAAACGATTATTGCTGTGAATATTTCTAAGGTAAAATTGATATATGATAGCCTGAGTTCATTATTAAATAATTTATCCATCTTTTTGCCAATGATCACAATGGTGTTAGGTTAGTTGTATTCACTAACATCTTAGTTTGTAGTCAGACAGAAGTGTGGAAAGTGTTAGATTAGTTGTGTTCATTAACATCTTAGTTTGTAGTAAGACAGAAGTGTGGAAAGTGTTAGGTTAGTTGTATTAATTAAAATCTTAGTTTGTAGTAAGACAGAAGTGTGGAAAGGTTAGGGTTTGTTGTATTCATTAACATCTTAGTTTGTAGTAAGACAGAAGTGTGGAAAGTGTTAGGTTAAGTGTGTTCATTAACATCTTAGTTTGTAGTAAGACAGAAGTGTGGAAAGTGTTAGTTAGTTGTATTCACTAACATCTTAGTTTGAGTAAGACAGAAGTGTGGGAAAGTGTTAGGGTTTGTTGTATTCACTAACATCTTAGTTTGTAGTAAGACAGAAGTGTGGAAAGTGTTAGGGGTTAAGGTTATAACATCTTAGTCTGTAGTAAGACAGAAGTGTGGGGAAAATGTTAGGTTAGTGTATTATTAACATCTTAGTTTGTAGTAAGACAGAAGTGTGGAAAGTGTTAGGTTAGTTGTGCTCATTAACATCTTAGTTTGTAGTAAGACAGAAGTGTGGAAAGTGTTAAGTTAGTTGTATTCACTAACATCTTAGTTTGTAGTCAGACAGAAGTGTGGGAAAATGTTAAGTTAGTTGTATTCACTAACATCTTAGTTTGTAGTAAGACAGAAGTGTGGAAAGTGTTAGGTTAGTTGTATTCACCAACATCTTAGTTTGTAAAGACAGAAGGTGGAAAGTGTAGGTTAGTTGTGTTCATTAACATCTTAGTTTGTAGTCAGACAGAAGTGTGGAAGTGTTAGATTAGTATGTTCATTAACATCTAGTTTGAGAAGAAAGTGTGGAAAGGTTAGTTAGGTGTCATTAAATCTAGTTTGAGTTTAGAAGAAAGGGGGAAAGTGTTAGATTAGTTTGTTCATTAACATCTTAGTTTGAGTCAGACAAAATGTGGAAAGTGTTAGATTAGTTATGTTCATTAACATCTTAGTTTGTGAAAGAGAAGTGTGGAAAGTGTTAGGTTAGTTGTATTCATTAACATCTTAGTTTGTAGTAAGACAGAAGGGGAAAATTAAAGGGTTTGTTGTATTTACTAACATCTTAGTTTGTGTCAGACGAAGTGTGGAAAGTGTTAGGTTAAATTATGTTCATTAACATCTTAGTTTGTAGTAAGACAGAAGTGTGGAAAGTGTTAGGGTTTGCTGTATTCATTAACATCTTAGTTTGTAGTAAGACAGAAGTGTGGAAAGTGTTAGGTTAGTTGTGCCCCATTAACATCTTAGTTTGTAGTAAGACGAAGTGTGGAAAGTTTAGGTTAGTTGTATTACTAACATCTTAGTTTGTAGTCAGACAGAATGTGGAAAGTGTTGTTAGTTGTATTCACTAACATCTTAGTTTGTAAATGACAGAAGTGTGGAAAGTGTTAGGTTAGTTGTATTCACTAACATCTTAGTTTGTAGTAAGACAGAAGTGTGGAAAGTGTTAAGTTAGTTGTGTTCATTAACATCTTAGTTTGTAGTAAGACAGAAGTGTGGGAAAATGTTGGTTAAATGTATTACTAACATCTAGTTTGTGAAAGACAGGGAAATGTGAAAGTGTTAGGGTTTGTTATGTTCATTAACATCTTATTGTAGAAGACAGGGGAAATGTGGAAAGTGTTAGGTTAGTTGTATTCACTAACATCTTAGTTTGTAGTAAGACAGAAGTGTGGAAAGTGTTAGGTTAGTTGTGTTCATTAACATCTTAGTTTGTAGTCAGACAGAAGTGTGGAAAGTGTTAGGTTAGTTATGTTCATTAACATTTTAGTTTGTAGTAAGACAGAAGTGTGGAAAGAGTGATGTTATCTTTTAAATCAAGAATATAATACTGTGGATATCCCGAGCCTTCTTTCAACCCATTTTCCCTTGTCTTATTGTTTTTTTGGTTTTTTTGGGGGCTGTACAGGGAAAAACCACACATGCCGGACGTACGTAGGTGTTTTATGAAGCGCCATTCTGGCTGTGAACGATATTGACTAACCACGAATGTCCTCCTAAAACGCGATTCCATTGAGAGCAGAGAATAAATTTCCACGTTAGAGACCGGCTATAGCAGTCATACAGCAATCGGGCACATGGACACCCACAATAAGCTTGGTTTGATTCGCTTGAAACATCACCCATACAGGGTCGTGCCGTGCTATGGGTATAGAGAGGCGGTCGCATCAGGCGATACCGTAAGGGGGGGATACGCAGCGAAATCAAAATTACAATGAAAGGTTATTTAAGAAAAATCCTAGCGCTTTATCCTAAGGGGGTACAGTAGGGATTTGTTAGAAAAAAACAAAACTTCAATTTTTAAAAATTTATCCCATATTTCAATGTATTTAACAAACCATTAAGCCATGTACAAAAGTAATTGTTACTGTGGTTTCTTATATACAAGAAGGTAAATGAGAATTTCGACATGAAAAATTATTTTAGGCATATGCAAAATACAGGTCTCCCTTTTTACAATTTTTTTGTGAAGTGATAAAGTAAAATTCATTCAAAATTAACAGCATACACAAAGTTTTGTGTGATTTGGCAATACTATGGAAACGGTATATCTTTAATAGATTTATTGTTTGACCACTTGAAAATTATCTTTTATGGTTTTAAAATTGTCTAATGTGAAAAACATAATAATTAATGTAATTAAGTATTGGAATGCCTTAGTATACCCTATAGACAGTTCTAATGTAAACAGACATGCAAAATTACATGCTGATTGGTTAATATTTGACAAAGTTATGATGTAAAAATTATTATGAATTGTTAATTTTCGAACAAAATCGAAAATCATATATGCAAAGAAGATTTCATAATCTTTAGGTCATCATAACTTGAAAACTATTTAAACAATTCTAAAATTTAAAAGAAATGTGTCCACAATTCATTAACCTTTAATTAGATACCAAGTACATCGTGAAATTTAAGAATCCAAATTTTTCGGTATTCCATGCTAGCACTTTGGTATTCCATGCTTAATGGTATTTGAAGATTTGCATCATACTGAGAAAATATACGCACTTCTAAATACAACAACAATGTTAACATTACGTCTCTAGCTAACGTAACTTATTTTTCTCACTTTGTTTTGTACAAGTCGGGATAGAAAGAGAAAAATTCCATACCAAGTCAATATAAGAAGTAAGAAACTAAACATATGTCCATGTCAGTAAGTTTCATTGAAAAACAAACTTGTTAGTCTGTGTACTTGAAGGTTTTGTTCACAGCAACATAAATAATAAAGTTACCTATACAGTTAATACACACCAGCAATGTTTTTATAGCTCTTTGTATAACTTGTACAGAGATATCCTTTCTAAAACTGGAATCCTAATAACAAAAAGAATCAAAACCCAAATCCCACAGAAAATATACAGAATACAAACACTGAGTAAAGTTTTTTTTGTTTTTTTTATTGTTTTGTTGGAGGATAACTTGTTATTGTTAGTGTCTTTACCAGATGTTAGTTGTCTGCGCCTGTTGGTAATTATACGGACCTGTACTCCAATCATAGCAGAACCGAGAAGATAGAAACAATGGGTGATTCCTCGTCATATAATTCTGAGATCTACAAATAGACTGAAACCATCCGTTTCTTATGTCCTGCCATACGTTCAGTATAAACAATCTACCATTAAATGACGTACGGTTGTTTGCTTAAACTCTATGCAAAGTACATTATCATAAATAAAACAAACAAAAATTAAAATCACAAAACAAGATATCACAGCAAATATTCTCAGAGGTGTGACTATCAAATGAACTTTAAATGGAATAAATATTGATAATAAACGCTCTCCTGTTATCAAGACTGGAATAAGAAGAGAACAATTCCCTCCAATGTAACAAGCGCATGCAAAAAATATATACAAGATATAACATAAATAATTAGCAGTTTCAGAGAACATGAACGCTGGAGGAATGTTTCCTGCCATAATGTGATGAAAGAAATTGTTAAGACCAACGAGGAAAACAACATCAGAAAGAGCAAAGGACAAGCAGAATGTTTGAATATTTCTTGAATCCATGTCGAGTCAATACAACAATACTGACTGTTACCAACTATTCCCACCAAACTTATACATGGATATATCACGTAGTTGAACGCCCATTCTATTTCATTAACTTGTTCTTCACTGAGAAAAAAGTAATAACTGGATAAGATTTTAACTGTAGTTATCACAGTCTGTTCGTCAACATCTTATCTTTGTGTAATCTAGTTTTCTGTCAGGAAAGTGAGTTTAGTTAGAATATTTTTTTCTGTTATAGATTTTATGTAGTAACAAAACTTTATAGGCTTTTCATGTGTTTGATGAAGTACAGATAAAAGCCAAATTAACGTCTACCTGAAATTTATTAATATTATAATTTTTTAAAACCAGTGTTATCTACTTACATAGTTCATGATTTTATAAATCAAGACAATAAAGAATATTTTAATTAATCTATAACCCCGTAATTTTCGTCGGAGAAAAAAACAACAGAATACCATTTGATGTCAAATTTCGAAAATTGTAAAGAGATTTCTGTAAACGTAAAAACAAACATTTAAACCATAAATCATGTCTGTAAAACGATTGTCTGTTGTTTAAAAATTATTTAAAATTTTATTATTTTCACATTTTCAGGTTTTAGTGACATTGATTTTTTGAATTTTTAAAGATTGAAAGATTTTTTTCCCTGACTCTGAGAATTTATATAAATGAACCCTGTTTGCAAATTAAAAAACAGTGGGAAGCTTCCAAATAAAAAAATTAGGAAAAGAAATCGCAAAGACTTAAAAATTTTTTTGAAAATATTTTTTGATGCAGGGAAAATAAAATTTTGATTTACAAAAAAATTTTTATAAATATATTCATTAAAAAGTGTAAAGGGACAAATTAAAAGGGAAATATGAAATTATGCAGTTAATCGGATAAATTGTTTATAAATCGTTACACTTGTAAATTAATTTTTCTATGAATATGAAAAAGGGAAAGGACAAGTTTCACAAAAAAGAAATTAAAATGAAAAAGTAAGGGATAATTTCCCTTGGGGAAATTTTTTATTCATCAGGGTTTTATTTCTTGAATTTTTATAAAATAGCCATTAATCGTTACGGGGTGTCGGTGTGGAGAAGACAGGACAGAAGAGTCATACAGGGTAACTGACTAACATTTTGAAAATGTTGAAATTTCATGCTAGTTTTTTTAAACTTTTTTTCTTCTGAGTTGTCTTATGTTTAACAAAATGTTTTTCTTCCGATTGCTTTTTCTAAAAAAACTTGATCTAAATAATAAAAAAAAAAACTGGAAAAGATCAGTTGTATTAATATTATTAAACTATTCAATTAACTATGATAGAAGATATTTTGTATAATATTTGTTTTTTTTTTTTTTAAAAACATTATTTTTTTGTTATATTTTAAATTTTTTTAGCGAGAAATAAAAATGTTTATTTGTTGAAAATTGATATAACCCAAAATGTTTGAATTATCTAAAAATAGAAAAAACAAAAAAAAACACAAACATGAATAAGGAAGAAAAACAGAAACATCAGAAAAAAACTGAGACTTTTAAAGTTAAAAGTGACATCAGAAAACAAAACTGTACCCACAAATAGAAACAAAAACATAGACAAAAAACACGAGCCACTAAGGAAAACAAGGACATCAGACAACAAACACTGTAATATTGAAGCAACACAGACATCAGAAAAAACCCCAGCCACATGGAAAAATGACATCAGAAAAAAAATGAATTTATGTCAGGTTTAAGGTAACCAAAATGTTATTCCGGGAAATGAAAATATTGATTAAAGGGAGGGACGGGAGGGCAGAGCAGTTTAAACTTGTATAAAATGTTTATAAACAAATCACATGAAGAGATAGTAGAAATTTATTAAACTATTTAATTAACTATGATAGAAGATATTTTGTTATTTTATTTGTGTGTTTGTTTGCTGGTTTTTAATAGGGGCATTATTATTTTTCTGGAATATTTATAATTAGAATTTCATTTTGTTGTTGTTAAAATTGAATAAAAAAATGTTTGAATCCTAGAAAAGAGAAAAGAAAAGAAAAAACAATGAAAAGGAACACAGACATAGAAAAAAAAAAACTGAATGTTTTTTAAGGGTTTAGGTAAACAAAATTTTGTTTCCCTTTAAATAAAAATCCCGACATGCTGGCAATGACTAGATAAAGGGTCCCCAGACCACCCAACACAAAAATTTCACAAATTAAAAAACATAGTTTAATACGTCCAGAAATGGGAAAAAAAACATTCACCCCGAGAAACAAAAAAAAATTAAAAAAAAAGGGCGGATAAGAGTCTTCAGATTTGAAACTGAACGATCGGCCCAAGAACTTGCTCATCGAAAGGTTTACGGGATGGGTCACTAATCTGTGGGGACCAAAGCACATTTTAAACCAAAAACATCTGTAGCAAAAACCATTTTGGGGGCAAAAAAACACTTAGAGCACCAAAAAACCTGTGGAAGACCAAAAATTTATGGAGCACAAAACACATCTGTGGAACAGCAAAACACATCTGTTGAACACCAAACAATCTGTGGGTTCAAAAAACAGATGTTGAGACAAAACATTTTGGAAACACCAAACCCCCCTGTGGAGCACCAAAACACATTTGAAAGATAAAAACAGCTGAAAATAAAACCTTTTTTTGACCCCCAAAATATGTTTGTAGAACACAAAAAAACAATCCAGAGCTCACGAAAGACAGAATTAATTTTGGAAGAAAGAATAAACAAGATGGAAAATGAAGAAAGAATAAACAAAATGGTAAAGATGGAAGAATATAATAAAAAGAGAAAGGGGACTTAACAGGACAGAAAGATGTTGGGCATCTGACCAAAGTTAAAGAACAATCCGCCCCGTTATGTTGAAAAATTATGTAAAGACAAACACAGAATAAAATAATGATGAGAATTTGTTTTAAAAAAACTGAATTTGCGATTTTAAAATTTTTAACTTTTTAATTTTTTTGATCTTATTGAATTTATGACATCAAATGAAGGAGCCATTTTTCCCTTTTGAGAGAAGATTTGAAACTCTGAAGAAAAAGTGATGGGCCTCACGAATGAATGAATTAAATTTGTAATTTTTTGTCAAAAAATTTGATATCAACACAAACTTGTGTAATAGTCCAATTTGTGTCGTAAATTTGATATCAACACAACACTTGTTTAAAGTTCAACTTTTTTTAAAAATTTGATATCAACACAACACTTTTCAATAGTCCAACTTTTTGGGCAAGTAAATTTGATATCAACAAACACTTGGCAATAGTTTAACTTTGTGTGAAATTTGATATCAACACAACACTTGGTAATAGTCCAACTCTGTCTCACATTGAATAGACTGTTTTAAAAGTTTTATTTTTTATTTATTTATGTTAAAGGTTTTTATAAATTTTTAATGTAAAAAATTTACTTTATTTGATAATATTGTAATTTTCAGTGTTTAAAATAAATTGTTACATTTGTGAACATTGGGTTAAAAACAGAGAGATAGAGACAAAATGACACAGACAACCAATACAAAAACCGGATATACTTGTATCTTAAGTATTATTTTTAAAAACTGGGGTTTTTGATTGTTTGACTGACAAAAAGTTTGATGTTTGATGTCAATTTTGTTTATTATGTGATGTTTTTTTGTATATGTGAACATTTTTAACTGTAATTTTGATGTGGTTATTTTTTTGAAGTGTTAGTATATGTACAAAGTTGCTTATATATACAAATGTCATTATTGACTAAAAAACAGATTAAAAGGGGGGTGGTGGAGTGCATGGGGATGTGTGGTTATTGTTATGTTGAGGATCATTTTCACGGGCACCAAATTTCCCGATCTCCCGCCCCCAAAACAATGTGGGAATCGGTTCCCCAAAATTTTTCGGGCCCACGCCCACTTTGTCAAATAAACTTTGAACGCCCCCCCACATTATAACAGTTTGAACCCACCTCCCCCATATATCCCTTTTTTTCTTTTTACATGAAAAACGATATATATATTTTTGTCAGAAGGCAATTTCAAAGATTAAATTTAGAAATAGAAAATCGATGAAAAGATGGGTCGTGTTAAAAATGGGGCATAAAAAATTTAAAAAACAGTAATCAAATTTTTAAAATTATTCAATCGAAAAAACAGAAATTTTTTATTTTAAAACATTTATTATTAATTTTTCAAAACCACCCACCACCAATCGCCTGAAACCCATCAAATTTTCTGAACCCCCATTTCCCCCCCAAAAAGTTCAGCGCCATGGGGGGGCTACTTGGAAAAAACTGGTTACCAACAACCCGTTTTGTATTGATTATGTTTTACTTTTATTTTTCATAGGTTTTTTGTCTTGACGCAACTATCGGATGCAAATTAACTAAAAAGAGATTATCCGTTATTGAGGGGTTTGCCGGGTTTCCGGGGCACAAAACGAATTTTAACACTGGCCCGCAGGCATGTCGAAGAGGCGACAAAAGGGGGGGTCCGCCCCCGGGGTTGCCGGGGGCCGAAATGGAGGGAAAAAATAGAAGGGGTTTTACCGTCCCTTGCAAGAGGGACAAGAAGGACGGAGGTCGACTTCCCCCCCCAAGACAAATAAAAAATCTTCAACAAACATGGAAAAAGAACAAAGAAATAACCCAATCTATCCGAACCCAAAAGATCCACAAAAAGAGGGCAAAAAACTGTCGCCGAAAAGCTAACAGGATCCGATGATGGGTTAATTTCTTTTGTAAACACCAGAATTGGTTGTGAACGGAGAAGTTGTTAAAGATAAAAAAAAATCTAGAGAGCGGCAGGGGAATCAAAAACAGAAAAGAGAAATATGAGATCTAGATGAGTTGGCAGGTGAATCAGAAGAAGCAGCAGAAAAGAGAAATATGAGGGATTTGTATAATATCACAAGGAAGCTAACAGGAAGATACAAACAATCAAGTGGCCTTATAAAAGACAAGAGAAGCAAAGTAATTAGCAATACTAAAGAACAAATGAAGAGATAAAACGAACATTTTGAAGAACAGCTAATAGGACAAAGCCACAGGTTCTACTGAAAAGAGCCCACTGAAGAGGAGCTACAAATTAACTATAAAAGACCACGTAAAGAAGAAATAGTGAAGGCCATAAAACACTTAAGGATAGAAAAGCAGGGGCCGGACTGTTTAATTGTGTTATTGTTTAACATTTTAATATAAGAAATTAAGTCTAGATCTGTGTTATTGTTTAACATTTTAATAAAATAAATTAAGTCTAGATCTGTGTTATTGTTTAACATTTTAATAAAATAAATTAAGTCTAGATCTGTGTTATTGTTTAACATTTTAATATAAGAAATTAAGTCCAGATCTGTGTTATTGTTTAACATTTTAATATTAGAAATTAAGTTCAGGTCTGTGTTATTGTTTAACATTTTAATATAAGAAATTAAGTCTAGATCTGTGTTATTGTTTAACATTTTAATATAAGAAATTAAGACTAGATCTGTGTTATTGTTTAACATTTTAATATAAGAAATTAAGACTAGATCTGTGTTATTGTTTAACATTTTAATATAAGAAATTAAGTCTAGATCTGTGTTATTGTTTAACATTTTAATATAAGAATTTTGATAACAGACAACTTAGTTGGAAGATGGAGGGTCATTGATTACCTACGCCAACATTTGGCAACATTAAAAAGAATTATAACTATAAATGTTAGATATATTATCAAGTGAATCATATCATTCTTTAAATGGAATACTTCATTGTTGTGAATATGAGCGTTGTATCTTTTGTCATGTTCGTTTTATCAGTTGTCATTATGTACATAAACAAAATAATGACAACTGATAAAACGATCATGACGAAAGATATTTTTATCAACGAAGAGCAAGTAGAAAATGTGAACAGTTTCAAATATCTTGGTTCACTGTCAGCAACAGATGGAAATGGTATAGAGGAAATTAAAAGAAGAACAAACATAGCTTTACAAAAATTAAACAACTAAAAACAGTATGGAACGGAACTGATAAGAAAACAAAGATCAGAATACAAGAGCATGCATATTCCTGTTGTATCTGTACGTTTTGGTACGACGCATTCGACTTCATCATAGACTTTTTTTTGGGGGTAAAGGATTAGCATCCTTATCTATTTCCACAAACTAAACCATAATTCTTTGTAGTCGTATGTTTTCTGTGACGCCACAGAGAGACGGAGGGAAGACTTGGTCTTCTTTGTTCTTACTCTGATCCTAACGCTAGTAGCCATCTATGTGTCGCTGACTGTTACAATCTCATGTATTTTGTATGTAGTTTCCTGATGTGGAACAAAACATCTGAGACTGTATAAGCATTACAAACTGACCTCATGTAAATATTATAAAGTTGTATCATACAAAACAATGTACAGAGATAACATGTGAACATTGTACAATGATGAGATTTGAACTTTGTAACGTGACCACTTGTTAATGTAGCCAGGACATATCATGTAAACAGTATCATCTACTACCACGTAACTATTGTCATATGATGTCATACAAACAGTGTCATATACTACCACGTAACTATTGTCATATGATGTCATGTAAACAATGTCATATACTACCATGTAACAATTGTCATATGAAGTCATGTGAACAGTGTCATATACTACCACGTAACTATTGTCATATGAAGTCATGTGAACAGTGTCATATACTATAAGGTAACAATTGTCACATAATGTCATGTAAACAATGTCACATACTACCTCGTAACTATTGTCCTATGATATGTAAACAGTGTCATATAATAATAATAATAATTCCTCTCGTACCCATATACGTTACATAGGGTTTGCAAGTAATTTCTCCATACCGCTCTATCCTGGGTAACTCGCCCAATCTCATCCATGGAACTGAGACCGATATTTCTTGCCTCTCTCAGAAAAATTCGTTTCAGGGTCTCCTTAGGTCGACCTCTCTTTCTTGAACCCTTGCATCCCACTTCAATGCCTGCTTTGATATTCGTTGATGATTTCTCCTCAAGGTGTGCCCAACATATCTCCATCTTCTCTTTCTTATAACAGTTGTCACTAGTGGTTGACCAGACATGTCTCTGATTTATCACTTCTCCTGAATTCGTTCCATTTTATATTCATTATTTCATTTATGTGTTTTTCTGCAATGAGCCTTCTCTCCAGTTCTGTATGTGTGCCTTTCTTGTCAATGCCACTTATTTCTTCTGAGAGTTCTGGGAGACTGCATGCCCAGGAGGAGGTGCTGGCTGGTTGGATGTGTTTGCTGAGCCAGTGCCAATACTGCGTCTTTGTGAGCAAGTTCTTTGGAATTTGCCACGAAGTTACTTTTTTAATCTGCCCTACCGTAGCTATTGACTCGGAGGTGCATTGATGTTCGTCAGATTCTTGAATTTTTCTCCTTGTGAAGAACCTTCATGTCTCCCGTCTGTCCTCCATTGGCTGGAGCCCTGTCACAGTTTTCAGTACTTCTATGGGGGTAGACTTCATGGCTCCAGTGATGATCCGTGAGGCCTGGTTTTGAACTCTGCTTAGCTTTGCAAATTGTGTCTTGGAGGTTGTAGCCCAGGCTGCTATGCCATACTCGAGTACTGGTCGGATTCTTCCTGTATATAACCTTTTCAAGATACCACAATCTGCACCCCAGGTGGTGCCTGCTAGCTTGTTCATAATCCTCATTCTCTGCTTTGCTCTTTTTCCAGCACTGAAATCTGAAAGGAACACAGAACTAAGTGATCTCAGGTCAACCTTAGCCCAGTTATCCCATGAATCGGAGAAGGTAGTAATCCAGTGGATACCCTCACACTGCAAGATCAAGGGAATGAAGATGCTGACAGACTTGGCTAAAGAGGAGCAGGAATGCCCCAAGAAAACAACCTGGTTAGCTATGAAGAAGCAAAACCATCGCCAAAGGGCACTACAGGGCAAAGTGGGATAAAGAACACCCAAAACACAACAAGAATGATGGATATTACCAACTGTCCAGAAGGTACCAGACAGCTATACTTCGCCTTCGGACGGGTCACAACAGAATGAGACACCCCCTGTACACCAAATTCAAGATAGGCACCAACGACCTGTGCCCCTGTGGCTTAAGATGACAACAGAACATATCCTACAGAACTGCCCCCAGTATGCAGACCTGAGAAGAAAGAGGTGGCCACTTACACCAGCGTCCAAGACAAACTGTATGGCGTGGTTGATGATCTGAGGCAGACGGCTGCCTTTGTTAGAGAATCCGAAATCCCAATCTAGTGAGAACGCAGAAGAAGAAGAATATTCATTATTTTTTGCAGACATCTATTTTCAAATGCGTTCAACTTGATTTCTATATCTTTAGTCATTTTCCAACTCTCGATGCAATACAGGGTGTTCAAGATAATTGCAGCCCCATTGACAAATCGAAAGTTGCCAGTTAACCTATTGCGTGGTGCATATTTACTATGTAAAGCGGTTCTCACCAGCTCGTTATATGTCACATTTGTTCCATCGCACCTTCCCGCACTACAATTACATACCGACACACAACTTTGACCTATACTACGTCATAACTGAACCTTCTCATTTTCATACATGTATGCCAGATTAGCTCCACTCACAGGCTGCTTTTATCTTGAACACCCTGTATTAGAATTGATACAACATTTGAGTTGAAAATTCGTAATTTTGTTTTAATAACAAAATATAACTTGCAGTTCCATATTTTATTTAGACTTTTAAAAGCTGATGTTGCTTTAATTCGTATCATAATTTCTTTTTAACATTTCCTGTGCAATCAAAATTGCTACCTAAATAGGTGAACTGCTCTTTATTTTTATCATTCTAGATTCCAGGTGATATGCTGCTTGTCATAGGTATCTTCATTATATTTGTTTTTCATAGCATCACGAGTTCAACTTTATGCTATAGATGACAAGTTGTCTGTTTTCTTTGCATATCTTGGTTGTTTCTACTTAACAAGGCAAATATCTGCAAAATCCAAATCTTCTTGTTGATTTTTCTACCCAATCAATGCCAGTTTCGCCCTGCAACATTTTCGCATCACCCAGTCAATGGCCACTCCAAACAATAGAGATAGAATACAGCCTTGCTTTGTGTCCGGTTTCAACCATAAACCAGTCGCTGTTTCCACCATCAGTGCAAACTGCACACTGTGAACCATCATAGAGGCTCTTAATAATGTTTATTATTTTGTCTGGTATTCTATCTCAGAATATTCCACAGAGAGATTCTATGCAGACTATCAAAGGCTTTTTTTTTTAATCGATGAAATTTAGTATGAGTGGTTGTTGCTTCTCAATATGTTCCTTTAAAATTAGTCGTAGGGTAATTATTTGGTCTAAGCAGCTTCTCCCAGGTCTAAAACCAGCTTGTTCTTCTCTCAAGGTTGTGTCCTCTGCTTCTTTGATTCTATTAAGAATGATTTTTCAGAAAATCTTGGTCATTACTGATAATAGGGTGATCCTCTCCAGTTGTTGAGATCACCTTTGGGGATCTTAACAATTATTCCCTTCTTCCATTGATCTGGGACAGTTTCTTTTTCCCATACTTTATTAAATAGTTCTTGCACCTGGCTAATAGTTGTATCATCAGACGCTTTGAGCATTTCTGCAGTAATGTTGTCATCACCCTTATTGTTTATCAAGGAATGGATTGCCTCCTTGGCCTCAGCTACACTTATGGCATATCTTCGTTAATTGATAGAGAGCTGTTTCTTGCCTCTTCGTCAAACTTGAGTAGTCATATACTACCACGTAACTATTGTCGTATGATGTCATGTGAATAGTGTAAAATAATGGCAAGCAAATATGGTCATGTGTTATCATGTAAAACAGATTAACAGAAGTCATGTCAGTATTTATGCTAATTTTTTAGCTATCTTGTCACAACGTCATTAGTATTTATTCACTCTATATCAAGCGCTTATGAAACCACTCTTTGTTGTTTGTATGTGTTCTGTATCATAGATCGTGAGTTCGTTGTTTCAATTAGACGTCTACAGAACTGTAGGACAGAGCATCTGACTTCTGCATGCTTTTTTGGGGTTCGCCGCCTAATTCATGGCGCAAAAAAATGTCTACCTAAGCGATCCAGAGCTAGGTTAGTCTTGGACCTCCTAGCGGTCAAGGTTTCACAGTCTACATCACTGGGAGGTGGAGTTCGTGGTCATGGTTTCCTAGTCTACATCACTAAGAGGTGGCGATGGATTGTGTGTTTTAGCTGCAGGTCATCAACTGGATACTCATTTTCACTACCAACTTTCCTAAGAGAGACTAGCCGACGCTAACTATGCACTTTTCCTAAGAGAGACACGCTGACCATAAATATGCACTTTTCCTAAGGGAGACTATCCGATCCTAACTCCGCTGGAATCAGAGCCAGAAGCAAAACGCATAACATTGATGAACTAGTCTCGGAGTTTTTATTGTTTTTCTCAAATATATTTACTCCATCTTAGTTAGTGTATTAAAACTAGTCAAACGCGTTGTATTAAATATGCACAAACGCTAGCAGACCGAGTATATCCTGAGTCACAATGTGGTTTTAGATTCAACAGATCTATCATTGACTTGTTATTCTTCTTGAGGAAACTGCAGGAGAAATGTTATGGAACAAAGAATACCACTGTACATTGCCTTCATAGATCTAACAAAAGCATTTGACCTAGTGAGTTGGCTTCTTCAAGTTTCTGGAAAAATCAACTGCCCCCTACACTGCTTAAAATCATAACATCGTTTCATAATAACATGAAGGGTGCGTCGTGTTTGATGGGGCCTCGTCCAGCGTTTTTCCCATTAGCAGCGGCGTCAAGCAGGAGTGTACTTGCACCCACACTCTTTGTGATATTTTTTATCCCTGCTTCTCTTCTTATGCTTTCGAGTCAGTCGAATAAGGTCTATTTCTCTACACAAAATCAGATAGAACATTATTCAACATGCCGCGACCTAAAGCAAAGAACAAAGTCTAAAGAGTCACCATCAGGGAACGTCTGTTTGCCAATGATGCAGCATTCACATCACACACAGAGAAAACTTATCACACCTCGTGGAGAGATGTGCTGCAGCATGTAACCAATTCGGCCTGACCATCAACCTGAAGCAAACAATTATCATGTTCCAGGATATTAGCAGAGCCCCATCTATTGACATTGGTAGTCATATGCTCGAAGTAGTCAACACCTTTGCATACCTGGTCTTTGTCATCAGTAGCAACCTCTCCCTCGATTACGAAATTAGTAGTCGCGCTATGAAGGCATCCACTGCTATGTGGAAATTAACAAAACGTGTATGGGAAAATAGGGCACTCACACGAAACACCAAGACACAAGTACATAAGGCCTGTGTTCTTAGCACCCTGCTATAGGGTTGTGAGACGTGGACCACATATCCAGACAAGAACATTGCCTTAACACCCTTCCACACACGCTGTTTCAGGCGCATATACAACATCTCCAATATAGAAAACGTGGACAGTGCTGGCATTCCAAGCATTTACACCTTGCTGAGTCAACGACTCCTGAGGTGGCTAGGACATGTGTGCCGTATGCGCGATGATAGAGTCCCAAATAACATTCTATATGGTCAACTCGAAACTGGTACTAGACAGCATGGGCGCCCATTATTACGCTTCATTGACACCTGCAAATGTGATCTAACTTCATGCAGCATAGACAAATATAATTGGGAGCGGTTGGCCAGACAGACAACCATGGCGAGAGGCAGTGAGGAGTGGCTCAAAAAGAAAATAAGAAAAACACCATCACATATGAAGGCAAAAGAGATCGCAGGGGGAAGAGAGACCATTCTATGTATCAGCTTCAGTCTCCAGTTTTACCTGCATCAACTGTAGCAAGGATTGTTACTCTACAATAGGCCATTACAGTCACAAGAAACGTTGTGATTCAGCAAAGAACAAACTACGTGACGCAAAACCTATTGTCTCCTGAAACAAAGAGGCAAATGATGATGTATTAAAACTAGTGATTCCAAATTACTCATTATGACAATCAACGATGTCTGCAAATTATTACTGAATGTAAACAGTTCAATCAAAATGTGATATTTTCTTATTGTGATTATATAATTTCATATTCTTTTATGTATTTGTTTCATGGATACATACTTTGGTCATATCAAGGTCACGATGGCCTGGAAAGAACAATACTAGAAGGCAGGGTCCCAGGGCGCAGAGGCAGAGGCAGACCAAGAAGAAGATGGCTACAAGATATTAAAGAAACCATGAACATGACCATTGACGAAGTGGGTGAACTGGCAAGCGACAGGGTGAATTTCAGATGTGCTGCAAAGAGAGCAACGTCCTATAAAGGATACGCACCTTGATGATGATCAATGGATACGATGATCAATCAAGGATATCATGGAGAGGACGCCAGAATAACAATTTGTGTTAAATCTATCAACTAGATTATCTGTACTTTTCTTATATTGTATTTTCATTTCATGAGAACGTCTACTTCTTCATTCTATTTTATTAATGTTTTGTTCTTATCTAATCATTGCTTCAATGTATTACGTACAATATATTTTTCTGTTTGTTAAATCTGTTTATACAATTTACATTTCCACAACGATATATGGTTACATATAGGTGTTCAAGATAAAAGCATCCCCATTGACAAATCAAAAGTTGTCAGGTACTCATTGCGTTACATCTATTTACTATTTAAACCGGTTCTGACTAGCTCGTACTTCGTCACATTTGTTCATCACCCTTCCGCACCATACTTACACACTATTACAAAAAAGACTTGCTCACTTGACTTATACTCCGTCATAATTGAACCTTCTCACTTTCATAAACATATGCCAGATTGGTTCCCTTTACGAAGCTACTTTTATCTTGAACACCCTGTATAACAATACAGCAAAAGGACTCTACTTCATGTACTTAAGTGTTAGCCAGTGTGGTTTATATTATATATGGCCTTTTTCTGTCTTTACACAGGGTCAATTGGCAAGTGAATTACTGTGACAATCTCAGAGCTTTCGATTTTTTCTCTTTCAGCTCATACATAAGTCTCTTTTTTAATATACTCATGACTTTGCGCTATATTGCTTTCCATGAAACTCTGTCATCAGCTAGTTTTATCAAATATATATTATATTTATTATACTATATATAGATATATTATTGTGTGTGTGTATGCGTTTGTATTTCTATTATTGATGTTGTTACCAGAATTTAAGCATGTCAATCTATTCATTAATTATTTATTATCTTTAAATGTGCATGTACCACAAATTACACTTTCTTGTTGTCTTGTTTTTGTTTCTTATTGTATCATGTCCATGTGTTTGTGCACTTACTTGCATGCGTGGGGTGCGAGTTCAATTCTATAGTGGGTATTGAATTTTATTCTTACCGCACGGCTCTCATGTCGATCTAGTTGTATTTGGGTAATAGAGAACCACTGGGAAGTAACTGCTACTGGCGAGATGTAGGTCACTTCATCGTTTGTGTGCCGATGGTCAAAGAATAATACAGACCTAACAATATTGTTCCTAATATACTTATGATAATAACAAGGGTTGTTTAAATGTATTATCATTTTATCAATTTGTCTATTTGGAATATCCTGATATTTTGTGAAATTTTTTTTTAACAATGGATAGTAATTCAGGCTTCATAAATCCTCGTTAAATGGAATGTTCTCTTTTTGAGCAAAATATTTATTACATCTTTCGTACTGAAGGTGTCGGATTTTGTTTTCTACCACAGAGTTATGATATGATGCGTTGTTGATTATCACACAAGATGGTCTATCTAGAGACGGAAGAAGAGTATTTTTAATCCTCTCTAAATATGTTACTTTTCATCTCAGTATGATAGTCCCTATTGTCCGTATAATTTGAAATGAAAATAAGTTCAGCATTTTTAACCAGTCCATTAGGTCTGCAACCTGCATGTGCCATTATCAGACATTGTCCTTTTCCACTGTGTACACATCTTTAAATTGTTCCATCTGATAACTGTCACTACTTTTCACTAGTTTAGTGAGCATTGATCCAAGTTTCATCCACATACACAATCTTGTAATCTTGATTACGTATTTCCAGTATATTACGTAAATATTTACTTATATATACCAAATGCAGCTTTGCAAATGAGGTTTCTTCCACTAACGTACTTCCTAAACGTAAAGCCTAATAGTTCTCCAGAACATTGACATCGATACATCAATATCATTGTGTATTCTTAGCCGAATCTTCAGCTTTCTTAGTGTCACAGTTTCTTTGCAATCGAACATTCTGCAAATCTCTCTTCTATTCACATCTCTGTTAAAACTATCTACCAAGCACTTTCCACCCAAAGTCATCTTATTGATTGTAGTGAAAATTCTATAAACATTGAGTAATTGATTAAAATAGCGTTTACTTCAACACAAAACGTGCATAATTCTCTTTTCAAAATTCCAGAAACTTCGATATAGTTTTACAAGCTTAGATTCTCTGTCAAAATATTTATACATTTTCAGTATCACTGTATGAAGTGTAAGGAATTTGATTTTCATACGCATTGTATTACAAATCTAGAATACCTCAAGTATTGTGATACACCTATGTCCTGAAATATCATCATCATCAGGTGCCGTGCCGTCTGGCGTAGGCGATCATGGATCTTCACAAATCTCTGTCGTTGGTGTTTGGTATCAACTCAGATGTTGACGTTCTACCGTGCATGAAGTCAGGCTATCCAAAATTTTCTGTCTCTGTCTTCCCCTGTCTCGTCTACCCTCGATTTTACCGGTTGTCACGATGTGTTCTAAACCTCCCTCCTCATCACATGCCCGAAAAATGATGACTGCCTCTTTCTTATATTGATGATAAGCTTTCTCTGTGTCTTGATCGCATTCAGCACCTCAACATTAGCCATTGTAGCAGTCTATGTGATTCTCATCATTCTTCTGTGAAACCACATTTCTGTGGCCCTCAGTGATTTTTCGATCTGTGTATTTATTGTCCATGACTCGCATCCGTATGTCAGTATTGGTTCTATGTAGCTTTGAATAACTTGCATTCTGATCGGGATTGACAAGGACTTGTTGCAAATAATGCTTCTCATTTTCAGGAATGATGTTTTCGCAATCCTGAAATATACAATCAGTAAACGGTAACTGAACACACTAGAAGGATCAATGTACATTTTTTTAAAGTGCGATACAGCGTTTAAAATCGGGAAAAACCAAGTGAAATTTGTTCAAAATCTGCAATCGAAATATCTCACAAATATGAAGGGGTAATAATATTTTTATCAACGGAGAGAAAGTAGAAAATGTGAACAGTTTTGAATATCTTGGTTCACTACTAACAACAGATGGAAATGGGATGAAGGAAATTAAAAGAAGAACGAACATGGCTTTACAAAAATTAAACAACTCAAAACAGTATGGAACGGAACTGATAAGAAAACAAAGATCAGAATACTTAGAGCATGCATATTCCCAGTGGCAATGTATGGGTGTGAAGCATGGACATTTAATAAAGCAGTGGAAAAACATATATGTGCTTTTGAATATAAGTGTTACAGAAGAGTCCTTCGTATATCTTGGACAGAGAAGAGAACAAATAGATCTATCCAGAAAGAACTCAAAATCAAAGAAAACTGGCTGATGCTACAAATAAGAAAGAGAAAATTAAGATATTTTGGACATATAAAAAGACATGAAAGGCTGAAGAAGACCATCATGGAAGGAGGCATACTGGTAAAGAAAAGAAGAGGAAGACCACGGAGAAGATGGATTCATGATGTAACTGATGGTTTGAACATGCCGGCTGTAGAGGCAGGACATCTGGCCTATGATAGAGAGAAATTCCGCAGGACTGTTGGGGTGGCAAAGTTCTGCTCAGGACAAGCTATTTGATGATGAATACTTCTCAATACATGGTTGACCAAGGAGATGGTCACATTTGTATACTTTGAAGAAAGAAAATTGTAAATCATATGTTTGTTATTGAGTACAAAATATCTGCCTCGGGACATAACGATCACTAGATCATATGCAAAGTTACAACAATTACGGTCACGCGGTTGCAGAGATTTTCAATATTAAACAGCGGAAAAACATTGTGACACACACTTTAACTAAACCAATTAGTTAACTAACCAACATAATAATTCCTGAACTAACTGAATAATTGACGAACTAATGTATAAGTAATTCACTAACTAATGAACCTCTTTTTTCTTGTGTGGTCACATAGTTTCCGAGCTTTAATCCAGTGTCTCTGTGGTGTAGAGGTTCATGGTCACATTGTTTCCGAGCTGTAGTTCAGTGTCTCTGTGGTGTAGAGGTTCATGGTCACATTGTTTCCGAGCTGTAGTTCAGTGTCTCTGTGGTGTAGAGGTTCATGGTCACATTGTTTCCGAGCTGTAGTTCAGTGTCTCTGTGGTGTAGAGGTTCATGGTCACATTGTTTCCGAGCTGTAGTTCAGTGTCTCTGTGGTGTAGAGGTTCGTGGTCACATTGTTTCCGAGCTGTAGTTCAGTGTCTCTGTGGTGTAGAGGTTCGTGGTCACATTGTTTCCGAGCTGTAGTTCAGTGTCTCTGTGGTGTAGAGGTTCATGGTCACATTGTTTCCGAGCTGTAGTCCAGTGTCTCTGTGGTGTAGAGGTTCATGGTCACATTGTTTCCGAGCTGTAGTTCAGTGTCTCTGTGGTGTAGAGGTTCATGGTCACATTGTTTCCGAGCTGTAGTTCAGTGGCTCTGTGGTGTAGAGGTTCATGGTCACATTGTTTCCGAGCTGTAGTTCAGTGTCTCTGTGGTGTAGAGGTTCATGGTCACATTGTTTCCGAGCTGTAGTTCAGTGTCTCTGTGGTGTAGAGGTTCATGGTCACATTGTTTCCGAGCTGTAGTTCAGTGTCTCTGTGGTGTAGAGGTTCATGGTCACATTGTTTTCGAGCTGTAGTTCAGTGTCTCTGTGGTGTAGAGGTTCATGGTCACATTGTTTCCGAGCTGTAGTTCAGTGTCTCTGTGGTGTAGAGGTTCATGGTCACATTGTTTCCGAGCTGTAGTTCAGTGTCTCTGTGTGTAGAGGTTCATGGTCACATTGTTTCCGAGCTGTAGTTCAGTGTCTCTGTGGTGTAGAGGTTCATGGTCACATTGTTTCCGAGCTGTAGTTCAGTGTCTCTGTGGTGTAGAGGTTCGTAGTCACATTGTTTCCGAGCTGTAGCTCAGTGTCTCTGTGGTGTAGAGGTTCATGGTCACATTGTTTCCGAGCTGTAGTTCAGTGTCTCTGTGGTGTAGAGGTTCGTGGTCACATTGTTTCCGAGCTGTAGTCCAGTGTCTCTGTGGTGTAGAGGTTCGTAGTGATTACGTGTTCGCCTCTCGTTCCAACGGTAATCGGTTCGCTCCTTCGGGGAAAGATCGGTTTATTTTTCTAGATATCCCTGATCTCACTGTAGGTGAGATCGAGTTCCTAGTCCTATCGGAGACGACCGATAAAACATAGGTACCGTGTTTATGTTGAGCAGGTAAAAGAACCCTTAGCAGCTCAAAATCGAGAAGAGCATACTGGAAAGCTGCTGTCCGGGCAAATTCCAATTGTAGAAAATGTCTACAAAATACTTTCGTCATCTTCTAAATTATATCGGGGACAGTCACCGGTGCTACCGAGCTCGTGTACTGCTGCTGAGATCTTCCTGTGTAAGAAAGAGATCAGAGGACATATCGAAGTGTAACGATTATGGTCCTATCAATCAATCAGTCAAACCCAGTGTCGTAGTCTTCTATGTCTGTCTTGTGTTTCTCATTTGGCGTTAGTGATGGATTTAATCTTTTTCACATGATATAAACACTACTTCACCTATCCATCTTTTCCTTGGTCTTCTTCAGGTCTTTCGCCTTGAGGTTCTGCTATAGAAGGCGTTATTTACAATGTGGTCTAGCTGCATTCGTACTATGTGGTCTAGCTGCATTCGTACTATGTGGTCTAGCTGCATTCGTACTATGTGACCAAACTATTTTATTTTGTTTTTATATGTATTTCAAGCAAGATGTTTTTCCAACTTCTTGTTTGTTAAGTAGGGGATTAAAGTCTCCTTAAGCCAAGACACGTCACTTTCAACCTAAGTTCGAGTCCTTTATTGGTTATATCAGAGTGTGTAGGCCAACAAACATGAAAAAGATTAACTCCTTTCGAAGAATTCAATGAGAATATTGTTCTAACCTTCTCTCTGATGTTGGTATTTGCGACTTGGTCTCTTCTTGTGTAGTTGCTGACCTTTCTTAGATATCACATCTCACATAACGATATTGTATGTGCCTTATTAGTTATATAATTATATAAATAACTAACTAATAATAAAATGTTAAAAACAACCAGTTCGTTTTGTGAAACTAAATGCCAAGTTGGATAAAATAAACAAACAATGGAACAAATAAAGCATCATAGCAAAAACAATTTTATTTAACTTGTTTAAAGCCTCAATTCAGCACCAGAGAAGCACTGAGAATTAAATGTCCGTAGTTGACCCCCATTACCCATCGTTTGCTGTTAATTCAAAGAAAAATATGGACGTTACACCATATTTCCCGGAAAGCCACAGTAGCGTAGTTGTTAGTGAACTTGCTTCTTAGACTGGTAGTCCTGGTTCAATTCCACAGTGTGCGTGGAACTTTTTCCAACCATACTGGCTCTCAGGTCGACCCAGCATCAATTGGGTACCAGAAAAAGCTGTGGAAAATAAGGGTAGCCGGCGTGATGTTGACCACATCACCCATTGTGTGCCGACGGTTAATGAGAAAAATATGGCCGAACACCATATTACCCTATATATCACGTCATATAATAATGGTTCATTTTCCTTTTTTAACCATACTTCGCAGTAGATATATAGCTCATGGTATGAAAATTGGTTCTTTAGGTTTCTTATTTTATATTTGAAATGAAGAAATATAATTTAGTTAATGACGAATTTTCTTTTTTTCTATCGCTATGAATTCAGACGTAGTTAGAACACCTAATACGGCCCCTTTGATTGATTTTTGCAAGATGGTATGCTTTCCATATCACCAGTGTATATCGCAATTCTGACGATCTTTACTCCGACTTCAGATGTACTTGTAATGTTGGATCCCCAAGTAAAGGATGAGGGTTCCCCGTAGTCCAACCGCATCCCGGGTGCACACCGAAAATATTTGTCCTCGAACCCCATAATTTCCATATGTAGTTACTAGAACTTTCAGTTACTGGTGCAGCGTGCTATCGACTTCGCTATATTCAACTTTCAGTTACTGGTACAGCTTGCTATCGACTTCGCTATATTCAACTTTCAGTTACTGGTACAGCGTGCTATCGACTTCGCTATATTCAACTTTCAGTTACTGGTACAGCTTGCTATCGACTTCGTTATATTCAACTTTCAGTTACTGGTACAGCTTGCTATCGACTTCGCTATATTCAACTTTCAGTTTTTGTTTTAACCTTTTTGCTCCATAATTTATTTTACATCCGAGCGCGTTTACTTCGAAATGTATACTAAATTAGCCAGCATAATGACTTTCCGTCATCTTTACAAAAATACTATAAACCAATATATCGGATCAGAGGGGCGAACGTGTTAATACCTGGGAATGTAAGTAGTGGCGAACTGACTATGTTGCCAGTACGTCCGGTAGCAAGTGGGCGCTGATGAAGGTGCCCTTTGAACTTAGACAAAATGTTTTGTTAACAACGCTAACAATGAAAATACAATAAAAGTTATAATATTATTACTGTTTACAGATAAAACTGTATTACTATTTTAATAACAATTTTAAAACTCATGTTTAAGGACACTAATAGTCGCAATAATCAGAAAACAAAATTCAAAATCAATACTGGGTTACACCCCATTTGTGGGACGGATTATCGTAATGCATAAGCGCTCGCATATCGATTCGAACACAAGATGGTTGTGGGTTGAATCCCACACTCAACGTTCCATTCGTGAAGGAAGGAATTAACCTTCCTAACTTCTGCACACTATAAATGTGAAGTGAAATTACTTCATTGACGAACGTCTGAAACGGTTACGGATATTTTGTTTTTTATTCCCATTTCAATGATAGTTTTACAGTTATGGTGTGCTTTCCCGAGTGCCCCTCCTCCCTTCTCGTCTGCTGGCAAACACAATTGTTAGACCCCGGTATATTCCTTATTATAATGTGTCTATGATATGTGTAATATGTGTCTATGATATGTGTATATGTGTCTATGATATGTGTATATGTGTGTTTAGTTTTATGAAACTCATCATCATCAAATAGCTTGTCCTGAGCAGAACATTACCACCCCAACAGTCCTTCGGAATTTCTCTGTCTCATAGACAAGATGTTCCTCCTCTGCAGCCGTCATGCTCAAACCATCAGTTACAGCCTGAATCCATCTTCTCCGTTGTCTTCCTCTTCTTTTACTTGCCGGGATGCCTTCTTCCATGATGGTCTCTAGCTCTATATAATGACAACATAATGATATAAGTCATTCCTTATGAAGGCATAGACGATCTTTGTTTTTTACAGTAGTAGCACACACAGCTCAGTATCCCAGCGATATCATGATGATGATGTGCTTGCGAGGTGGTAGCAAGCAGGGGCGGCGCTGGAATAAACGATGTAGGAAGAAAGAACCCTCCTGATGAAGCCGCGTGTGAGGACAACAACGCAGCATAAAGTGATGGGTTTGATATTAAAGGCAATGATGGTATAGTAGTTGACATTGGTGGATGTGGTTGTGGAACTGTTGTTAAAGATGTTGATGGTGGTGGCGGTGGTGGCGGTGGTGGTAATGGTGAGTGAGGAAGAGGTCGTCGTGTCAGTGACATCTCCTGAAAAGAGACACAGAAACATATTTTATTTACTTATCTACATTTTTGAAACAATTCTTCTTCTTCTTCCAACGTTTTCAGACATTGTCTTGCGCACTTCTAAATTAGTTATTGGTTAGCTGGAGACCATGTACATCTCCATATAGCTTGGCTTGGACTGACATGGGGGTTGGTCATGTATGTTTTCTCTGTTCACTGTATGTTGGACATTCTTGCAGAATGTGTATCTCTGTCATCTTGATGGTGCCACATGTGCATATGTCAGAAGGGCTTATTTTGTACTTGTTAAACAGATGGTACAACAGTCTATTATGCCCTGTTTGTAGCTGAAACATAACAAACTGTTATTCTCTATTGAGTTGGTTGTATGCATCATCTTTTTTCATAACCTGGGTGATCTCCAACCAATTTGTTCTTGTAGGTCATTTTTATCTGTACTTATCCTTCCTCATATGTCATGCTAGTGTTTGTCTGTAGTAGCAAATATTTGTAATTTTATGTTAACTTTTTATGGACTTTTCCAGGGCAGCGGATTTGCAGTCTATTCTTATCGAGAGGGTTGGATTTTTTAGTGTTTCTGGAAAATAGTTAATTAGTTTTCTTCTTATTAGCACCTGTGTTTGATATGATAGTTAGAAATATGGGATTGACCGTTGCTAACTTGTTATGGTTTAAATATTTATAATAAGTTTATTTTTTCATATATGGAGCCCAGTCAAAATCTGATCTGAACCTGATCTTCTCAATTTACAGGGAAGAAACTACTAACTAAAAGTTGTATGATTTATACCCTCCCCTGAAAAGTTTCTGTTGACGCCCATACATACATTTATTATTACAACAACGCACAACATCCCCAACGACTACAACTTTTTTTAAAACTGTCTTTACTGCTTATAATATCGCTTTTAGGGGGTGTCGGACAGGGGGAGCATGAGCCTGTGGAAGTTATTGGTCGTATGGCTAGCACTGTAGCCTTGAAACTGTTCAGGTTATGATGTTTTATTTATGCCCCCGACAGAAAAAATAACTAATTGACCGCAACGGGGATTGAACCAGGGTCTCGCAAATAGGTGCCCGTGCTCTAATTCATTCGACCAGACGTTCCTAGACACTATGACAATCATGCAATAAATATTACAACTGCTTCCATCAACATTTCGTTCTATAGACAAACCTGCACTTGACGCTTCATGTCCTCAAATGAACGTGTCAACATTACGATGTAGTTTCTGGCCAAGCAGAAGTGTAGACATTTTGGGACAGTTTCTTGACTGCTGGACCAGATGAGTAAGGCATCACCTGTGCTCAGAAAGAAAGAAAATATTAGGATTTGTGCATTCATTTTCTAATAGTCATTTTAATAATGATCATCATCAACAACATCCCCGTCCCCAACAAAATCATCATCACCATAATCATCATCATCAACATCATCATCAATATCATAATCTTCATCATTATCATCATCAATAGCATTATCACAAACAATAATCACATCATCATTAACATCACCATCATCATCTAATATCAACCTCATCGTCATCATCATTTCATCATCATCATTTCATTATCATCACCATCATCATCAACATCCTATCATCACCATAAACATCAACATAATCATCAACATCATTGACAGCATCAGCATCATTGCCATCATCGCATCCTCATCATCATCATAATCCTCAACATCATTATCATAGTCCTCACCATCATCATAACCATTATCATCAACAAAATCAACTCTTCATCACCATAATCATTATCATCATCATCTAGCTGTACCTGTCGGAACTTATCTCCCATGACAACAGCTCTAAATATCTTCACGCCGTTTGTTAGATAACAGACGTCTGCTGCAGTCATTCTCAACACATCTTTGACATCTCGCACCAGTCTTCCTTGGTCTCCTCTCCTCATCTGTCCGGTATAATTCTCTTCATAATGATCTCCAAATAATCATGTCGTTTTATATCTGCAAAGTCTTCATTTTTATTTTCTTTACCAGTCCTATCTCTTCAACCCACAGCAAACACCCACAAGATCCCATCAGCAGACTAAAAGAAAACGTAACAACTCTTCGCCTAAGAACAGGTCACTGCAGGCTCAACCACCACATGCACAGAATAAAGCCTGCTCAGACTGCACAGTGTGCATGTCAGACAGAAACACAGACTCCAGAGCACATCCTGCAGTCATGTCCATCATACATACACCAACGAAATGAAACATGGTCTCATGAACAAAGTTTACAGACCAAGCTATGGGAACTCTCGAAGAACTCCAACTGACATGCAGCTTCATAGAGGCAACCCATCTCATGTTTAGACGAGCATACGAAACCGAACGCAAAGAAGAAGAAGAAGACAACTGTTGTAAAATGGATACATTTGTTCTTTGTTCTGTCCGTGGTATTCTGACTACTCTTCTGTAGCACTTTCATTCGTATTCTTTTTGAACCTCAATATCGACTACTTGTTAAACCACTCTTTGTGATTTGTATGTGATCTGAGCCTAAGAGCGATTGTACGGTATGCTAGTTATGCGCCTACAGATAGGCCAGCATATCCGATTTCTCCTACTCTTTTATTTACTAAGGTAGCTTCCCTAGACCCCTACCTCAGTCGCCTCTTACGACATGATTCGTAGGTCGCAGTTATACTATTCTTTGCTCCCCTTGCTAGTCCCGGCAACACACATGCGACACTTTCATTCCAAGATATTAATAGATTTTTCATTTGTTTTATCAAACATTCATGTCTCAGTCCTATGTCGCTATGTGTGTGGGGAAACAAAACTGATAAAAATAATGAGTGTGCTAATATGAAATATCCTTACAGAAGCTTCCAGCACTTTGTTGGCATCATATTTTGTTGATATAAGCGGGTACTAGAAGTTTCTGAGTTTATAGAACATTACTAATCGCTACTTGAGCTTTGTGAAAGTGTTCTGCGTCGATACTTAAAATAGATGACGGGATCAAACATCTCTAAATGTGACATGTGGGTAGAGATGTTGATTCTATTAGGCTGCTGTCTGATTCCCTTCCCAGAATAAATATATTATGTGATTATAAAATAAATGAGAAAATTAGAAGACAGTCGGAACAACACCTGCTATTAGATTTATTGAAAAACAGAGACTCAAATGGTTTGGCCCCTTGGTCAGAATGAACCCGAATACACCAGTTGCAAGAGCGTACAATCTAAAAATGGAATCATCAAGAGGAAGGGGCAGATCAAGAAAAAGATGGGTTGATGGACTTACAGACATCTTAAAACTCCACAACACCACAGCATTTCAAGCGACCGAGCGTGCATTATCTCGGAAACCGTTCATAGTTAAACCTGCTACGCCTAGCGGTAAAAAAAACAGAGAAGGACAAAAGAAAGAAAGTTAAAATAAATTTTCCGTATCCTTTTCAGACTTTCTGGTATGAAGTCACTTCACTTCAATATCTAGATCTTAGTATGCAGGAGAAAGGAGGGCTAATTACTTTCCTCGCGTGTGGAATATTGTGTGTGCTATTGATCCCACAACCCTCGTGTGTCCGTCTCGAAAGGCGAACGCGCATGTGTTACGCTAATCCGTCGCACTTTTATGTGATTATCTTTACATAACGAAAATGTGATTTATGTGTTTATGTGATTTCCACTTAGAAAATCAATAATTTTAGCAGGCAATTTATGACTTCATCTTTAATATATTGATTGATTGATTGATTGGTATGATCGTCGTCATTGCTCTTCGGTGAGTAACCATGTTAGCTCCGATCTCTTTCTTACACATGAAGATCTCAGCGACAGTACACGAGCGCCGTGGCACCGGCGAGGGTCACCTGGGTAGTTTAGAAGATGGTGAAAATATTTTCTAAGAATTTTATTTTGTAATTTTTCAAATGAATTTTTCCAGGGCAGTGGCTTTCCAGCCTGCTCTTCTCGATGTTGAACTGCCAATGGTTCTTTTTACGTGCTCGACTTGAATACGTATTATTGTCCGTCTCTGATAGGACTAGAAACTCGATCTCACCTACACTGATCTGGACAATTATGTTGATGGCTCCAAGAAAGAGCGAACCAAGTACTTTTGGAGCGAAAGGTAAGCAGCTAATCTTCCCGCCACAGAGATCCATTAATATCGTGAAAGAAGGTTATGGTGAACTCAAAGTTACTAATATATTCCTAGACACCTGGCATAGAATGGGTTATATGAATCAACATTAAATCAAATCAAGTGCTATTTTTACAATAATTGTTAGCCATATCAAATATTCAACATTGTGTGACTACTAGATATTAGGATAATTTTCGCATTGTTAAATAGAAAGTGTTTTCTTCGTTATAATAGCGTTAGTTTAATCTTGAACGTGTACACTTCTGATTTCATTCTCGCCCGAGTGGTTACCGGGGCCCAAATTTGGGGTGTAGAGAATAGAACCACTGTTACCTGCCACGCATGTTGTAAGAGGCGACTAAGGAGGTTTGGCTGAAATTGGATGCACGTGTCCGCTAGGGAATGCTAACCGAAACAAATGCTTGCAGAAAACGGATGCACCAGGCCGTAAGGCGCATAACATGGTGCAACGCCCCCTCACAATGAGGAATGGGATAATGGATTATACGGTCGCCAATCTGCCTCGGAAATTTGCCACGCAGTAAGAATGTCAGACCTACCATCACAAGGGTAGCCAAAACTTAGTGAGGGAAGAGGTTGGCACAAACGGGGATGAAGAAATCATAGAAATTATGTCCTTCAGAACTGCCCCCAGGGTGCAGACGAGAAGAAAGAGGTGGCCCACTTACACTAGCGTCCAAGACAAACTGTATGGCGGGCTGATAATCTGAGGCAGACGGCTGCCTTTATTAGTGAATCCGAAATCCCAATCTAGTGAGAATGCAGAAGAAGAAGACTTCATTCTATACAAGATTATCATATTTATCCCATTCACTCCCATGAACCGATATAATGGCTTGCAGTATTTTTTTAAGATGACGCAAAGACAGTATACAAGCTAATACATTACAATAATAATAATTCCTCTCGTACCGTTATACGTTACATAGGGTCTGCAAGTAATTTCTCTATACCACTCTATCCTGGGCAACTCTGCTCAATCTCCTACATGGAACTGAGACCGATATTTCTTGTCTCTCTCAGCAAAGTTCGTTTCAGGGTCTCCTTAGGTCGTCCTCTCTTTTTGAACCCTGCATCCACTTCAATGCCTGCTTGATATTCTTGATCATTTCTCTCAAGGTGTGTCCAACATATCTCCATCTTCTCTTTCTTTTAACAGTTGTTCCTAGTGGTTGACCAGACATTTCTCTGATTTCATCACTTCTCCTGAATTAATTCCATTTTATATTCATTTTTTTCGCAGACCTCTATTTTCAAATGCATTCAACTTGCTTTCTATATCTTTAGTCATTTTCCAACTCTCGCTGGCATATGTTAGGATTGATACAACATTTGAATTGAAAATTCGTAATTTAGCTTTAATACTATATAACTTGTAGTTCCATATTTTATTTAGACTTTTAAAAGCTGATGTTGCTTTGCCAATTCGTATCATAATTTCTTTTTAACATTTCCTGTACAATCAAAATTTGTACCTAAATAATACAGTATACATTGCAATATAAATGCGTCTGATCGAGCAAGAGTGTTGGACCGGTGGGTGCTCTTAGATTTTAAGGTGGGGATATTAGCATCAATGGACAAGTCCAGATTGCTATGATGGTATTTATCAAATAACTTATACCGTATGTATCTATGGTTACGAAAGTTACAACAGTAACCTATCTCTGAAATCGGAAAAAACCCACATCTATGTTGGGGGACACTGATAATAAAGAAAGCAAACCTTCCTGCAAAAATCAGATAGAAACGTCATACCACAGCCCCTGGTTAGGACGAACGCAAGAAGAAGAATAGTAATGACCATGACAATGGAATGGTTGGAGACGTATATCGCTACACATGTCTACATTCTCAGGGACAACTTCTATATTTCTCACCTCTTTCAGTGAAGTTAGTTTCAAGGTTTCCATAGGACGTACTTTTAAATATGTTGTGCTGTTGGTTTATAGTGAAGATGTCAATTTTGTATCTAATTGTTGTGTTGTTGGTTTATAGTGAAGATGTCAATTTTGTATCTCATTGTTGTGCCATTTTCCACCATTTTCAAAATGACACTGTCGATGAGACTGATTTCGTATACTATCGCTGAGATCGTCATGTGTAAGAAAGAGATCGGAGCACACATTGTTATTCTCCAAAGTGCAATGATGCAGATCATATCAATCAATCAATCGATCAGAGACTCTCAGTGAGTATGCTAAGAAATGTCCAGGCGGGTTTGAGCTAAGATAGTGACTGGAGATTGTATTGAGTTCGGGGTTGCAGAGTCACTTACACCTTCATACCTGATCATGATGAAGTCAAGAAAACTGAACGATCCGATAGACTATTTTTATAGCGAGCGCGACTGCATTAATAAGCGGTGCCCGTCTGCGCAGCGTGTACGTAGCGCGTTGGACTACGGGTGACTATCCCTCTGTGTGTGCGGGTTCAATTCCGCGGGATGGCAGAAAAAGCCACAGATTCCCAGATTTACGGTGTTCGTGGCACCGAACCGAAGGGTTACGATGTCCATGACACCGAGCCGAAGAGCTGAAAAGCTCAAGTGCTTCTGGATCGGGAAAAAAAAATTAATAAGCGGTAGAGCTGTGAACGATCTGACAGACTTGCAAGCACGACTACATTGGTAAGCTGTAGAGCTGTGAACGATCTAACAGACTAGCGAGCACGACTACATTAGTAAGCTGTAGAGCTGTGAACGAGCTCACATACTAGCAAGCACGACTACATTGGTAAGCGGTAGAGCTGTGAACGAGCTCACAGACTAGCGAGCACGACTACATCACCAATCGAACAACTTGAATACTTAATGATAAAATCAATCTCAACAACTGTAACGTTTAATATAACAAAAATATTTCAGTTTCCGGAACACGCTAGTTTTTAAACCAATTGCTCCTAGATATTCAGATCGGGTTGAGTGTCTGTACCTTTTTATCTTCTCTGTCCACGGCAACATTTTTCTACAGAACTTTATTTCAAAAGATTCGATTTTCTTTTTTTTTACTGATTGTGTTATTGCCCATGATTCACATTCAGATACTGACACAGAAAGAAAAAAATTGTCTTCAGAAGATTTAATTTTGTTTCTTTCCTTGCGTTATGCCATAGTTTGTATTTATTATAATAACTGCTCTCTAAAATGACATGACTAGTGTTTTTCTGATCTCTTTATACAATCTTCGTTGCTCTTAACTATATAATCAAGATATTTTAAAAGTTTTCAATGTCTTCATTATTGATGATAATTTGTAATTGACACTATTGGGCTACCATATCAATGTTGTATACTGCTCGTCTGCTAGTCACTTTAGTATAAGATTTTCAGAAATTATTTATTAGATCAACAGTCGCACTCATCCCACACATTACCACAGAGAAACACAAATACCACACAGAGAGAGAGAGAGAGAGAGAAAGGGGTAGATAAAGAGTATGATATCGATGTCTCGCTGTAATCTTCAATACAAAGTAATAAACGTCATTTATAAATCAAAATAAGAAGAGTAAACATATTCAAACAAATTAATGAAATATTAAAAATGGGAAATGTACAAGTCTGAAATAAATATTTCTATTATCTCATCACGTTGAATAATGGTAAGGATTAGTGCAATGCTTGGGACATTCGCTTTTAAAACAAACTCAAAATGATTGTGGGTTAATTTCCCGCACCTGACGTTTCACAAGGGAGTAAAGGAATTGGTCCTCCTACTTCCTGCATAATTGGGTGTATAAATGTGAAGTGACAGATATTTTACACCCTACATCCGGCAAAAACATTTTCATTTTTCATAAAGCTGAACAATATGCTACCATATGAAAGTAGAGGGTCCCATCTGCAACTGGATAAAACCCTTGACTTGTGGAGGGGGACTCGGGCTTGACTTGTGGAGGGGACTCGGCTTGATTTGTGGAGGGGGACTCGGCTTGATTTGTGGAGGGGACTCGGGAGAGCTAAATTCTGGGGAAGAAAGGCCTTGATTAAAAAATCCCCACTGCCTTGTGAGCAATCCCAAGGTTATGCAAAAGGCTAGAGGAGTAAACCTTAACCACATATCCGGAAGTAGGGATCCTAAAGCAGTTGATGGTTATGTGTGTATTCCCTTCTATCTGATGCCCTCCCTTCCATTGCAAACCCTGATTGATTTCAAGCGTATGGACTTTGTCTTTCCTTTAGATAAAACAGTATAGTAGAGAGATCAAACCTGAAAGAAAGTCTCCATCTCCCAAAACCACATTGACAGCGGATGGGAAGAGAATACATAAACTTCTAATGGCAAGAAAGATGAAAGATTGTGGCATGACATGAACAACCATTGACAAAAAGGCGACAATGGCTACGAAACGGAAATCTCTTGTAGAATCTTGTATACACGAAGAGAATATAGACAGATAAACTACTAATGGAACAGTGCTGAAATTGTTACTGTAACAATAAGTTGAGCAAAAATGGGCACGGGCATTTCTACTTTGTGCAAAACTGCAAGCATTCTACTTTGTACAAAATGTACAATGGACATTCCTACTTTGTACAAAATGTACAATGGACATTCCCCATATCAGCTGCCCAGGTTATGCTATAAAGGGAGAGGATACTTCATCTTTGCTTAATGTCCATCTGTAAAAACGAAACCGATCATATATATATACATACATTATGAATGGTATTGCTGTTGTTAGTACATGGCAGGGGAAGGAAGGTGGGGCGGGGAGAGAGACATCAGTCAGAAGCGCCATACCAAGCGTCATGGCTAACTCCTGAATTTAAAGCGGGCGAACGCAGAAGAAGAAGTGGAAGCTGTTGTTAGTAGAATGTTATACTATGATTGTTATTGCTGTAGTTAGTAGAATATTATAATATGAATGTTATTGCTGTAGTTAGTAGAATGTTATACTATGAATGTTATTGCTGTTGTTAGTAGAATGTTATGATTGTTATTGCTGTAGTTAGTAGAATGTTATACTATGATTGTTATTGATGTAGTTAGTAGAATGTTATACTATGAATGTTATTGCTGTTGTTAGTAGAATGTTAGGATTGTTATTGCTGTTGTTATCCTTACCTGTCGGAGACTATCCAATGCTGAATTTAAGTCGTGCATCCGTTGTCGCTCTCGGCTGTTGATACGGAGTCTAACCTCTTCAGGAACTCTAGATCTACATCCAGACCTGTCTTGTAACATTGCTAGTGGTGATCCATCTTCATCATTATAATCACCTTCGGCGTCACCAACAGGACAATTCTGGTAGGAAAGATGAGGTGTAGAATCGTGAGACTCCTCATCACTGGAAAAGTCTACATCAACGACATCAGATGTGTTCACGTTGCCACTAGCAACAAGTTGTGGTTGAGAGTGGATGTTGTTTTCATAATATGGCTTGTACCTTTCTCTGTTGCCACCATCTTCTCTACTATACTGATGACCCGGAAGTAAATTATGTTTCTGTGTTATTTTCCAGCGCTGCTGATGACGTAGATAGTCAGGGAGTTCTTTAAAATCATTGGTACTTGGCTGTTTCTCTTGGACTCTGTTGTGCTCACCAACAGATGCTATTGTTGTAGTGTCACAGGCTGTAATGGTGGAGCCTGTATTTGGTGATCTTATGTGTTTATGTCTCGGCATTCTTTAATCTTAATTTATTTATTGGAGATACCAGAAAACTTTGACAAAATTATGTGGGACACAATTTTAAATATTATAGTAATTTCATTTATGAATATATTTAAAATTGCTAATTATGTTACTCTATATCACTGCAATAGTCTAGAATCTTGACTTATAAGTTAGTTCTCCAACAAGCTATTTCGATCTTCTGTTATCAACGACGGGCAGATAATCTAGCTAAACTCGCTATGTTTTTCTCTTTCAATTTACAAGTTTTCATTGATTTATGTCCCTTGAATATTAACAGATAATTATAGTTTATTTATATAGTAGGGGATCCGGAAGCGTAGAATATGTCATAGAATTCTCTAAATTCTTGTGTTGCTAATCAAGCAGTTTAGCTCACTGTAAAAACTATCAAGAAGTATCCAATCAGAGTGCAGTCAACTGACACAGCAGTAGTACGAGTCTGTCCAACACAATCTTTAACTTGAAAGGCCGGTACCTGCAAAGAGACGATTTGAATGTATCAATTTATTTCATAAACAAATGATTGATATTAAATCAGATAAATACTGATAAATAAGTAAGACATGCATTTTTACTAAAGCAAGAACATAAGAAAATCAAATACACCAAACACAATTCCACCATCTAATATCACTGAGGAAGCAAAAACAATTATCAAAGTGAAATACAAATGTTCATGGAGTCAGAGAACAGACAGGACTTATTCAGAAGACACCATCTTAAAGTTAGACAAAACAAACAAACCAGCATCTATAGGATTTGCAAAGGAGACTTCTTACTACGAGCATATCTCTATAAAGTGAAAACAGACTAATGCACATGTAAAAAAAAGGATACCCAGACTCCTGAATACATCATTCAACCCCTTACACCATTATTTGAGGTCTCAAACATTGCCTGTGAGACTAATTTTAAAAAAAATGGTGGAGCACCTGTGAGGACCTCCTACCATGGGTGTTCACATAAATTTTTCAGGTATGGACAACATGAATAAAAAAAACTCTTTTATTTGGTAGTTAACCATACGAAAATGGAAAAAGATAGATTCGTATCTTCTTCTTCTTCTTTTGTCGTCACTTGTTGCACAGTGTTGTGGTTTTCTGTTTTTGTCTTGCGCTGTTCTGGTGGCTTGGGTGATTGGAGTTTTTTTTGCTCTTTGACAAGATTCTGCTATGCCATCTAACCCTCTTTTTCGTGGCCTTCCTCTCACCTTCTTTCTTGTTATTCTGTTGTAGAAGACTTTGTATACTGTGGAGTTTGGATGCATTCTTATTAAGTGGCCAAACCATTTCCTTCTTTGTTTCTCAATGTAAATCAATCATGGTTCTATGCCAACTTTCTTTCTTATGCTGATGTTGGTGACTCTTATCTTTTTAGGTGTTGTTGGTAACTTTTCGAAGGCAGCGCATTTCACATGTAGTTATTTTTGTGACTGCGCTTTGCTCATTGTTCATGTTTGGCTCTGGTATATAGATTCACATAAAACTGTGTCAATTCTATGAACAAAAGTGAAGTAATTCAGACCTCCTAGACGGCAGATATGATGTATACATTCCGACAATAAATCCCTAACGGCACTAGGACTGAATCACATATTTTCATTTTATGGCCGTTAGTATGTTTGAGAACACAACCAGCGATCTCTCCAAGAACTTGTGTTACTAAACACTGCTCATCTGTAGGGTTAAGTAGTGGGTGTCGTCCTAAACAATAAAGATTGATGGTTCAAATCCGGTGTCTAGTCACATTTATTTTGTTACGGTTGTCCCTAATACTTGTTTACCATATATTTATTGATGAAATAAAAGATAATTTTTGTTAGCAACAAGAGTAACAGAGACAACATTTCTCATCCAAATTGTTGACAATAAATGATCACTTTTCTAACATTCTGTAGGCCTATCGCACATGTGAGTCTTCCAGGTAATAAATTGTAAGTATGCATTGGTCAGTTCTCTAAAGGTGTGAGCAACAACATCACAATTATCTGATCTAGTTTATTTAAGAAAGAAATTTAACTTTTTTCTTCTTTTTGCGTTCGTTCTTTACGACCAATTTTAATCACTCTTTGTGATATGTTTGATCTTTGCCAAGAACGTGTATACGTTGCACATTGGTTTGGTAGGCCCCTAAACGCATAGACTTCTACACGTTTAGGACATGTGCATCCGATTTCAGCCAAACCTCCTTAGTAGCCTCTTACGACATGCGTGGCAGGTAACAGTGGTTCTATTCTTTACACCCAAATTTGGGACTCGGTAACCACTCGGGGGAAAATTTAACTAATTCCATACCATTAACAAATATATTGGCTTACATGTGTATGCCAAACGCACTACCAGCCCTTATGGTGATTGATTATTTTTAACATAGAGCATTTTCGTTCCCTTTGTTATCTGTGTATAATATTTTGTAAAATATAAATAATAATACCTCTAGTACTGTCAAACGTTACATAAGTTCAACCTTTCAAATTGTTCTCACAGCTATCAATAATAGATTTTTTTACATTTTTTTCGATCCAGAAGCACTTGAGCTGAAAGCTTTCGGCTCGATGTCATGGACATCGTAACCCTTCGGTTCGGTGCCACGAACACCGTAAATCTGGGGAACCTGTAGCTTTTCTGCCAGTCCGCGGAGTTGAACCCGCACTTACAGAGGACACGTAGTCCAACGCGCTACGAACACGCTGGGCACGCGGGCAATCAATAATAGATCAAACACATACATAAATATTATAGTGCTATAAATAAAATGCTTGTTTGTTTGTTATGTGAGGATTCTATCTTCTTCTTCTACGAACGCTCAACATCGACCACTTGTCAACCAGTCTGTGTGATTTGTATGTGATCTGAGCCTAAGATCGATTGTACGTTGTGCCAGTTATGTGCCCATAGGTAGGCCAGCACATCCGATTTCTGCGCTGCTTTTTATTTACTAGAGTAGCGTCCCTATTGCCTACATCAGTCGCCTCTTACGGCATGCATTGTAGGTCGCAGTGGTACTATTGTTTACATCCCTTCCGGGCCCCGATACCACACGAGCGTATGTAAGGAATTAAAGTCGTTTAAAGCCGAGACACACTCTTTCAACCTAAGGAAAGGTCTTGTTTTGGTTATATCTGAGAGTGTAGGGCAGCATACATGAAACATAAGAATTACCTTCTTTCTGAGAATCCAAAAGTTAATTTATTTTTAAATAATAAAAGAAAATTATACATAGTCTACATCTATAAATAATAAAATACATACATCAATAGTCTACCTCTATAAATAATAAAATATATACATAAATAGTCTACCTCTATAAATAATAAAATATATACATAAATAGTCTACCTCTATAAATAATAAAATATATACATAAATAATCTACCTCTATAAATAATAAAATATATACATAAAGTCTACCTCTATAAATAATAAAATATATACATAAAGTCTACCTCTATAAATAATAAAATATATACATAAATAGTCTACATCTATCAATAATAAAATATATACATAAATAGTCTACCTCTATAAATAATAAAATATATACATAAATAGTCTACATCTATAAATAATAAAATATATACATAAATAGTCTACATCTATAAATAATAAAATATATACATAAATAGTCTACCTCTATAAATAATAAAATATATACATAAATAGTCTACATCTATAAATAATAAAATATATACTTAAATATTATATTGGATGATGTATATAAACTCCCAATATACGCATACTAAATCCATGTTTATGTGGGTTGTCGTTTTCTGTAAGTTAACCCGTTCATCTTTCCGAGTCGAATTACTAGCTATATGTACTTATTTAAGATGACGTAAAGCCAGTATATTGGTTATTTCAGTATACACTTACTGAGAAATAAATGCGTTCTGAGGTTTAAAAAAAGTTTCGGAGTGAAAATGTTAATATAGGGTGCTCTTATAAAATCTATTATACGTTTCATAACTTCCTCACTAGAACACTATTTTACATATCAGAATCTACATAGTTGAAAAATTATATTTGATATATTTGCCTATTGTATTCTACAAAGTATGGGATAGATTAGCGTAATATGTAGGCATTCGTCTATCGGCTCAAACACAAGAAGGTTGTGGGTTGAAAAAAGAATTGGCCATCTTTCATCGTTCTCCCTAGTACCTAGAAATGTAAGGTAACAGGCATTTCATGCTGTAATGTCTGACTGGATAAGCTATGGGCATTTAAAAAAATATTATTTATATTTTGACGACCTAAGGAGACCCTGAAACGAACTTTGCTGAGAGAGGCAAGGAATGTCGGTTTCAGATCCATGAAAGAGATTGAGTGAGTTGCCCAGGATAGAGAGGTGTGAAGAAATTGCTTGCAGACCTTATGTAACGTTTGACAGTACTAGAGGTATTATTATTATTTATATTTTACAAAATATTATACACAGATAACATCAAAATTGATCTTGTGAATAATTGTGTTTAATTTTATTGCTGGTTCGTGATGAAAACTAGTACTGACAGAACGGGTTGTTATGTGGGTTGTGGTATTGTACGAGTTAATGTAATACCTTATGCAAACAACGTAGACATTAAATATTTGTTTGATACGAACTTTAATGTCACAAAATAATAGTGGTTAGAGCCCAGTGAGTTTGATGGTTATGGAAAGAGTACAAATTCAACTTACAAATTAAATAAACAAATCAGCTTTAAGTAATACAGTCAAACATTGATGTGAGATTACTTACGATATTTGGATACAAACCCTGGACAGTTACATTCATCCAGGACACGGCTACTACTTGCCAACTCTAAGACAGATTTAAACACCGTCCAAGAGTGTCATTGCTTTCCCCTTGACGTTTCGCTCTGGGTCAAGCAGTATCGCCACTTCTTGTCCGCCTTCCGGTTCACCTCTATTGTCACCTCAGCCAATCCACATCGTCCATTGTCTTGGCTTTTAGAAGTGCGAACTATCTGCTGGAGAAATTTACGGTTTTCTGCGTGAATTATTTCCGAATGTTCGAACCAGTAGGAGCTATGTGAATCAGAACAAATGATGCGCCTGTTATTTCATCTCAGTGACCGTTGTGGTTGAGTGGATAGAGATAGTGAACTTTTGCAGTTTGACAACAATACTTTCTGATGTTTCCTTCACGATTTATTCCTGCAAACGTGTTACTTCATGAATATGTTACAATAATAATAGTATTTCTATACAATCATAGGCGTCCACAGAAGATTTTCCAGGATGGGGGAAAAAAATGTGTTTAAATTGCTGGTAGTTTACTAGGCGGAATTTGAGAAGACCAGATTTGCACAAAATGATTTATCAAAATTCTTTTTCCGGGGTGCACCCCTTCCCCAACCCCACCCCGTCTTGATGTATGGACGCGTCCATGTATGCAATAATACTCATTTCTTCATAGTTGCATTACCATTCAAACATGTCTGACAGCGACTACTACAACTACTAATTGAAGTCACAGTTCTCTATGATATTCGACTCTTGTTCTGCTCAGAAAACAGAGAGGGGTCCAGCAATTGTAATCTTGAAGTAAATTAATGTTACACTATCTTGTTAGATCTGTGACCCGCCCGAGTGGTTACCGGGGACCATATTTGGGGTGTAAAGAACAGAACTACTGTTATCTGCCACGCATGTCGTAAGAGACGACTAAGGAGGTTTGGCTGAAATCGGATGCATGTGTCCTACACGTGTAGAAGTCTATGCGTTTAGAGGCATACCAAACCAATGTGCAACGTATACACGTTCTTGGAAAAGATCAAACATATCACAAAGAGTGCTTAAAATTGATCGTAAAGAACGAACGGAAAGAAGAAGAAGATCTGAGACCAAATGCATGCTACGTCCACAGATATTACCATCAAGTTTATCTTTCTTATTCTTTGACTTGTAAAATATACTGGAAATAATGATCAAATATTTTCAGTATATGGCCGTTGGAGATTTAATGTCTAGAAATTAAACAGAAAGATTTTTATTCCTACAAAATATTACACCATCTTCTAAAATTCCATCGGGAACCCTCACTGGAGCTACGGAATTTGTGCACTGCTGCTGAGATCTTTCTGTGTAATGAAGAGATCAGAGCACTCATGGCTACTCATCGAAGTTCAATGATGATTGTAATATCAATCAATCAATCAATCTCTCTGATTATAGTCCGCGCCTGTATGTTGCCGGGGCTAACAAGGGGAGCAAAGAATACTAACACTGTGACCTACAAGACATGTCGTAGGAGGCGTCTGTGACCTACAAGACATGTCGTAGGAGGCGTCTGTGACCTACAAGACATGTCGTAGGAGGCGTCTGTGACCTACAAGACATGTCGTAGGAGGCGTCTGTGACCTACAAGACATGTCGTAGGAGGCGTCTGTGACCTACAAGACATGTCGTAGGAGGCGTCTTAGGTAGGGCAAAGGGAAGCTACCCTAGTAAATAAAAAGCATGCAGAAATCAGATTGCTAACCTACTTGTAGGCGCATAACTGGCACAACGCACAATCGCTCTTATGATCAGATCATATACAAATCACAAAGAATGGTTTACCAGGTGGTCGTTATAGAGCGTTCGAAGAAGAAGCAAAGAAGAAGAAGCAGAAGAAGAAGAAGCAGAAGAAGAAGAAGAAGAAGAAGAAGAAGTAGAAGCAGAAGAAGAAGAAGAAGCAGAAGTAGAAGAAGAAGAAGAAGAAGAAGCAGAAGAAGAAGAAGAAGAAGAAGAAGAAGCAGAAGAAGAAGAAGAAGAAGAAGAAGTAGAAGAAGAAGAAGAATAAGAATGACAGAAGAAAGAGAAAAAGAACAGAAGAAGAGAGCAGAGAAGATAAGCTAGAAAAGAAGAAAGAAGAAGAAAAGAAGAAAAGAATGAAGAAGAAAAGAAGAAGAAGAAGAATGAGAGCGAGAAGAAGAAGAAGACAGAAGCAAGAAGCTACCATGAAGAGAGAAGAAGTAATATAATCAACAAAGAATCCTGATTATAAGTAGAGCAGTAGAGAGAAGAGAAGAAGAGAACAGAAGAAGAAGAAGCAAGAAGAAGTAGAAGAAGAAGAGAAGAAGCAGAAGAAGAAGAGAAGCAAGAAGAAGAAGCACAGTAAGAAGAAGAAGATAGAAGAAGAAGATGCAGACACTGAAGAGCAGTAAGAAGAAGAAGAAAAGCAGAAGAAGAAGCAGAAGAAGAAGAAGGAAGATGAGAGAAGAAGAGTAGAAGAAGAAGAAGAAGAAGAAGAAGAAGAAGAAGAAGAAGAGAAGAAGAAGAAGAAGAAGAAGAAGAAGCAAGAAGAAGAAGAAGAAGAAGAAGCAGAAGAAGAAGAAGCAGAAGAAGAAGAAGAAGATTATTGTCAATTCCCAATCAAACATAGGAGCGCAAATTATCATTTCTATTTATACTGGTTTATTTTTAACCAAACTTTTATTAAAGAATATAAGTATTGAAATTGTTATTAACATGTTTATTTATTTATTTTTTGTAACAAAGACTTTTAAAAAAAAGATTGGAAGCTTTAGTCTTAACCAAATCTCTGATAAGTCACTGGGCGTGGCTTTGCGGTATGATATCGCCTCACGTTCCTAACGTTCTCCATGCTGGGAACCAAGCGAGTAGCTTTGGAGCAAGTTGCAATTACTTTACCTTCACGTCACACAAATACACGAAAAATGTATTTAAAATATATTCAGTCTAACTCTAAAGGATGTAAAGCCGAATTATTGAGTTCATTGCACCGGATTTACCCCATATGGCTAGGTCCCTCTCCGCAGAAATGGTACGCCACCAGTCTAGAGTATTGCACAAATCACGAACTCTGCAGCTCCAGTAACAATCCTGAGAAGTTTCTGGAAAACATACACTCGTAACAGAACACGAACAGCACTCGTGAACAGAACACTGTAACAGAACATCGAACAGAACACTCGTGAACAGAACACTCGTGAACAGAATGAACAGAACATGCAGCATCGGAATTTGAACAGCACTAACAGAACAATGCGGTCGTTGAACCACGAATGAACGAAGTCAGAGGCGTAACCACTTATCCAGAGACCCCTAAAATATATTCAGTGTGTATATGTTAAAGAGATATGATGAGAACGATAATACCATGTTTTACTCCTATTTATGTATAAGTATCGCCCAAGTGGTTACCGGGGCCCAAACTTGAGGTGTAGGGAATAGAACCACTGTTACCTGTCACACATGTCGTAAGAGGCGACTACGGACAATTGGTTGAAATCGGATGCACGTGTCCGCTAGGGAATGCTAACAAATGATTGCAAAAGGCGGATGCACCAGGCCGTAAGGCGCATAACATGGTGCAACGACCCTCGCAATGAGGAATGGGATAACGAATTCTACGGTCGTCAATCTGCCTCGGAGATTTAGCCACGCAGTAAGAATGTCAGACCTACCAAAACGAAGGTGGCCAAAACTTACTGCGGGAAGAGGTCGGCACAAACCGGGAAGTAGAAATCATAGGAATTGTATCTTACAGAACTGCCCCAGTATGCAGACTTGAGAAGATAGAGGTGGCCCACTTACACCAGCGTCCAAGTCAAACTGTATGTCGTGGCTGATAATCTGAGACAGACGGCTGCCTTTATTCGAGAATCCGAAATCTCAATCTAGTGAGAACACAGAAGAAGAAGAAGTATCAGTATAAGACGAATACGTTCAATATAGCTACACAAAAGTGAATGAATAATAAAAATAAATACAACTTCCCGTAATCTTTTCAGACCTTAGAGTGCGAAGTTCATATCACTTCATATTTCTATGACATAGTGTGCAGGAGGCAGGATGGCCAATTCATTTCCTCATGTGTCGAACGTGGAACGTCGCGTGTGTAATTGAAACCACAAACCTCATGAATGCGAGTAGATATGTGAACGCTAATCCGTTCCGCATGAAATGAATAATAATAGAATAATAATAGAATAATAATAATAGAATAATAATAGAAATTTAAAATAATAGAATAATAATAGATATAGGATAATAATAGGATAATAATAGATAATAATAGATAATAGATATAATAGATAATAGAATAATAGATAATAATAGGATAATAGGATAATAATAGAATAATAAAGAATAATAACAGAATAATAATAGAATAATAATATTAATAATAATAGAATAATAATAGAATAATAATAGAATAATAATAGATAATAATAGATAATAAAGAATAATAATAGAATAATAATAGAATAATAATAGAATAATAATAGAATAATAACAGAATAATAATAGAATAATAATAGATAATAATAGAATAATAATAGAATAATAATAGAATAATAATAGAATAATAACAATAATAAAATGTATTGATCAATGGTTTATAAATGAATACAGTGTCGACGTTTTGACAGAAACGTCTTTTTCCAGACAGAAACAAAAACAAAAAAAGGCAAGAAAAACACATCTGCTTTAAATATGAAGCCTTAGTAAGCTCTACTAAAAATGATATATGAGAATATTGTGAACTAAATCACCCGTGATTTTGAATGGTTGCTCTTGGCAGGAATCCCTTTGACCCTCAGAAGGGCGGAAGTCGTGAAACAGAGCCTTATGGATAGTTCAGGTGTGCATGAACAAGCAATAAAGAACCGGGTCCTTTAACAAGAGCAGACGACAAAATTCAATTTGCGACCTGTCAAGTGATTAGTTATAATGAACTAATGGAAGGCGCCTGGTGCGGGTGGCAGACGTCGACTTCGGGGCATGTATCGATGTCAAACAGTATATTACACTACTTTCCGGAGGACATCAAGATTATTTACAGACAGCTATGGTAACCACAGAATATCTGGAGGTTTTTTAAATATGGAATATGTTAATGAATATCTGTTCACTGCTACTTTCTTCTCTTTCTTTTCCTCGTTTTACGGCGAGCAGTTTAACTGATGATCGGTTTCCAGATAATGAGCTGGGTGCTTATATGTTGTGGTATTTGAAGTTTATAAATGTCTCAACTCCATCAACCATCTTTTACTTAGGTCTGCCTCTTCCTGATAGATTCAAAATTTCAGTGACACTCTTGCAACTGGTGTATTCGGGTTCATTCTGACCAAGTGGCCAAACCATTTGAGTCTCTGTTTTTCAAATCTAATAACAGGTGTTGTTCACTGTTCTTTAATTTCTATTCTTATGGTCTCTTCTTGTTTTATTACTTTCCTTAAGCATTTCATTTCATGTGGTATTCTTTCTGTTCTTGTCAGTGTCCATGTTGGCTCTGAGCACAGTTGTATAAATTGCATTTATAATCTGTCTTAGTCTCTACTGAATTGCTGATGCTTCTACTAACAACAGATGGAAATGGATGATGGAAATTAAAAGAAGAACAAACATGGCATTACAAAAAAATTAAACAACTAAAAACAGTATGGAACGAACTGATAGGAAAAAACAAAGTCAAATACTAAATAGTATTCCCAGTGGAAGTATGGGGGGGAAGCATGGACATTTAATAAGGCAGTGGAAGAACATATATGTGCTTTTGAATATAAGTGTTACAAAAGAGTCCTTTGTATGTAAGACATAGAACAAATATAATCTATCCAGAAAGAACTCAAAAATCAAAGTAAACTGGCTGATGCTACAAATAAGAAAGAGAAAATTGAGATATTTTGACATATAAAAAGACATGAAGGGCTGGAGAAGACAATCATGGAAGGAGGCATACCGGCAAAGAGAGAAGAAGACCACAGCTATGGAGAGAGAAATTTTGGAGGACTGTTAGTGGAAAGTTTTGCTCAGGACAAGCTATTTGATGATGATGTTAATGAAAATGTATTAGACGTTTAGATGTGACTAAAGTAGAAAAATAATCAAGTCAAGAACCGACTTTCATACCATTTGGTTTTATGAAGAATACGATGTTAGATCCATATTTTTTGTTTGTTTATTATAAACACGTGATAGAGGATATCGTCAAAATCACATTTTCTTCTTCGTCTTGTTGTTACTGTCTGTAGTACCACATTTTTTTACTTTGGCTGGGTGCTGTTGACTGTTGGGATCATGGTCCTTTGTAGAATTGTTTCTCGTGTTTTTCCCCACGATGAGTCTAGTATCACAGTCTTTTACTGTACTGATAGTGATAGGTCCTAGATTTAAAGGATTTTTCCTTCTTAATCTTCCCACAACAGAAAAAATCCTTGGCCTTACTGTGGATTGAACACCGGTCTCCCGCATGGGAGTCGCGCTCTAATCCATTCGGTCAGACGTTCCGCCATCGACCGCCATTAATTCTCCCTATTTGGAACCAAATTGAGGCTGGGTATAGGGTCTTTGTATAGTTGAGGTACGGTGTTCGCCTCTCATTTCAAAAGTTCCTATTTTGTGTTCATGATGAGCCTAAAGGAATGTCACAAGCGATGATGACAACAGCCTGAGACGTGTGCTGCTACACCTCTCTGGTGTGTGTAGAGGTGACTATAAAGTCCAAACCTCGAACACAATCCCTACCACAGGTGGGACATACATGATCAAGGTTAGACATGTGGATGTTGTGTATTTTATCTTTTCACTCAACTCACTTTCTTTTCCCCTTAACGGCGTGACGAGTCTCAGATACGAGAGTTTCTTTTGTGTTGTTACAGCGCCCCATTTGGCAATCTTGCTCAATGGATTCCATGCACGTGATGTCTATATCAATATACATACAGTTGGTACTCTGCAGGTGTGTTATTAAATTCTGTCCATGTGAACAAAACCAAGAAAAGAGATCTAAAACATGTCTTCCTTTTAAAACACAGACCCAAAAATTATGTTATTTAACAAACATGAACAAATCAGATCTATTTATTTTTATAAATTGTGCTTCAAAAAATAGACATGTAAACCATCACTATAAAAGAAAAATATTATAAAATTAAAATGATCAAATTTATTAGACCTCTAGAAATAAAAGTACATAGGGACCTTTAAAGATCTTAAATTGACTTTACATTCAGCGCGTCCCTAACGACGCTCAGTTCCTTTGATCACAGTTTTCAAAGAACTTTTTACACATCAAGTTCTCTGTAGCTCATACAGTGTTTTGTGAAAAATTGCGTTTGTTTTTCCAACTTCCTTTCACTAATTTATCGTGTAGCGACCCTTTTACCACTGAATGACAACAGTACACGCACGGTAGATGATTGCTTCTTACAGAAGAGGTTGTAGTTTGAAACGCCTTCTCTGTAACTTCTGAACAGTAACAACTCTTCCCAACAAAAGAATGTAAACATAAAATAAACCACCCGTTATTTCCCCTTGTTCACATGGAAACCTATTTCGACGAATCATTGAGCGAAGTCTTTGTTACTTCGGCGCTTTGATTGCAATTGAATGTTATTATCTTTCAACCAATCATAGCCCTTGGCGTTCTCGGTAACGGTCCGACACTTTTCTTATTCAGTTGACTAGGGTATTTATGCCACCTTTTCCTGGACACGAAATTGGCCTTTAAGACATCTTCAAACTTCTTTAGTTGTCTATTAAGTAACACTTACGAAGTGGGCGTACTATCTATTACACCGTGGACTAAGGTTCCGAGCATGGACACTTAACTGGTTGAAATGTTGATAGACAAGCGTCCATAGTTACCAATCGTTCAGTCAAATATCTGATCATCTATTTATTTGTTGTTAAATTAAATGTCAACATAAAATTGTTTGCAAGTACGAGCATTGGCTAGGACATGTCTCTGATGTACAGCAGGTATGTACAGAAGGTCTAGACGTCCAAAGGCAACATGATGGAAAAACTTTAGAAAGAGGGTTGAAATAAATATGGTCTGTGGTGAAAGAGCAACAATGAAAATATATTGTGGAGTCCTTGTATCAAACGGAACACAAAAAGTCATAATCATTAATACTCGCTTTGTTCACTGAAGAAGCGTTAGACCTTTTCGTTCACTGAAGAATTCGTGATTCTCTAGTTTCCTTCCACTGTCTGTTTTCTTTTCATGTCTTGATATATCATGTATCATCCATTCACTTTACACCTCTGTAAAATGTGTACAACCACAAAATCTTGACTATGTACATTTATTTGGTAGCCTTTGATGTCATTTTGAAGTCTCTCTACGTATTTCACATCCAGGAGCGTATCCTATATGTTGCGTTGAAAGATAATATTGTATGAGTAGAATAAGGACAGTAAAGTAGAAACAAATATATCTATTACTATCTATTTATTTATTGTTCATGTCTGCAATCTATATATCGGTATTTACTCTATGTAACAGTGACGAATTATATTTCTAAAGACTAGAAGGAAAGAAAAGCAAATAGAGAAATGGGGTAACAATTAGAAGCAAAAAGAAAATTACTAAACAAAGCAAAAAGACAAATACACAACGTTGCTAAGACAATATTGAAGGGAACAATTGATGGAAATAAAACAGAGTTAGGACGGAGATAACATTGGGAGACCATCAAGAGAGTCAGACAGCGTGTATCATGCGAATAAGAAACATAATTTACTGGAAATTCCACTGCAGCCAGTGCTTGAAGTGAAGACAGCACAAGCTGATGATGAATACATGATACATCTAAAACAGGTCTAAAGGCGAAGGATTGACTTCCCTGCACCGGGTTTCCACATATGGCTCCGTTTCTATAGACAGAAATGGCAGCCATCACAAAGCACTACATTCGTAGTCCAGCAACAATCGTGGAAATCTCACGAAATCAGACAGATACTCAGTCAACTGAACAACTCAGACTTCCAGAGTGTCGGATTCGAACCCCCAACATTCACGACTTCGCTCATAGAGAACCACCCTACCTCCCCCACACACACACACACACACACACACACACACACACACATGATACATCTAACAACATACAATTGTAAAAATAAACACAATGTTTATCTTTTCACTTGTAAAATTTTCCCACACTCATCTCATTAAGAGCCACTATTCTTCGAGTGGACTTCCCCATAAATTTCAGACCATGTGTCCACCCTCCTCCCTGTAGAACTCAGTCTTACATCCCAAACTCCAGACGATCAAATTTTCCGGGTTGAAAACTAAAAAGACTAGTCGATGATTACTTCCCTTCACACCGACTGACTTTCGACTTCTCGTCGCCTTCACGCGAGATCGTTCACTCCCTGATAGCCATCTCCAGTCACCTTGGAAGGGTCTGCTGGGATTGAATGTTTACCCTCCAGCCATATCGGACAGGTCCGTCTTTGGTCGCGTTCCACGGGGCGTGAAATCAAATCGGGCTTAAAATGGCTCTAATTTATACTGACAACTGTCCATCCTCCCCTCCCATCTGTGATTGCTACATCGCAGTCTTTCGTCATCAGGTTTACTAAACGTGGAAAAATTAATAGAACGAGGCTTAGCGAGTTCTTGAGACTATAATAGAAGACATTGATTTGATTATTTGATTTTTGATTTTTGTTGGTTGTGTTTCCAATGTGCTAAGATTTTAATTGTCAGTTTCAAACAGTGACCACTGATACCGGTTACTGGACGGAAATGAGAGTACTATTTATAACTTTTCTTCATTTGTCTACTGTTAGTAATCTCTCCTTCCTTATGTATGAAAGTAATATATATATATATATACATATATATATCATCACCGCTCGAGTGGTTATCGGGGCCCAAATTTGGGGTGTAAAGAATAGAAACACTGTTATCTGCCACGCATGTCGTAAGAGGTGATTAAGGAGGTTTGGATTAAATCGGATGCACGTGTCCTAAACGTGTAGAAGTCTATGGTTTACGGGCCTATCAAACCAATGTGCAACGTATACATGTTCTTGGCAAAGATCAAACCTATCTCAAAGAGTGATTAAAATTGGTTGTAAAGAACGAACGCAAAAAAGAAGAAGAAGATATATCATCATCAGGTGCAGTGCCAGCTGGCGTAAACGATCATGGATCGCCACAAATCTCTGTCTCTTGTGTTTGTTATCATCTCAGATGTTCACGCTCTTTCGTGCCATGAAGTCAGGCTATCCAAAATTGTCTCTATCTATCTTCCTCTGTCTCGTCTCTCCTCGGTTTTACCGGTTGTTATAATGTGTTTTAAACCTCCCTTGCTCATCGCATGCCCGAAAAATGATGACTGCCTCTTTCTTATATTAACCCTTTCGTTGTGTAATTGTATTTACGCCCGGACGCATTTATATTTCAATGTATATTGAACTAGTCAGTATAGTATCTGCATCATGTTAAAAATACTTCGAGCTAGTAGATCGGCTAGCAATGCGAAGCGATTAGCAATAGTATATTAATATATATATATATATATATATATATTCTCAGCATGTGCCATGCCGGCTGGCGTAGGCGATAATGGATCTTTACAAAGGTTGGTCCTTGGTGCTGACTATAAATTCAGATGTTGACACTTTTTCGTGCCATGAAGTTGGGATGTTTATAATAATCTCTTATCTCTTCCCCATATATATATATATAGTATCGATATAAGGGGAAACTGCAGTCAAATTATCTAGCAATGGCGAAACACGTAAAACAAAATAATATAGCTTTACAAAGTACCAAAACAAAATACAACAACAAATAATATCATTTTGGTGGAAACAATGCTGTATATTGGGGTTTTTAAATACTTTTTAAAACTATATTTCTTTGTATTTACGTGTTTCGCCGTTGATATATATATATAAAACAAAGATTCCGTTTTCACTCCATAAGATATATTGGAGAATACTATGTCATTCCTGAATGACTGCCCCGAATATGATACACTGAGGAAAACTCACTGGCCTAATGAAACAACACTCGACAGAAAACTACACGAACCTCTGTGTGAGCTACAAAAGACAGTGAGTTCATGACAAGAGACAACATTGAATATATAGACAGATTTCAAGCGAACGAAAGGAAGGAAGGATTCCTGTATGTTTATTATCATCTGACATCGTGTTTCGACAAACACCAGGGAAAGAGAGAGAGAGAATGTTGTGAAGTGACATGATCGCATACTCCAGCAGGGCGTGACATTTGATTGACATAGATGAAACATCAGACAAATTACAGTCTGGCTAACTGCAACATGAATGCAAAGAGAGAGGGGATGTTGGTATGGATGTTCATTGCAGCCAATTTGCGATGCGTAGACGGCACCTCATGATGATGATAGATACTAACGAAGAAGTCGGCTCTCTAAAGTTAACCCTTTCACCTCTCTGAGCTGATATATTGGCTTCTAAAATTTTTTAAGATAACGCAAGGCCAGTATACCGGCTAAATCAGTATACATTGCTATATAAATGCGTCTTCAGTTCAAATAAATTACGGAGTGAAAGGGTTAATTTAAGACACATCGTGCACTGTTTCATGAAAGAGAACCATATATGTATCCAAGTACAAATACGTTCATGGCGATAAACTGAGCTAGTCTGCTGCAAGAGTTCGGCTGCTATAGAAACTGATACAAAGATATACATATCCATTGTGTCAATCTTGTCTTTCTTTCGCGTCTCCGGTGTCTCATTCTGTTGTGTCATGTGTGTGACCAGGAAATGATGACACTGTCCCTGACGAAAAAGTTATATTGTTCATCATTTTTTTTTAAATTCAACCTAGGTGGTCGGGTTTTGAACTTGGATTGCTTTTTGACAGTTTCTTGTAGTCCCTTCATATTAATTCTTGTAATTCTATTCCTGGTTTATTATGATGTTGACAAGTCAGTGAATGTAGCTGTAGCTATCTAGCGTGTATTGTGTGAAGCTACTATTTCTTGTCTAGGTACTATAAGAAGTAAACATCAAGAGGTGAACATTAAAGATGACTCTAGGCATCAAGTGGTAAACATTAAAGATGACTCTAGGCATCAAGTGGTAAACATTAAAGATGACTCTAGGCATCAAGTGGTAAACATTAAAGATGACTCTAGGCATCAAGTGGTAAACATTAAAGATGACTCTAGGCATCAAGTGGTAAACATTAAAGGTGACTCTAGGCATCAAGTGGTAAACATTAAAGGTGACCCTAGGCATCAAGTGGTAAACATTAAAGGTGACTCTAGGCATCAAGTGGTAAACATTAAAGGTGACCCTAGGCATCAAGTGGTAAACATTAAAGGTGACTCTAGGCATCAAGTGGTAAACATTAAAGGTGACCATAGGCATCAAGTGGTAAACATTAAAGGTGACCATAACATCAAATAGGTAAACATTAAAGGTGACTCTAGGCATCAAGTGGTAAACATTAAAGGTGACTCTAGGCATCAAGTGGTAAACATTAAAGGTGGACTAGTAAAAGAACATCAAGAAAATGGAGTGGGGGAGGGATGGAGATAACTGGAAAAAGATGGCTGATAGGAGGATTTGGAAAACCATGTTTGCTGACCTATGCCTCCCTAGTAGCGGAGGGTGAAGACAAAGAGAGAGAGAAAGAAAGAGAGTAAAAGAAATGGTCGTCCGTTATAATGTGCCACCAAGAAACAGAAGATTGAACCGTCGATGGAGATGGCACTTGAGATGATATGAATAAATTCTTGAATACATGTCCGCCCAGTGGTTACGGGCCAAATTTAGGATGTAAAGAATAGAACCACTGTTACCTGCCATGCATGTCTAGGAGGCGACTAAGGAGGTTTGGATGAAATCGGATGCACATGTCCTAAACGTGTAGAGGTATATGCGTTTAGGGTCCTGCAAACCAATGTGCAATGTATACACGTTCTTGGCAAAGATCAAACATATCACAAAGAGTGATTAAAATTGGTCGTGAAGAACGAACGCAAAGAAGAAGAAGAAGAAGTCAAGTGTACGAAATATTAATAATTAACAAACACAAAAATGAAACATTAATTATACTTTGTCTAATGTCTATTGCCAGGTGAAAGATGTAGTTGGCTGTCAACTCTTGCTGTTAAGCGTAGGGATGGGCGCTTTAATTTGCGTTCTAGGGCTAGATGAGTCGCCCTTGCTGTGTTATATCCGTGTTTATGTAGTGTGGTCTTGATATTGTCTATCCATATTGTTCTTGGTCTTCCCTTAGCTCTAGTACCGATCTCTTTTTATTGTATGCTGTTAGTAGTGTTTGGTTGTATTATACTCAACAAACACAATAATGAAACATTAATCTTACTCAACAAACACAATAAGTAACAGCTTTATTTGACAAGAGCCAGCTCTGATGGTTCATATCTGATGCGATTCTACAGTATAACTCCAGATGTGGTACTTCAAAGTGGGACTTTTTTTTGGTAAAATTTGTAAGTTCGCCGTTTGTACAAATCTGTGTGCTGTTAGATAATGTGCATACAATTTAGCTGACATTTGTATGTGCTAGTTTTGACATGTCGTATGGGCCTAATGCTGGGGAGACGTACTCACTTTCTCAGGACAAAGTACACATATCACATAAAATGATTAACTTGGTTGATACGAACAAACGCAAACGAGAAAACACTGTCTATATGTCAGATACGAGTAAACTAAAAATACAAAACCAATTCAAAACGTATGATCCAAGAAAAAATTCGTTAGTATAACATTAGAAAAGAAGAGAACAAGGAGTTTTTTGTTTTTTGCAAGAACCCCAGAGGAAGCAACGGAAGCGAAGAATATGATCAACAAATAAGCAATGTAGAGGTATTAAGAGCTTCGGAAAAAATAAATAGACAATCACAGGATTCGAACCACTCTGAGCAAATATTGAAAAACAAATAAGATGTTCATATATATATTATATATATATATATATATATATTATATATATATATATATATATACTATTTCTAGACAATGTCGTTGACAATTAACTCATCCCTTACCATCGTCCATTATAGTGGGTACACTATGGCATCAATCACACCACCCGTTTCTATAATAGTTTTTAACACATGTCCCATACTTTCTCTTTGTACTACACCTTCCAAGCTTTTCTAAAAGTTTTGAAACATAAAAATGAAAATCCTGGCATATCCTTTACAGGACGTAGCCATTAACCACAGTAAACGAGTCGTTGATTTTCTAGGCACCACTTATACGTTCAGTAGTTTGCCATTACTTTCTGAATGGTGAAGTCTATTTGTACCTTTCCTTGTAAAATCTCACGGAAATTAACTTGCTTCCAAACTGCCATCCGCGGTGTTTGAACCAGGTACGCTTGGGTTGTGATCGATCTCACTACTGTTTGAGCTACAGACGCTCACTTCAAGAAGCTTTGAAAAATTAGAGAAATATTATCAACTAAATGATATATTGAATGATATGTGTATTTATCAACTAAATGATATATTGAATGATATGTATATTTATCAACTAAATGATATATTGAATGATATGTGTATTTATCAACTAAATGATATATTGAATGATATGTGTATTTATCAACTAAATGATATATTGAATGATATGTGTATTTATCAACTAAATGATATATTGAATGATATGTGTATTTATCAACTAAGTGATATATTGAATGATATGTGTATTTATCAACTAAATGATATATTGAATGATATGTGTATTTATCAACTAAACGATATATTGAATGATATGTGTATTTATCAACTAAATGATATATTGAATGATATGTGTATTTATCAACTAAATGATATATTGAATGATATGTGTATTTATCAACTAAATGATATATTAAATGATATGTGTATTTATCAACTAAATGATATATTGAATGATATGTGTATTTATCAACTAAATGATATATTGAATGATATGTGTATTTATCAACTAAATGATATATTGAATGATATGTGTATTTATCAACTAAATGATATATTGAATGATATGTGTATTTATCAACTAAATGATATATTGAATGATATGTGTATTAATGTGATATCTGTTGCAAACAATGTCAAGACAAACATTTATGCGATGACCATTATTGTATCATAAAACCGGCCATGTGTTGTCGGGGCTCACACGGAGAGCACAGAATAGTAACACTGAGACCTACAAGACATGTCGTAAGAGGTGACTGATGTAGGGAATAGGAAGCTACCTAGTAAATAACAAGCATCGTAGAAATCGGATGTGCTGGAAAAACGTGTAAGCGGATAACTGGCAGAACGTACAATCGCTCTTAGTCTCAGATCACATACAAATCACAAAGAGTGGTATAACAAGTGGTCGATATGGAGCGTTCGAAGAAGAAGAAGAAGTATCATAAAAGAATTGAAGTCAGAACTCAGTAACACATATGATGCATGGTATGGAAAGAGTTAAATTAACTAAGGGTCTAAAGTTTACATGACATGGGCGAATCGTTGACAGAAGATAAAAAAATAACAAGCAAATTAATTAGTAATTTTGATTGACTAGTAGTCACCATTCAAGATGTCCATCCCTTGCACCAGCTTCAACGCCCCTGGGCAGGGTCTATTGTGTCATGGGCGTTGCGCACGTTGAAACATCGATTGAGTTCGTCGACAAGCAAATTGTCAATCACCAACTTCAGTAGCTTTATTCTGAGTTCTATATGCCCCCCCCCTGTCCTATTGATATCGAACCGCATCCCAATTCTAAATTAGACATCGCGTCTCTAAAATGGCGTAACAGTGAATAGGGTGATTTATTTCAATAATAGCTATTTAACACCTGTCTTCAAATGATATTAGTTTCATGCATAAACGTTCGCCTATCAACTCGGACATAGGAGGGCTATGGTTTCAGTTCAATACGTTACGCATATGATACACTGACTATACATAGGATATACTGACTGTATAAGATATACTGACTATACATAAGATATACTGACTATACATAAGATATACTGACTATACATAAGATATACTGACTATATATATAAGATACACTTTACATAAGTGCAGTTTTCTAATTGTGCAAGTTTTATTCAAAATTATGCAAATATATATAAATTAAGCATGTTAATGCTACGTGCCACTATGGAAGGTAATGAAAGATACACTAAAATTAATGTAAATTTATGTACATTCATGACAATTTATGCAACTTGCATAGTTTATGCAAATTTGTACAAATAAATATAAATTCAGACAAATCCATCTATACCCAAACACATTTATGTAAATTAATATAAATTCATGTAAATTAGTTAAAATTAATGTAATCTCAAGCAAATCCGGGAAATTCCAAACACATTAATGTAACTTCGTGTACATTCAGACAAATCCGTGCAAACTGAAATACATTTATTAAATTAATGCAAAGCCACTGGTGAATTATATAGAGCAGAGGCATTAAGACGTCTTGCTCGAAGCTGTCGCCACACGTGTAGGTTATCGGTTTTATGTTATCCCCGTGGAGAAAAAACGTTTGACATTACTGAGCTTGTCAAACACGGGACGTTTCCGCCCGAGTGGTTACCGGGGCCCAAATTTTGGGTGTAAAGAATAGAACCACTGTTACCTGCCACGCATGTCGTAAGAAGCGACTAAGGAGGTTTGGCTGAAATCGGATGCACATGTCCTAAACGTGTAGAAGTCTATGCATTTAGGGCCTACCAAACCAATGTGCAACGTATACATGTTCTTGGCAAAGATCAAATCATATCACAAAGAGTGATTAAAATTGGTCGTAAAGAACGCACGCAAAGAAGAAGAAGAAGAGACGGACGTTTCTCTAGAAAACACAGCCATGTTTTAACTAGTCGTTCACCTGATCTCCTATCAATGTCTTCAGTTTTGTTTCTTTTCTCTCATCTTGTTTTGCCACACAGCGTCAGGATAAGAAGAGATTTATAGAACGGGCTTTGTGTGCGCTTCATAAATAGTGTCTTTCGTCGCCTCTCTTTTCTCTAAGGTCCGCCTTTTGCGTGGACAGCCTTTTGTTTTGTATCCACTGTATCGAAGTAACATTGTTGTTTGTATAGACTGTATCGGAGTAACATTGTTGTTTGTATAGACTGTATCGGAGTAACATTGTTGTTTGTATAGACTGTATCGGAGTAACATTGTTGTTTGTATAGACTGTATCGAAGTAACATTGTTGTTTGTATAGACTGTATCGAAGTAACATTGTTGTTTGTATAGACTGTATCGGAGTAACATTGTTGTTTGTATAGACTGTATCGAAGTAACATTGTTGTTTGTATAGACTGTATCGAAGTAACATTGTTGTTTGTATAGACTGTATCGGAGTAACATTGTTGTTTGTATAGACTGTATCGGAGTAACATTGTTGTTTAAATAGACTGTATCGAAGTAACATTGTTGTTTGTATAGACTGTATCGAAGTAACATTGTTGTTTGTATAGACTGTATCGGAGTAACATTGTTGTTTGTATAGACTGTATCGAAGTAACATTGTTGTTTGTATAGACTGTATCGAAGTAACATTGTTGTTTGTATAGACTGTATCGGAGTAACATTGTTGTTTGTATAGACTGTATCGGAGTAACATTGTTGTTTGTATAGACTGTATCGGAGTAACATTGTTGTTTGTATAGACTGTATCGGAGTAACATTGTTGTTTGTATAGACTGTATCGGAGTAACATTGTTGTTTGTATAGACTGTATCGAAGTAACATTGTTGTTTGTATAGACTGTATCGAAGTAACATTGTTGTTTGTATAGACTGTATCGAAGTAACATTGTTGTTTGTATAGACTGTATCGAAGTAACATTGTTGTTTGTATAGACTGTATCGAAGTAACATTGTTGTTTGTATAGACTGTATCGAGAACATTGTTGTTTGTATAGACTGTATCGGAGTAACATTGTTGTTTGTATAGACTGTATCGAAGTAACATTGTTGTTTGTATAGACTGTATCGGAGTAACATTGTTGTTTGTATAGACTGTATCGAAGTAACATTGTTGTTTGTATAGACTGTATCGAAGTAACATTGTTGTTTGTATAGACTGTATCGAAGTAACATTGTTGTTTGTATAGACTGTATCGAAGTAACATTGTTGTTTGTATAGACTGTATCGAAGTAACATTGTTGTTTGTATAGACTGTATCGAAGTAACATTGTTGTTTGTATAGACTGTATCGGAGTAACATTGTTGTTTGTATAGACTGTATCGGAGTAACATTGTTGTTTGTATAGACTGTATCGAAGTAACATTGTTGTTTGTATAGACTGTATCGAAGTAACATTGTTGTTTGTATAGACTGTATCGGAGTAACATTGTTGTTTGTATAGACTGTATCGGAGTAACATTGTTGTTTGTATAGACTGTATCGGAGTAACATTGTTGTTTGTATAGACTGTATCGAAGTAACATTGTTGTTTGTATAGACTGTATCGGAGTAACATTGTTGTTTGTATAGACTGTATCGAAGTAACATTGTTGTTTGTATAGACTGTATCGGAGTAACATTGTTGTTTGTATAGACTGTATCGGAGTAACATTGTTGTTTGTATAGACTGTATCGAAGTAACATTGTTGTTTGTATAGACTGTATCGAAGTAACATTGTTGTTTGTATAGACTGTATCGAAGTAACATTGTTGTTTGTATAGACTGTATCGGAGTAACATTGTTGTTTGTATAGACTGTATCGGAGTAACATGTGTTTGTATAGACTGTATCGGAGTAACATTGTTGTTTGTATCCACTGTATCGAAGTAACATTGCTCTTTGAGGCGCCCTGTCTGTTGGTAATCTGTTTATGTGGCCGAACCATTTGAAAATCCACTAAAATGGCATGCAAATTCATGCAAATATATATAAATAAATTGACATAAACTCAAGTAAATTCTCGTCTGTTAATTTAAAAATAGAAGAACACGTTGTCTCCACTTGACGCTACACATTTGACACAAGTTGCTAATTAACCACAAGTCACATATCGCATGCGCAGGAGATCTACAGCCTGCAAATTTGTCAGCAGGGATATTGACTTGCACTGTGAAGTTATCTTGTCGCTGTTCTCTTCCCTTGACTTACTGAAAACGTGACTCTGCAGTAGGTACAGTTAACTACCTTAGAACAGCAATGTCAACAAGTAAACATGACAACAGTTATACTGTTTTCTAGAACAGCAATGTTAACAAGCAAACATGACAACAGTTATACTGTTTTCTAGAACAGCAATGTCAACAAGCAAACATGACAACAGTTATACTGTTTTCTAGAACAGCAATGTCAACAAGCAAACATGACAACAGTTATACTGTTTTCTAGAACAGCAATGTCAACAAGCAAACATGACAACAGTTATACTGTTTTCTAGAACAGCAATGTCAACAAGCAAACATTACAACAGTTATACTGTTTTCTAGAACAGCAATGTCAACAAGCAAACATGACAACAGTTATACTATTCTCATGAATTAGTAGATACATCTTAACGGTATATTTGTGAATGGAAGGAAGAAAATAGAACAACGTGCTGAAACTGAGATGATGATTCTCAATCAAGTTACACCTGATGTCTTGCAGGTAGGCTGGGGAAAGCCAAAGGCTGACGGAGAGCGAACCCAGTAAACGCTGGCTGAAACCGGACACGTCACCGAAGGATAAACACCAGAGCTCCAAATGGCGCTGAATGATGTGACGTAAAAACGCTCTTGGCAAAGGATGTTTATATATCATAATAAGAATGATCAAAATGGCCAAAAAGAACGATCGACAAGAGTACGAAGAAGAATCAAGTTACGAACGTTACAGAATCTGTAACTTCCTGCTGTGACGTCGATATGCTGGTGCGATCAAATGAAACTGAAAATTCTACTTTCAAGATCTATGTTAACTTCTTTCTGTGATACTTTATTAAGTTAAAGCGGAGACATCTCAAGTTCTGACTTTTCGAAAAAGATGTCAGGTAGAGATATATGAGCAAATGGACGACCATGCAATTAACACACTGTTTACTTGGTCATATGAATCAGCTCTGACAGCCTCCCTATGACTAACCAGATTATGCTACAGTATAACTCCAGATGTGGTACTTTGAACTGTGGTTGTTATGTTTAGATTAGCTTCTCACCTTTCGCTCCAAACGTACTTGGTTCACTCCTTCTTTGAGCCATCAACATATTTTTCCAGATCAGTGTAGGTGAGATCGAGTTTCTAGTCCTATCAGAGACGGATAATAATACGTATTCAAGTCGAGCACGTAAAAAGAACCATTGGCAGATCAACATCGAGAAGAGCAGGCTGGAAAGCTACTGCCCTGGAAGGGGACTGCCTAGAGTAGTTGATAGTAGCTCGGCCTGCTAGCCGTGAGACGCCTCATAGCTCGGGTTCGAACCTACTGTCCGGCATTTGTTCGAGTCCCTGGTCTTACTCAGGACGATAACGTGAGTACCTCTGAAGTCGGAGAAAATCTGCCTGTATGGCGAGGGAATACTAATTACGAGTACATTGAGCACACGGCTGCCAGTGTAAAGTAATTTACAATGTGCACGCTGCTGCCATTGTAAGAAATTGGAAAACGGATTTTCACGCAAAAATCAGTTTCAGAGATGAAACTTCGTCTGAGTTGAAAGCGGACGAAAGAAAAAAAAAAAAATGTTTATAAAAGATATCAGTTACATGTCTATACAAATGTGTGTCTTGTATGAAAGTATGAATACTCTTTCACCGAAATACGGATGTGTCGGCCCTACATACCGTAGGGTCTCCCAACGGGGAGGGGGCGCACAATACTTAGGTTTTCAGTGCAAACCACACAGATCACAAACTTGTTTGTTAACTTGTTTGATAAAAATGACAACAAATAACCAAAACCGTTCTCTCAACATAAAGATACAGTTCAAATCCGTTATACTCAGCGTCGGTTTCTTTTAGAAGTAACAAATTAAAAACCAAACTTGTTAACTGCGCTGCGACAATATGGACAAGCAGGCATTATTTTTCAACTTGAAAATTCCCTTAATAAATTTTAACTGTGAATATTTGAACACGAAGTAAGAATTTTGTCTGTTTTGTTTCTGCTCTTGCCGTTCTTAAAATAAGGATAACCCAGACCTAAGAGTCGCCATCAAACATGAGAAGCTCAATATCTCCTGCTGGAAGAATACAAGTTAACGGTTCCGAGTGATCGTACAGACCCTGGCCTCGTTAAAAACAACTTGCAGTATCAATGTCCAAGAAGAGTAGATTGTACATCACGTGGTTCTGAAATTATACAATATTTATATGAGAAAATATTTATGTAAGCAAATTGTTATATCTTGAACATTTTACAAAATTTAACTAAAGATACGCAACACAACAAGTACAAATATACTCAATTATTTTTTTAAATATTAACACAAAAATCAACAGCGCATAAATTTGCAAACATGCATCAACTGGTGTCTGCGCAGAATAGAGGGACTGAGATGGTATGATAGGGTCACAAATGAGGAACTTATGGAGAAAACAAGACAGATTCCAGTAAACGAACAGGTTAAAAAAGACGCTGGCGCTGGATAGGACACACTTTGCGAAACCGGAGGGAATATAAAAGAAGGGTCCTGCCTGGGAACCGCAGGGACAGTGAAAGAAGAGAAGGTCGAGAAATACATGGAGGTGAGATTTGAAGGCGGAGATAAACAATATAAAGAAGAGTTGGAGGGAGCTGTAAGAGATAGATAGAGATAGGAAGACTTGGCATGAGTTGGTTGAGGGCCTATGCCCCAATCCGGGGTAGAGAGGCAGAGAGAGAGAGAGAACATAAAAATCAACACTTTTGGCAAAGATCAAAGTGTAGTGTGCACTTGATCGCAGCCAAAGGGTGGAAGCCTTCATAGAGCCAATAGGCAACTTAATCCATTTAAACAAAATCCAAGCAGCTCTCATTCGAAACAATGACAACGCTCAGAGTTTTAATAAGTTCATCCGTAACTGGTTTCACCCGTTGCTGCAATTCCGTGTTGGGGTCCAATTTTGTTTTTTAATGAACACTGCAAAAACTGAAACAATTGACATTTCTATAATGCCAGACTCACTAAACGTTAACGTCAAGACCATCAAACTTAAACATTTCTCAGAGTTTACATATCATAACCATCATCATCAGTCCTCGTCGAGCCTAAGAACACACAAGACAGAAACAAAACAAAATGTCTACTCAATTCCATTTGGTGTCTTTCTTTTTACTTCAAACCTAGTTCATATGCGTGTCTTTCAACTCTGTTCGAAAGTTCTTTTAGGTATTCATCATGCTCTTCATCATTGACTGTTGTTCCGTCTCCTACCTCTATCAATGGCATTCGGATCTTCATGAGCAGTTTTTTGGGGGGTTTCTTGTGTTTCAATTTCTGTAGCTATTTACTTTTTTTTTTACAGTGTGGTGTCGCCGGACACGCCACCGTGTCTTCTTAGTTGCTTTTTGCGGTATGCGTCGAGAGGAGACAGTGATTCCAATTTTAGCTAACTCGGAAACCACACGGGGTCAGGTTAAATATAAACTAACATATTTACAGATGCCTTGGTCGTGTTCTTAGAGTGAGATGGTGGACTGAGTGGTAAACACAGACCTGTGGATAAAAACAGGGTGGGTACCCGTCATGATCTGTTCTGAGACTGAGATAGTTTAACTGAGGGGTAAACACAGACCTGTGGATAAGAACAGGGCGGGTACCCATCATGATCTGTTCTGAGACTGAGATAGTTTAACTGAGTGGTAAACACAGACCTGTAGATAAGAACAGGGTGGGTACCCGTCATGATCTGTTTTGAGACTGAGATAGTTTAACTGAGTAGTAAACACAGACCTGTGGATAAGAACAGGGCGGGTACCCATGATGATCTGATGATCTGCTCTGAGACTGAGATAGTATAACTAAGTAGTAAACACAGACCTGGGGATAAGAACAGGGCGGGTACCCATGATGATCTGATGATCTGCTCTGAGACTGAGATAGTATAACTAAGTAGTAAACACAGACCTAGGGATAAGGACTGTGTGAAGAAACCCATGATGAATTATTCTGTCGTCGAAATTTGGATGTGACTGTCCTTCATGCCGTAGAGTTCTAACGGAAGTGCAACAAAGAGTATTGCACAAAGCACGAACCTCATAGCTCCGGCAACAATTCTAGTGGTCTCTGGTGAAAATGCAGTCCTGAACAGAACCACGCGGTAAAGATTCGAACGCGTGACCTTCGTAGCGAAGCAACAGCTTAACCACTCCCTTTCTGTTATTATTTTCTTTGAAATTGGTTGGTGTAAATCTTTTATTAGCAAAGCCTTGTTATCTTCAGCAACAGAGGCTTTTTAGTTATATCATGGCGTATGATCACAAAGAAAACGTGACTGTACAGAGACCTGAGCTCTCGCCAACTCTAAGAAATTGCTCATTTTTCTAGCTATGTTAGATAGAACAATGTTAATCTGTCTTATGTAAACAACTTTAGAATTCAACATAACAATTACAAGTTAAAAACCGAAACAAGTAGTTCTCAAATTAATTTAAATTATTAAAATTGGTAATTTTACAACGACAGAACAAAAATACATGGTGTTAAGATAAAGTAGCAAGATTGACAAATCAAAACTTGCTACTTTTATCTTAAACACCTGTATAATGGAGTACTTGTAAATGTTTCAATTTGTCAAGGAGATAACTTCCTAGTTTTCACGGGAGATCATTCTTTAAGTACAACTATCTTGGTCCTGTAAGGATTTTATATTTCATATTTAGCTGTAAATATTGATTTTTATTTGTGATAATATCACATTTAGCTGATAAAGTATTATACACCATCAGTAATATATCACTTTAAACATTTGCAATAAAATTTGAATTCGTAGCCATATTTGTGACAGAACTCCAATAATTTGTCCCCTCCGGCATATTAGTTTGAACTTTCCCAACAGTCATTTCGTTATATTATTGGCAGAAAATTGCCACTTAAACGTTTCAATCTAGCAGATTGTTAGAATTAAAACACTATAATTCATGTCACAATTAGACTGCACAAAGCAAACAACAAAAAGCCAGCTCTACTAAATATTACTCATTCTTAACAATCGCTCCAAATGTATCACACGAGATGTAATATCATTATATTGAAGTTACCGAGAACAAACAATTATCTATCAATTATAATAACGTTTAGTTTATCACTGCAAATTTATTGTGATTAAACTGAATGATTTATGTGAATTAAATGCATTTTAACCATTGCTATTATTTTATAATTTTGAAATAAGAAGGGAAATAAACAGCTTAATTAATAAATGTAGAGAGAATTCGAATATGTTTCATTTGGAATCCAATTATTCTGTGTGGAGACTTCGAAAGAGGTTGTGCATTTGAAGAATTTAATTGTGTCTTGTTTAGATTAAGAACAATTAAATTTTCTACCGTTTTGTACTCATAATTATTTTGTACTTAGATATTCAAATTACATAATTTAACAATGGCGAAAATGTACATTAGAAAGGTTTAAATGCATTTACATTAAACTTTATGTTTGTGTATCACGTGATACATTCACAACCTTGACATTGAACTGAAAAGATAAGATGTGCATGCCGAGATAAAAGACTTATATGGAAGGATAAGCTGAAACGTGACATAACTTCTTTTCTGGCATAAACTCGTGGAAGTAAGAGAGCACTCGAACACAAAGAACTCAATATTAAAATGGCAACAATGTGTACATTTCTTTTATTATGTACAACATTTGTGTTTTATAAGAATCAGAAACAGTCATTATAATTATACCTGCTGCGTGGTGTTGACAGAAACATCAACCCCTTTCTGCACTAAGTTACATGTCTAACAACTGAACATGAAGAATCATATATTTTATGAAATTATATCTTATTTTTGGAATGTATACTTTTGAAAGTATACTCTTGTAGGCGTCTGTAGCTTAGCGGTAGTGAGTTCGATCATAATCAAAGAGTACCTGGTTCAAACACCGAGGAAATTTGAAGCAAATTTGTTCCTGTTGATTTTACAAACGGTAAAAATAGACCTCACTGTTCAGAAAGCAATGGCAAACTACTGAACGTTAAGTGGTGCCTAAAAAATCAACGATTCGTGATAGATGCGACCCTGTGTCCAGTTAGGAACAAGACAGGTTAAGCAGTATAGTTCAAATTAAAAGCAAAAGGCCGACCACTCAAAAGGTGGACCTTAGAGATAACAGAGGCGCGAAATACACTGTATATGAAGCGTACATAAAAGCCCGTTCTAGAAATCTCTTGTTATCCTGACGCTGTGAGACAACACATGATTAAAGAAAATAAAAAGAATGTTCAAATGAAAGTGAGACGCCATCTGATGGTGTAATTAGTGGGGAAATAAACAAGTAGTTGAATTGACTATGCGGTTGCCTAATACGTCAATGTGAAATAAACCTCAAAATACTAGAACACAAACTTGGCCGAGGTCGCTAACTATAAACTCCTGCAGCCTATATTTGTTTACATCGGGTTCAACTAACGTGTGACTGCACATGGGAGCGATCCTGGTCTAGTTCCTATGCCACATCAATGCCCTGACGATTCATTTAACTACGCCAAAATAGTCTAAACGACACTACAGTATTATCAATTATGAAAACGTGACATCTTGTTTCATGCTTTGACCTACTTCAATAGTCTCATAGTTAGCTTTACACCAACTTGTGGTATGCTACAAAACAAGTAGCTGAAGTATCGCACGGAGTTTGATCTAGTTAATCAACACTCGTTTTCTCCTCAGTGTGTATCAGTTTCTCAACAACAATATGAACGAGCATACAGTGGACATGCTTGACATATTTATAAAATGTATCACAATAAATGGCATCAGTGTTTTCGGTATTATTGGGAATGCCATAAACATAGCAGTTCTTAGTAAACATGGCTTCCAAGATTCAACAAATATTATCTTGGTTTCACTTTCGTGTTCCGATCTTCTGTTCTGTATCCTGTTACCTATCACCAAACTCAAATGTATCATCCGCCATTTTGATACAGCTTTAGCTAAAACTATACATACTTACACAACTGTTTTTTTCTTTATGCCAAAATTTGTTTTTCTAGGTACCAGTTTTTGGTACGTTGCCCTTTTGGCAGTTGAACGATTCACAGCGGTTTTCTTTCCGTTTCACGTGTCTGGTATTTTCAGAAAATCCGTCGTTAAATTCTTTGTAGTAGCTATTTTCTTAACCAGCGTTGGAGCTATTTCTCCGTCATTTTTCGCTTTAAATTACAAAATGGCGTTTGATGTCGATCTCAACCAAACAGTTCCTAGTGTAACATACACAGATTTTTATCAGCAAAGTCTACATATTCTTGATTTCTACGTATGGGTAGGACTAACCAACATATTCTGTTCTATTAGTATGTTGACAGTTCTTATATGTTGCGTTGCTATAGGATACAAACTTTTCCGCGCTTCAATCAGACGGGAAAAGATGACGTCTAAATCTACCGGATATGACGTTAAAGTTGTCAAAATGCTAGTTACGATCTGCATAATTTATTTGTGTGTACAAATTCCAATGATTGTTATGTATTCTTACTTCAAACCAGATTTTATGTTTCATTCACAATCTCATCAACTATTCAATGATGTTTGTGACATTCTCTGCATCATAAACGCATCGGCAAATTATATCGTTTACGTTACTATGTCCACAAAATTTGCTAACACTTATAAGACTATGTTTGGTTGCTCAACGCCTAGGATTTGATGATCAAAATCTGGGATTAATAATTCTTGCGCCAAAAATTATGAATTTGTCTTTAAAAATTTTTATGGTTTATTTCAGTACGATATGACAAGAATTAGGATTTATCATTTGTTTAAATCATCATTAATTACCACCATCATGAAGCTTAATAGAATAAGATGGCTAGGGTACATTGAAAGAATGACAGAGAAAATAGAGCCTAAAATTGAATGTACAAAAACTTTTTCACTGGAAAGAGAGCAGGAGGCAGAAGAAAACAATGGAAAGATAACATTGAACTAGATCTAGTAGGTCAACAACTGGGAAGAGAAGATTAAGAACAGAGATGAATGAAAGCATGTGATATCTGCAGCAATGAACATCTTCTTCTTCTTTGTCGTCACACTGCTACCAGGTTGTTGCCCAGTGTCGTGGTTTTCTGTTTTTGTATTGTGCTGTTCTGGTGGCTTGTGTGATTGTTATCTTTGCTCTTTCACGGGATTCTGCTACACCATCTTTTCCGTGGTCTTTCTCTTGCCTTCTTTCCCGATATTCTGTTGTAGAAGACTGTATACTGTGGAGTTTGGATGCATTCTTATTAAGTGGCCAAACCACTTCATTCTCTTTTAATTCAAGCACGGTTTTGTGTCAACTTTCTTTCTTATGCTGATGTTAGTGATTCTGTCTTTTCTTGTGTTGTTGGTAACTTTTCGCAGGCAACGCATTTCACATGTAGTTATTTTTTGTTTTGCTCAATGTCCATGTTTGGCTCTGGTAACACAAAGTAGGTATAAAATGCTGTTGATCATCTGTTGCTTAGCTACCTGTGAAATTTTTGGGTGCCTTAACATCAGAGGCTCAGAAAGCTGAAGACAAAGAATTGGACAATATACATGCATTATCTATGGTTGAAAAGAAGACAGATTTCTACTGACTAGACTTGATTGATTGGTCATCATCATCATCGCACTTCGGTGAGGAAACATGTACTACAATCAGTGGCGGCTCAATTTTGTAGGTGGGGCCAGACATACATTTTCAGAACAGTCATGCTTTTGTAAATAAAACAAGTTGCAGAAATCAGTGTGCTGGCTACTTGCAAGAGCATAACGGGCTAACGTACAATGCTCTTAGGCTAGATCACATACAAATATAAAAAAGTGGTTTAACAACTTGTCAATATGGAGTGTTTGAAGAAGACTAGTATAATTTTAGCAACTAAATTTGGTAGAGATATCTCAATTCAAATCTCTGGAATAAAAACAAACAAACAAATTGTCTTCAAGAAATGTAATGTTTTATCAAATTTCAACTAGAAAAATAACACAACACATCCAACACAAAGCCTGGATATTTGTTTAAAAGATGAAAATACAACAAATAAATGATGTAATAGTCAAGTTGATAGAAACACTGCATGATTATGTGTACTTCAATAACAGTGCATCTTAATGTGTGATTATATCTGCTTTTCTCAATGGCTTAAAACAATGACAGAATCAATGGTTATTTGCATTTGTTTCTCATCAACCAAGTTAACCACTGTTTGGGATCTGTGTGGTTTATGCTGAGAACGTGAGATCTTGCATCCCTGTTAGGCCACTACCACATGTAGGGCAGGCAATTCCAAATTTCGGTCAAAGTGTATACATATTATCCAACAGGATACAAATTTATAGACAAGATTAGATTTGAATCTACAACCTTCAGAACAAAAAGCAAACATCTTAACCACTTTGCCATAAAGACCCCCTTTCATTCATTCATGATCCTTAGTGCATGGGAAATGGGGTTCTACACAGTTATTTCCAATGACAAGACACCACATTTTATATATTGTAAACATGAAAAAATATTTTTAAACTTGTCATTTTATTGTCTAGTGATATAGACAATACAAAAAATGGTGCATGAATTGATGGCTATTTCAAACTCTCCCGTGATCGTTCTTAGGCTGCTTTTATCATTCTATTGTGCCATAAGCAGCCAAACATCAAGAACGGATGTACATGCACAACCTTCAGTACCTATTGGAGCTCAGATGCTTATCCTTCGGCAGTGTTCGATTCAACCAGCGTTTACTGGGTTGTGCACCTGAGTTTCGCCCTATGTGGGCCCACGCGCAGCTCAACTTGACTCCCAGCATACTCGTTGGGCTCAAGAGAGAGCATGTGCGGGCTCCAAGTTTCGTCCCACACGGTTCCACGTTTATCCTTCCAGCTTCTCCCATCTGCCAGGATAGACGAGCATTAATAGTCACTCTGGGCATTCGCTCATCTGTGTTGCGAGCAGATCCCATCTAGCATTGACTACCTTTGCGTCTCTACTTGCACCAAAGTAGCTCTCCCACGGCACCTGACCTCTTAGCCAGACTGAAACTACTGTCTGTTTCCAGGGTCACCACGAGAAGGTGAGAGCAGGGGATTAGTGCCAGCTCACTAATCCTGGCACACCGTTGTTCGCTTGCGCCTTTGACTCGTGATGGGGATTTAAAAGTGTTTAGAATCTTGATTTATTCCTCTCCACTCCTTGTAGGTCACAGGGCATCAACAGTTGCTCGCAACTTTACCCGGTCTGTGACTGTTTTCTTTATGGTCTTCCAGGACAGTTGAGCACCCTTCAGTTCCTCAAGAAGACTTTGTTTCCAGGTCTGTTTAGGACATCCTTTTTTTTTCTATTTCTTACAAGTTCCACTCAAGTGCTTGTCTAGTGACACTCAAGTGTGTCTTCCATAGGGTATGCCCGATCCACCGTCATTTTCTCCTTGTTCATTCATTTCACAATCATTAATGTGAAAAAACAATACACATTAAAATCATAGAAGACATAAATTGTTCATTTTGGAATTTACAATGAATAAACAAGACAAATAATAGGAATTAAGTCAAACAGAACATAATATTCTGCTGGTCTGAAGATAACTCTATTAAACTACTTGGTTACACTCTAAATTTGCGCTGCCAGTTCTAAATAACACCTTGTTTCCAAATTAAACAGTCTTCAAATAACACTTTTTTATAAAAACACTTCCATTGCTCACATATAGAGTAGTTGATAACATTCTGTGGAGTAGGGGAATGCCTAGACATACCTGGAGAGGAGAGCTAGAGGCTGATATTAAAAGGATAGGTAAAACATGGAAAGAATTGAAAGGGATGGCAGGAGCTGGAAGAAGCTTGTTGAAGACATGTACTCCGTTGGGAGTTGAAAGGTGAAGAAGATAACATTATGTGCTAGGGATCAGATGCTGTGGAAATTCTGGGGTTCAAGGTCAGCTTGGCCACACACACAAAAATAATTTTTTTAATTTGGTGTGCATGGTTGGACTACAGGAGGCCTGATCCTTTACCTGGGGATATACATTACAAGTGCCTCTTAAATCTGAATATGGCTCGCCTGAATAGCAAGGAACACTAAAAGCAAGCCCGAACGCAAAAGTCAGTCAGAGGAGCCATAAATAAAAACATTACTACGCATGAATTCATAATGGGTGAATGAAAAACAAAAACCCCGATGAAGGAGCTGTGTGCCATTTTTAGGGCAGGTCAGGCATCTTTGGTCCAACTCAGGTACCCAGCTCTCATATGCAGTTCCTTGCAATTGTCAGAATGTAGCAGTAGCAGCTTTGACAAACCAGATGATGGTAGATGATTTATTACACCTCTGGGGAGTTATGTTTTGCTATGCATGCATGCGAAGACTGAGTTTGGCTGAAGATGTGAATGAAACCCTTATTAGTTCAACGGGAGCGATGGAGACTATACTGTGGAGTGCAAAGAACATAGCGATGTATGTGTAAACCATCGTCATACACTGCACTGACTTCCTCCCATTGTCTCGAGTATCATGTCACTGAACAGAATGAAACCAGGTGAAGAAATGAGGGTCTACAATTTGTTAAACTCCTCTTCATCTTAATCCAACTCATCGCGCACATCATCTCTTCATTGCATACATCACATCTGTGTGCAGCAGCATGCAAGACTGATAAAAATAACAGCAAAGTAGAAGAGAATGACCAGCCAGTTTAGATCTTCATTATCAGAAAAAATAATGCACCCAAAATTACCACAGCTGTTCCATGACCAAACTGGGCTCACCAATAATCTCCATCAGTGCACATCAACAATAATTAACTTTTCTCTGGAGAACTGATAAAATGTACAGAATGGTCATCATCTTTTATGATGGACAAACAACCCAAGCAACCATTTTTTTAAAGTACAGACCTGGAGATGTTACTACTATAAATGTGTACACATGTCTGTATATTTGAACACAGACCTAGAGATGTTACTATCATAAATGTGTACACATGTCTGTATACTTGAACACAGACCTAGAGATGTTACTACCATAAAAGTGTACACATGTCTGTATATTTGAACAGACTAGAGATGTTATACTATAAATGTGTACACATGTCTGTATATTTGAACAGACCTAGAGATGTTACTACTATAAATGTGTACACATGTCTGTATATTGAACACAGACCTAGAGATGTTACTACCATAAAGTGTACACATTCTGTATATTTGAACACAGAACTAGAGATGTTACTTCCATAAATGTGTACACGTCTGTATATTTGAACACAGAACTAGAGATGTTACTACCATAAATGTGTACACATTTCTGTATATTTGAACAGATCTAGAGATGTTACTACTATAAATGTGTACACATTACTGTATAGTTGAACACAGACCTAGAGATGTTACTACCATAAATGTGCACACATATTATTTTATTCCAAACATCAATTATCATGGTTGTACAAAATATCCTTTTGATGTTGAAGTTCTCCAAATCTTTTCTGTAGCTCCCTCTCTCTTTCTGTTTGTCTCTGCACATCTTCTGTTAGCGACTGTTAGAAGATATTAAAAAACACAAACAAGTGGTTAGAAATCAGGAAAGCAACTGACATTAGTAAAATATAATGTATGAACAAACAGCATCATGTGCCTATTTAAAGTTTGTATATAAGTAACTATAGAACTGTAATTTGACTTCTAATGTTTTAATATGTATCAGATAAAAACCACCCTTCCAGGTGAGGGCATCTGTGGCTAAATCGTTTACCTTGCCTTCCGAAGGTTGTGGGTTAGAACTGGACCATGTCATTTCTGTTTACAGGTGCATTTTTTCAATAGATTCCTAGGATTGTTGATAGAGCTACAGAGTTCATGCTTTGTGCAATACTCTCAGCAGATGGTGTGCCATTTATGTGGAGAGGGGCCGAGCCATACGGGGTAAAACCCAGTGCAATAAAGTCAATCCTTTAGCTTTAGATCCTTTATATACACGAGAAGCGTCTGGCCAACTGGTATAAAGCGATGGCTCCCATTCGGTGGATTTAGGTTCGATCCCCGGTAAGGCCAATTATTTTTTTCTGTCACGGGCATAAAGAAAACATCATAACCTGAACAGTTTTGCGGTGACTGTACTAGCCTTGCAGTCATTAAATTCTGCAGGCTTATGTCCCCTATCATATGCCAGCCTAAAAAAGTACTGCAGGCAGTAACTAGTTATTTTTTTTATGCATAAACATTGCAAGTTATTAGCAAAGGTAAGTTAAATACCACAGGTCTAACACACATAAACACCAACCACATACCTCTAAAAATATCCAATAACCAACTACTCCAAGACACAAGACAAGAGTCAATGAATGACATACTCAAAAAGAGAAGATGGAAATGGCTCGGACATGTTATGAGAATGAGACAAGAAATGCCTGCAAGGATAGCCTCACTTGGACACCAGAGGGAAAGAGAAAGAAAGGCAGACCACGGACAACATGGAGGCGCATGATGGAAGAGGAACTGGACACCGCATCTCTGACGTGGGGCTCTGCGCTGAAGGTTGCACGGACAGGAGAGCATGGAAAGTCCTTTCTGAAGCCCCATGTGTCACTAGGCATGACGGGATTAAGTAAGTAAGTAACATACCTCTAATCTCTTGGGAATAGCACCCATCTCATGCTGACGCAGGTGCTGGAAAGTGCTTAACTCAACACTGGTGTTCTCATTCTGTTCTGTCAGCTCTTGAAGCTGTTTTATAAGTCCCTGGGCACGAGACTAGAACAAATATGTGACATTATTGAATACAGTTACTTTAATCCCATAACATATAATGATGTAGGACTGTGTGACATGTTAGAGACCTCACAACACTAGCATGTAGCATTTCAAGGTAATGTTACTAGTTCTCTTTCATCACTGTCTTCTCTTTTTTTACTATGTGAGGCATAGGTACCACATTACAGCTGGGTCAACCAGATATGTCCACATCAGTCTCTTTTGAAAGTCTGTGTTCTAGCCCTGGCAAAAAGGGCAACGGACCACAAGCAGTTGCAACTAACAATGATAGATAATGGGACATATTTGGTGAGCTAGTTGTGATTCAATCCAATTTCATATTCTACAAGAACTACAAGACTACAATTCTTTCAAATCAGGATGTGTTGTTACAATAAATGAAACTTGTGTTCCCAATATCTCATATGTTAAATAATGGGAACATCAAGGAAGCAAGAGTCATTATAAGTTGTAGTCACAATGAAAGAAACTTCAGTAAATAAACCAACTTGCAGTCCCTGTTCTCTCTTCTTTGCCTTTTTAACCCGGATTGGGGCAGGCCCTCAACCAACTCATGCCAAGTCTTCCTATCTCTAGCTATCTCCTGCAGCTCCCTCCAGCTCTTCTTTATATTGTTGATCTCTGCCTCTAAATCTTGTCGCCATTTGTTTCTCGGCCTCCCCTTCTTTCGCTATCTCTGTGGGTTCCAGGCAGTCTATGTTAGATGGCAATTCTATGGGATACTACCTAGAAAACATCCAATAGACTAAAGGAAGTTGGTGGTGCCCCGGAGAAGGAGAGATAAGATAGTACATATTCTTACATGAATACGACCATGAAATAATCAGATCTAAGTTAATGGTGTTGTCACCCATGTGATGTCGGGGCCCGCAAGGAAGCAAAGAATAGTACCACTGCAACCTACAATGCATGTCGTAAGAAGTGACTGATGTAGGCCCTAGGGATGCTACCCTAGTAAATAAAAAGCAGCGCAGAAATCAGATATGCTGGTCTACTTGTGGGCTAACTGGACAACATACAATCGTTCTTAGGCTCAGATCACATACAAATCACACATAGTGGTTGACAAGTGGTCGATATGGAGCTTTGAAGAAGAAAAAGAAGAATGGTGTTGTAAAACAAATATAAACATTGGTTTGATTGAATAATACATCATCATTGCTCTTCATATGACAGCCATTTTAGAACTCCAGACCTTTAGATTGGATATGGCTGTTGTCTCATTTTGTCAACTGTGAATTGCTTGACTGGTTACTAAACCAGTAGTCTGTAGCCCTGCTCTTTTTTTTGTTTCAGTGCCATACTGTGATATCTGTATGTGTCTGTGAGTTACTGTTTTGTTCCATGTACATCATAGATTTATTTGGCTTTGGAGAAAGCATTTTTCTTAATACTATCACGGGTTGGGCCTCACAAAAAATGAAGATCAACAGTTTTGGAAGGATTTGTGCATAGCTGGCACTCTTTAATCAGTTATTTTTTTAAAAATCTGTTCATGTGTTTGTTATGCTGTGGTCATCACGTACAGAATCTGATAATTGTGTTAACCCTGCATTAGACAGGAGTGGCCAGAAAATAAAGCACAACAGTTCTATGAGTAGGCTCATCAATAAATCAAACTGGTATGGTTAAAACTGGTATGGTTAGTCGCTGACATTGTTGGAGATATTGCAAAGGAAATCGAGCACTATGGAAAATGTCCATAGTGCAATAAAGATATTCCAAACTGAAACTAAATTCTAGACATGAGAATCTGATGATGTAGGACACATTAGTTCTATAATTTCGACCAAACTTACTTGATATCCACCCAACAGAATCCTTAACTTCTTCTCCAGCTTGGCAGCAGTTTTAGCATCCTTCATCATGTGGTTTCTGTTAGTCTGAAGATGATTCAATGCAGAGATATCAAAAACAGAAAACTAGCACAGAAAAATGAGCCTTAAACTAAAAAATAATTGGTATTTCAAAAAATAATTGATATTTCAATCTACAAAAATGTTTCTGTTTTTATCTTAAACAAATGTGCGGCAAGATGAGAAGCCATGAAATAAAGCCCAGTAGATATATCAACCAACACAGAATAGTTGTTAGTCTTCTTTCTTCTTTGCGTCGTTTTACGACCACTTTTAATCACTCTCTGTGATATATTTGATCTTTGCCAAGAACGTGTATACGTTGCACATTGGTTTGGTAGGCCCTAAACGCATAGACTTCTACATGTTTAGGACAAATGTTTCAGCAAGATTTAGTAGCCTGACATATGCCCAGTAGATATTTTTCACCCAAATTGTCATAAATAGGTTGTTAGTCTAAACACACTTCTTCTTCAAACATTCCATATTGATCATGTGTTAACCATCTGTTTGGTTTGTATGTTATCTGAGCCTAAGAGCGATTGTGTGCTGTGCAGTTATGTGCATACAGTCAGCACATCAGATTCTCGATGCTTTTTATTTACTAGGGTATCTTCCTAGGTCCTACATCAGTCGCCTTGTAGGTCCAGAGTTACTAAGCACAGCAAGATCACACAGGCGCTAAGACACTAAAATACATGCTTGGGAAGAAAGCTGATCTATATGATGCATTTCCGACCATTAATATACAGACTGGTACAAACTATATAGTAGTTATGAACATTGAGAAATTTTCATTACCTCTAATCTCTTTTCTATAGATTCTATTCTTTCCTTCTTGCTTGCTAAGTTAGCCCTTGTATACCTGTTTTGACCTGGGAGGAAAAGCACCTGTGAGTAACATTCTTCCCACACCTGAATAAAATGAAAATTAGAAGAAGAAAAAACATTATTTGTGACAACTAAACACAGTTAAGAGAAAAATAATTCCTCATATGTGATGTATAGCCTAATACTTTTATATATATAAGATAATATAAATATATAGCTGTATGGAATATACGTAGTGGACAATAGCAGCAGACCCAACATGTGTTGTTCTGTGAACTTTCGGAAGGAAGAGGCACTAATCCAGACCACTGCTCAGACATAAGGATGTCTGCAGTGCCTCAATGAAGAACTTTTCTATCGGTTCCAACAAATGGGAAAAACTAGCTGATGACAGAGTTATGTGGGAAAACAACACTATGAAGGAGGTGCAGAATCTTTTGAAAGGAGACTTAGGAATGAGCTGAAAAGCAAGAGAGAACAAGCGAAAGCTCAGAAGTTGTCACAGTAAAACACTTGTCAATTGACCATCTGTAAAGACGAAAAAGGCCATATATATGTAGCTGGTTTTGGGACAATTAGCAGAATACATAAAGTATGCTTTTAAAAATCAGAATAAAAGGCAGGGGTTCAATTCCTGCAACCGACAACACACAAGTGAGGAAGTTAATTGACATGCCTATCTCCATAATACTTGGGCTTGAAAATGTGAAGTGACAGGCATTTCCCACTATGTAAGCTGCAAAGGTTAGTTGACATTTTCATCTCATGTCTATAGTAGCCATCATTGTTTGCATGTTGAATACAGTATGTCATCAGCTTGCAGAGCAGTGCCTTGCATGTTAAATCATGCTGAATAGGGTTACCTCAGATGTGTCTAGCAACTAGGTGTTCCTTGACATTTCTTCCATTATCTACTACCTAATGCTGAAGGTCTTTAATCTTTAACCATTTGAACCCTGGCCACCTGTCCTTAAAATCCCTTCCCTGAGCAAAAACAGCTCCTATCAGAGTTGTATTAAAACATGATAATTTAGCAACTTGAGTGCTCTATAATTTGTTATTGATTTACCCCATCATCTCCTTTATTCCTGCTTATTACCTATTTGCAGAATACTAACTTTAAAAGTTATTTGATTTATTTGAAGGTGGGTGCGGCAAATACTCCAGTATATGTAGATTTTTCTCCTGATTGACATACAGCCAGAATATCAATCGATTAAAACAATTTTATCGTCTAAATGATCATCTATCTCACTTATAATCACATTCCAAGCCTAATTCATCTTCAGATTTATTCAAAACAAGTTCAACAGCTTGCTCTTTTGTTAAACTTTTAGAATGACCTTTTCCGAAAATTTTAGAACATCTTTTCAACATGAAAATACTTAACTAATTACCGTATCAGCACACAAAATTCACACAGCATCCGCCATCTCGCAAAATCATGTAACACATAGGTTGTGTTTGACATCACATTTGTACACAATTTATTTTCAAATACCGAAAAGAATGAAAAAATTTTCTCATACCGATATATCGGGAGCTTGGGATATGCAACGCTTACATTCAATCCCGAAATATTGGGAGCCCGGTTCTAAGGGTGAAATATCTTCACTTGTGTGATTGAAAGCCAAGTTTTGGGCAAGTGTCTACATGTTCTGTTGGTATAATTCTTGAAAAAAGTTGTGGTCTCCCAGCAACTATCTTCCCATAAAGAATATCTTAAGAATGTCATCCTCTTCCATGTGATGCACATGGTTATCACAGCTATCTGTGATGCCTGGAGCATGGTGTCAGGCCAGCTCATGAGATCAACATGGCAGCAATAACAACTTTTTCAGACCATTAGGGTATGAAGTGCACCCCTTCACAATTCTAGGCAAGAGTATTCAAGAGGATCAGTTCCTTGTGGAACATCAAGTGTAGAGATTAGTTAATAAGTTATCACAAATATTATAACATACTTGAGCAAATGATTCTTGTGAGAGTTCTCCATGACCCATGCCTTCCTTGACTACTTGCATCTCCTTCTGCAGCATTTCATGAGCCTGATGATAAAATCACAGAAATCTCAACTTATATAGAATAAACATTACATCATCATCATCATTCGATCTAGAATAACCACTCTTTGTAATCTGAATCATTTAAGTGTTTTAATTACACAACTAGGTTCTAGCATTACAGCAGGTTGTATACTTGATGCTGAAAGAACATTGTACAACACAATCTTTCAACGTTATTCTACTAGTGCCAAACTTGGATGCTGACATCAAACGATAGAAGAAAACTAGTCACAACAGAGATGAAGTGTCGATGCCTGAAAGTATCAAAAAGAGACCAATTTAGAAATGAAGACATCAAGGGGAAAAATTAGTACAACATCAGTACTGAACTTCATCAAGAAACAACAAATTAAATCATTCTGCCACATAAGCAGGTTACCTACCAACAGACAGTGCACCACAAAGAGCAATGTTACTCCAATGCAGTGGATACAAAGCAAAAGGCCATCCATGCAAAAGGTGGACTCAGGTGCAAGATCTTGCTGCTGTCCTACAAGTTGTGTCAGTCAGTGACTGCTCTGTCAGTCCATGTCAAAGGAAAAGAAATCATTGACAAGTGAATACAGTACACTAACACAGACTAAGACTGGTTCCATCACCCACATGTGCATGTGGACAGACATCCGAACGCATCCTGCAATATCGTCACCTAATTAATCAACTGCAGAAAGAACACAGGCCAACAAAGACAAACATCCATGCAAAGTTGTTTGTAACCCTTGATGAACTAACAAACACAACAATATACATCCAGAGACAAACATCCATGCAAAGTTGTTTGTAACCCTTGATGAACTAACAAACACAACAATATACATCCAGAGACAAACATCCATGCAAAGTTGTTTGTAACCCTTGATGAACTAACAAACACAACAATATACATCCAGAGACAAACATCCATACAAAGTTGTTTGTAACCCTTGATGAACTAACAAACACAACAATATACATCCAGAGACAAACATCCATACAAAGTTGTTTGTAACCCTTGATGAACTAACAAACACAACAATATACATCCAGAGACAAACATCCATGCAAAGTTGTTTGTAACCCTTGATGAACTAACAAACACAACAATATACATCCAGAGACAAACATCCATGCAAAGTTGTTTGTAACCCTTGATGAACTAACAAACACAACAATATACATCCAGTGAACCGGACTCATTGTGTAGACATTAACACTTTGCTGACCAGCAATCCTGAGCATTACTGTCTCCCATTACCAAGGGTGTTTGGAGATTTCTTACAAAATGACTGTTTTTCAAATTAAATTCATTAAAAATGTAAAAGCGATATCCCGCTTCAAAATTTTCTGAGCACCAGTATAAATGGTTGCCACATCCGAAAAAATATTTTATTTAAATTAGTCGCATGAACATTTAGCAGCCATCTTGATTTGTGTGGCTATTTATAGAATTTATATAATATGTTTTAAAACCAGCCACTTTTCATAGTTTTTAGTGAGTTTGTTCAATTTCAAGGCAATAATATGTTAGGGACATGGTTAGCAATGAATAAAACTAGCTAATTTTGAGTACTGGTTTAACGATTGACAACACATTTCCACATAAAAAGTAAACATAAATTTGAATAAAATGGAAAACACATTTTTTTGTTGTTGTTGATTGTATTGTGTTGATTGATGTGGCATCTCATAAAAAGTGTTTGTGAATGTTAAACTAATAAACTTCCTCTAGTTGGAGTCTGATCCGCTGCCTTCATGAACTGTGGTTGAGGTTGTAGCTGTAGGTATCTGTAAAAGTCTTTGTCAGGAACGTTGGTAATCCTCAACTGTGTGGTATAACTTGAAGCAGGGTGTCAAGCATAGAGGTACATTGCAATTTGGGCAGTACATACAAGTCTGGCTTCTTTTCTTTACAGTCTTACACACTTTACAGTCTGGCTTATACTTTGGCCTTTCATATTTTTCAATAAAATGGCGCTCAGTCAGTCGTGATGTTGTGACTTGTGATGTTGAAGGCGCCACATTTCGCTGAAGGACAGCAGGTTCAAGAAGAGCAAGACTGACATCCTGCCTGAACTTCTTTGCTGTGATATTTTTTGTGGAGTTGACAGTGTTGTAGCTTATGTGTCCATTGACCAGGGCAGTTTCAACTATGAAATGATACAAGGGCAGGTACCATTTATAGGATCTGTGTGGGTAGGGGTAGCTTGCGCTCAGTTGGTCGAAGTGATCGACACCCCCCATACTTTTGTTATATTTTTCTGCAATCACTGGCTTCTTGATTATTCTACCCCAGGCATTCCCTTTTTCTAACTGTCTTGTCCATAACCTCACTGGAGTGAACAGTAGAAATGAGGTTAACTCTTTTAGTTGTACTTGGCACTTCCTGAATACTGGGATAGATGATTTTCAGCATATCTGTTCATCTCATCAGTGATTAGCACTATGGCAGTATCAGGAAAAAAAGCTTGAAAAAATGAATAGGCGTATAGTCAGTTGTGACTGACGTGACACGTTGCTGTTCTTGGTACTGAATAATACTGTCAAGCTCAACTAGTTCGTTTGAGAACATTTCTCCATCTCCAGAGATTATTAGTATTGACTGCAATACTCTGGTCTCTGGTACCACGTCCACTTCTTACTTGCGATGTACCTACGTCATCGGCATTTTGAAATGTAACGTCGTTGTCGCTACTTTCACTTTCGTTATTATTCAATGACGCATCTCTACTTAGCCACGAGGTATCACTTTCGTCACCACATTCGCTAGCAGAGTCAGAATCATCAATGTTACACATATGGTTTCCGTTATCAGACATGATAAAAACTCTGAAAGTGAAACTTCTAACAAAAATAACGAATTTTCCTTGAAATCACTGTTTGAAACTGTTCTAAACACTACCGATCGTGGGGCAGCCATTTTGGAATAATAAAATAACCGGATGACACGTGACCTATAAATGTATCAATACTGCCGTCTGTTTGCATTCAACATGTTCGAAATTCGTCGATCGTCGAAGTTGGTCTCTAAGACTTTTACCCAAAATTCGACGACCGTCGAATTTGGTCAGTAAAGTGTTAAACAACAGCGAACGAGAAGAAGACTACCACTGTTCTGACACTCCCCATCAGAAGTGATGAGGTTGATGCTACAGGGTGTGTTCAACTTAAAAGCAGCCCCAGTGATAAATAGAAATTTGCCAGGTACGCATTGCATCTCGTCTATTTACTATTTAAACCGGTTCTGACTAGCTTGTCCTACGTCACATTTGTTCATCGCCCCTTCCCGCACTACAATTACACACCATCACACAAACTTGACCTATACTACGTCATAACTGAACCTTCCCATACATATATGCCAGATTAGCTCCATTCACAGGCTGCTTTTAAGTTGAACACCTTGTAGAAAGTAAAACCTGTTAGGGATAGAAAGGAAGTGACCACATATAACAGCTAGATAACAGATTAATGATGCTCTATGACCTCACCTTTTTCATGTCATCTGGGTCAACTTCTGTGTAGGGGTTCTTATCCAGGTATGCTAAATATGCTATCTGATTGGCTGCAGTCTTTTGAGGGCTGTGCCTTTGAGCCTGTTCCTGAGTTGGCGTCTGTCGGGCAGTATACAGCATCATGGTACAGCATTATAAGGACTTCCTGTTTGATGAGCTCTTCAGCCTGGAAGAAATTATGTGGGAATGTAAGAGAAAATGGTGCCACTGATTAGAACATATATTGCTGCACGCTCTTCTTCTTCTGTAATCAGATTCCCATGCCCAGAAATTCAGTCAGAGTTAGTTGTCTCAGTGAATTCAGTTAGTGATGATGATATACAATAGCAATCCCATTCTATATCTAAGGGTAACCATTAACTGTATTTATCGTTATCAGCCTGTCTCAGGAGACAATAGGTTTTGTGTCACGAAGTTGACCTCTCTGTGAAGCATGTCTGGACAATTTTTGATTGAGTAACTGAGTTGCTCAAGACTCAACTACACCCTCTCGGCTTCGCTGATAGAGTTGAGAGGAGTGTAAGCATGACATGTGGTATGTTTGGTTGCAGGAGCTGTCGGTAGGGCATCACATGATGCCCGTCCGCCTTAAGGATTTTCTATTTAGGTTTACTCAATAGACTTTGTTTCTCCTGAGGCTCCCACAAGGCATATACCATAGCTGGGAGTATGGTTCTTGGATATCATGGTAAATTCACTGATCAATAACTGTATAATGCATACATATTTCAATTTCCATTGTTGGGTATCCATGTCTGTTAGGGCTGACATGTTCCATCCTAGGTGGTGGGACATTATGGAGTGTTACTGTCCATGTTCATATAACTTTATATTATAACTATCTACTAGACATCGGAATCTTGAAAAGTTCCCATATCTTTGCATTTTGAGCACATGTTTGTTCCTAGGACAAGTCGTGGTGGGAATTGGGATACAGCCACATTAGGATATGCCTACTATCTCTGGCATATATTAGAGTAATTGATCAGCCAAATGTTTCTATAGGGAGGGCTACCTCAACCATAGTCTAATGTTTAGCCCCAGTATACTCCGGGATCTGGTTTTTGAGCACAACTAGACTTTTGGAGTCATTTGTGAGCTGGGCTAGAGCATGGGAACAAAATAAACACATGGTTGTCCAAAAATGAATGTGACTGTCTCTTGTCATGAAATGCTATACTTACACACCTGTCCTAAACATCCCCATCACCCCCCTCCAAGACGAATATATATCACTTTATCAACTTTACTGTACAGATTAGAATGCTGAAGAATGACTGAATTGAGATATGTCTACTTCTTTCTTCTTCTTCTTTGCGTTCGTTCTTACGACCAATTTTAATCACTCTTTGTGATATGTTTGATCTTTGCCAAGAACGTGTATATGTTGCACATTGGTTTGGTAGGCCCCTAAACGCATAGACTTTTACACGTTTAAGACATGTGCATTCGATTTCAGCCAAACCTCCTTAGTCGCCTCTTACGACATGCGTGGCAGTTAGCAATGGTTCTATTCTTTACACCCCAAATTTGGGCCCGGTAACCACCTGGGTGGAGATATGTCTAAACTTTTCACCTTCCAAACAACTTTTCTGTGAAAGATCTTATGTGTATTCTAGCTAAATACTATCTCTAATCAAGAACTGCTTAAACAGTGTCAGCAAGAGAATATAAGCATCATCATCCAAAAGAGACGCTGAAGATGGACCGGACATGTTATACTCATGGAGACTAACTCTGTTAATAAAACTGCATTGAGATGGTCAGAGGGTAAACAAAGACGTGAAAGATTCAATACGACCAGGAGAACAAGAACTGACAAATGAATTACAGCTGGAACACAATACAGATAACAGCCAAAAATAGAGAAGAATGGTGTGTATTTGTTGCTGCCCTGAGCACTTGGGACATAACAGGTTAGAGAGAAAGAAAGAGCATGTGGGTCATGCAACATATTTAGAATTAATTGAAAAATAGTACTGAAGTTTTTTTTAAACGCACTGATTATAAACGGAACAAATCTGAATGGAAAGGCAATGAACTATAAGTTGTTTAATTACTTCATCATTAATTGATGGTGGTTGATCTTGTCCAACATTATTTTGTTAACATAATATAATAATGAACAAAACAAAAAACTATATAAATACCTTTTGCAACTCAGTCAATGGAGCATCATTAGGACCTGATGGTCTCAGAATATTAGTATTGATATCAGACGGACGAGGTAAACTTCTCTGGACAACTTGAGAACGTAGTTTCAACTCAGACAGCCGATGTTGCTCTTTATCCCAGTCTGCTCTATCATCAAGGTCAGCCTGGTCCTCCACCGACCGACGTGTTCCACGGACATCACCATCAGCACCTTGCTCATCTTCTGGCACAACAATTTCATAATCATTTCTTGGAATAGGAAGGCCAGCAAGCCCTTTCCTTAGTTGATCAATATGATCTGGCTATATGTTGATAGAGATTTGAAAATTTGATTAGCAAAAATGTTGACATTTTGAGAGGAACAAAATTTCAAATCAGTCTCGAGTGAAGCATTTAACAGTGCAATATTTTACCTGTCATGACAAACATGGGAAGTTAAGAGTCAGGAAACTAGATCTTCAGTGTGTGAAAAGTGAGATAAAATGCCCAGTCCTATTGGTGAAAAATACAGAGTAAGTATGTATTCAAATTTCACAACATTAAAGATCTGTTGGCAGTTAACAATTGAAATAATAGTAAACTGCATACAGCTGTTTGAGCAAAATTTTACATATTCAAAGTTAAATTTAATTCCTCACAAATTTATTTATTGGGGCAGCAAGCTTGAAGAAACAAAAACGAGTGCATGATGGAATCGGCTACTAGAGTGAAATAAAAAAGTATAATGGAAACAGTCTTAAAAAACAGGGAGGAAACAAAAACTCTCAAGCTACGTAGATAAAATAGGTAAACAAATTAAATAGAAAAAAGTTATTGCATAGAAAAGTAGATTTTCAGAACACGTTCTTGTTTTAACAAATGAAACAAAGACAGGCAACCATATAAAGAAAATACAAGTCATTTATGATTTGAGATTTGAGAGTGATAGGTACCTGAAAAAATTTATCTCCTATATCGTCATCCTCATTAATGTTTAACTTGTCTCTCAGAGGAGTGGACATAGGAGTTGACTGGTCAGTGTTTGGTCGGTGGATGCCACCTGGTCTGGGTGTAAGTCCTGCAAGTCAACAAATGTCATAAATATTCTTACCAGAATCAATAAATTTTATTGAAACAAAATTCATTCAAAATTAAACTTTTATTGCTTATCTCATACTTTCTTATTTAGAAAAATAATTTAGTCTTACAGAGAAATTTGGTGTTCTATAGTCAACGCTGTTTATAAGAAGACACAACTTAGTGAAGCTCTTTCTTGGAGAGCTAGTTGATTGTGTTCTTAAAAACACTTGTCTATGTGGCTACGCAATGGGTGCCTTGAGAAATAAAGTTTTGTAGTTTGAATCCTGTGTTTGGTAATTTTTGGTTTTTTAGGAAGCCCCTACTACTTGTTCACTGTCTATGTATTGCTCAAATTCATTGGCTTCTCCATTCAGTGCTTACCCTGGGGTTCTTAAAACTCTTTATTCTCTTCACTTAGAACTATTACTTAGAAGAGAATAACAAGGAATATTTTTACATTTCCTTCCAGTTATACCTTGTGCCAGTTATGTGCCTACAAGTAGGCCAGTACATTTGATTTCTGTGACACTTTTTATTTACTAGGTAGCTTCCCTAGGCCCCTACCTCAGTTGTCTATTACGACATACCTTGTAGATTGCTGTGATATTATTCTTTGCTCTCTATGCAAGCCCCAGCAACATATGAGTGAAAATATTTAAACAAAAACCAACATGAACATAATACCACTATTTACCTGTGTCTGGACGGCCAGGTGTTCTCAGTGGGGTTCCAAGAACTGTGTTTGGTGTCTGAGCCATGTGACGTTGAGGGGTAACTCCACTGAAATCGCTGTCATGAAGTGGTGTATTCAGGCCACCCTTAAGTGGTGTATCCACATTGGTTAAAGCCATAATGTTTTGAGCTTCCTGGTTGTATTAACATACAAATTATCACCAGAGAGCAGTGTATTGATAAATATGCAAATATATTCATGTAGTTTCTAGAAAGTATATAAATCAAAGATCATGTTGTGAACTATCTACAGGATGATTTAATGGTTACTAAACTGATGTCATTGCACTCCGGGCAGGCCCATAGGTTATCTACAGGATGATTTAATGGGAGCCGTAATAAATAAAGGTTCAAATCCTGTGTTTGGTCATTTGTTTTTCCGGAAGTTCTTAAAACTTGTACACTATCTACTTATTGGTAACATTACTAGGGTAAACAGCTAACTCTATAAAACAGGATCTAATTGAATTTAGTTTCAATTGTTAGAGATGCTATATATCAAGAGTAAAAGTTAATTGCATATCCTTTACAGGACTTTGCGAATCAACCCCAGCTTTTAACGCTGTTGTGATTTTCTAGGCATTATTACGTTCAGTAGTTTGCCATTGCTTTCTGAACGGGTGGTGACATCATCCTTTTGTAAAAATCCACACGGAACAATTTGCAACCAAACTGTCTGCAGCGTGATTCGACTCAGAACATCTGGGTTAATAGACCGAGTCACTATCCCCTAAGCCACAGACGCCACCTATATCTAGAGTACTTACCTGTAATATTGAGTCTTGTACGGCGGGAGTTCGAGGTGTGCGTAAGTTCAAATTACCAGGTGTGGCATTGTACTCCTGAAGTAAACCCTTTGAAGCAGAGTCCTCTCTACCTGCATCCTCTGCCTGCTGTCTAGCATACTCGTTAGCTTGTCCAACTTTGATCACCTGCAAGGTAAGATATTATTTGTGTCATTTACAAGAAAATAGAATTATATTTGTAATACATTTACCATGTTGTGGTTTGGCAGCTCGAATGCTCTAAATACAGCCAGAGTTATGCCAGAAGTTTTACTTACATTAAGTCCTGCCTTCTTCTGCGATGAACTTTTCTATGTTATTATTCCAGCATGGGTCATAAACAGGGCAGTGCACTTGAGATCTTCACCTGTCTGCCAGTTTGCTCTGAAGAGTTGTTACCATTGGCCAAATCTTTATTCTTATAGTTTTCAAATTGGGGTAGTCTTGCAGGATGTGCTCTGGTGCTTCGCAGATTTCCTGAGACCTATTCAATAGGTGTACACTAAGACCACACTGTCCTGTTCTAAGCCTGAAGACTGTGATCGCTTTTCTGCATAATTTATTTCAATTGATTGCGTCCTATATTTGTTTTACTCCACTTTATTTTTCTGTACTGTTTCAGGAGTGTTGTTGCTTCTGTGAAGTTTGGGTGTGGTTGCACTAGGCTCAATCCAGCATTTTCATTTCCTAGGATGCCACAAGTAAGCAAGTTCTACCAAGTAGGACAGATAGGAGTCAAACAAAAGCAGACACTATAGTCCTTCAGTATTCAAGTTCTTGCATATAGCCAAAGGATACAAAACAATAGTCAGATGTACAACAGACACAGTCAGATGTTAAATCCCTAGCTGTCCTAAAATGAAAATCTGTGACTAATACAAATGCATAAGTCTTATCAATCTGATCCCATCAAAGAAAATCCCATTGAAGAAAAGGAATAGAAAAGTAAAGGTAATTCCATAATATATATGCCCCATTACAACTCTTGTGGAAGCCTTATGTGTCAATCGGGACACGAAGAGGATATAGATAGATTGCAACGTTAGGAGAAATGAAATAGCTTCTTCTTCTTCTGCATTTGCCTGCTATAAATTCAGGCATAGTCAGAACACATTGTATGTCGCTTCTGATTGAATTTTCAATGAATCCCTACTTTCCTTATTATCATTGTCCCCTGCAATACAGGTGCACCGTATCCGACTTCTGAGGTAATGAAATAGCTGATAGTCTGGTCAACAAAGCAGAAAAATTATCATGGGAAGACTATCTGGTCAGTTATGAGGAAGCTAAACTATCATCAAAGGTTAAAAGAGTGCAAAGTGGAGGGAAAAACTCCACCTGAAACTTAAATAAGAGAATTTATATTACAAACTATCTAGGAAGAGAGCACGTAATTATACTTGGCTTCAGAACAGACCACTACAACATAAGACATCACATGAACACCAAATTTAAGATAGATATCTCTAGTATGAATTGGTAGATTTTATGGCATGGGACAGATTTGCATAATGCATAAGCATTCGCCTATCGACTCGGACACAAGAAGGTGCTCAATCCCATCTCAACGTTTGTATGTCTTCTGAGCCTAAGAGCGACTGTACATTGTACCAGTTATGCGCCTACAAGTAGGCCAGCACATTTGATTACTGTGACGCATTTAATCACAAGGGTAGCTTCCCTAGGCCCTTACCTCAGTCGCCTCTTACAACATGCTGCGTAGGTTGCAGTGTTACCATTCTTTGCTCCCTTCGAGTCCTGGCAATACGCAATCAATCAATCAAGTGCCATGCCTGCGGGCGTAGGCGATCATGCCTCTCCACAACTCTCTCTGTTTAGTGCATGTAATTAGTTCAGACGGCGATTTTGTGTCGAACTGATATCAGGCCATCCAGCATCTTCTCCCTCTGTTTTCCGCGATTTAACCTTCCCTGAATTTTACCTGTTGTTACCAAATGTTCTAAACCTTCTCTTAGAATTATATGCCCGAATAACCTTGATTGTCGGATTCTTATTCTTTTGATAAGGTTTCTTTGTGTTCAGGCCTGATTTAAAACCTCCTCATTTGTTTTCTTCGCTGTCCATGGAATTTTCTGCATACACAAGTGAATTTAAAGCATATGAACTAAGAAACAAAATAATGTACAATTTTCATAATTTATTTTCTTCTTTAAATATTTGTCTAAATGTGCATGACATACTTCTTCAAGCTCCTCCTCAGAAATTTGAGGTGCTGGTAGAACAAGCTTGCTTCTTTTCTTCACTGGCTCCTGGAAACTGTTTTAAAAAAACAACGAATGTTAAATTTAATTCCTATCAAATCTACTATCATGAAATAACAAGTCCTCTAATCTATCAGGAGATTGGTTCTTCTTCTTTTGTCATCACAGTGTTACAGGGTTGTTTTTCCATGTGGTGGTTTTCTGTTTTTGTCTTGCGCTGTTCTAGTGGCTTGGGTGATAGTTATTTTTGCTTTTTGACAGGAAACTGCTATGCCATCTAACCATCTTTTTCGTGGTCTTCCTCTCGCCTTCTTTCCGGATTTCTGTTGTAGAAGACTGTAAAAAGTAGAGTTTGGTTGAATTTTTATTAAGTGGCTGAATCACTTCATTCTTTGTCTCTCAATGTAATTCAAGCAAGGTTCTGTCCCAACTTTTTCTCTTACGTTGATGTTGGTGACTCATGACTTTTCTGGTGTTGGTAACTTTTAGTAGGCATCGCATTTCACGTGTTGTTATTTTTTGCGACTGTGCTTTGGTTAGTCTACTAATAATCTAGATATTTTTTTTATCCTAATTGACAGTTTTAATACTATGTTTAATTAGAATGTCACAAGCAAAGCAGGCCTTCATGCAAAAATCAGTCAGAAGCAGAATCTCATCTGAACTAGTGAAACTATAAAGGTGTTATAGATGTGTACTTACTTTCCTTGACCAGCAATTGCCCCAGGCAAATCATTTTCCTTTCGCTTTTTCTGCTTTTGTTTATCCTTCTTTCTCTCCTTCTGAAAGCAGTAGACACATAGCAACATTAGAAACACATCGACAACAAATTTTAACAGCGTAATATTAGTATATCAACCTTAAACTGTGGACACAGACGCAATAAATAAAAGGGACAATGCTGTGGCAGTGAACTGACATTGACCAAGGCCGTAGTCCCTCACTCTGGTGGAAGCACTGAATCTCTGTAGTCTGGCAAAGAGGGATGGGATTGAGGGAAAGCTGCCGCCTGTATGGTAGTAGTGTGGGCGCAATCACTAATGCTTTGAGATCTGGTGACAACACATATAAACAGAATCCCAGAGTGAATGTGTACATATGTGTCTCCTGACCAAAGCTCTAAAGAGAAGTAACAAGTACAAGTGCAGTATAAATTAACGTAAAATGAAGTGCAAAAACAATGCAACAAATCATCCGAATGTATAAACTTATATCGTCCAAAAATCAATAATCACAGTATATTTGCATGTTCCTGGCAAGTCTGTAAAAAAGCCGATGTGATTTGTCTTGTCCCATGTCAGGGACACAAGGGAAGACTGTAGTAAACTCTGTAACAGAGGCGGAAAGCAGGGGGTGGATAGGGCAGAGTTGGCAAAGCGCAAAACTCAAAGTTGTGATCTAGTGTATATGAAAGTTTTCTCTCTGTGAGAACTGGGGTGGGAAATATCGGCCAAGCACAAAAGCAGAAGTTGTGTTTGAACTTATTCCTCCAACTTTAAGCTAATCAAATTTCAAGAAAAAATGTGTTTGTGAATAACAGTATGTTTCAGTTTTTTCATAAGCCAATTATTTTTTTAAAATGTAACTCGGGATTAAGTTTTCATGTTATTATTTTGTATTGATGTTACTATTAATATTACTTTATTATTATAATTACAATTGCCACATTGCACTAGCACCTCCAGTCATTAGTCAGATGTGTCACAATGAATAAAAGCTTTGGATAACAGTTATATTTAGTACAACTGACTACACCAAAAACTACCTACCTCTTCTTTATCTCTGCGAAGTTCTCCATCAAGATTCTGTTGTCGTAACCGTTTATAATTTGGATTCAATGGGTCATAGATTTCCTGAGATGTATCATAAAAGCCAACAGCAGGTTTCTTTTCAAAAGGAATCTCAGTATTGTAGTCAACACCTCTCTTCCTTCTACGTTTCTGTTTCACACTGTCAAAAATAGATACAAGTTATAAATGTACTTTCACACTGACAATGAATATGCAGTTAAATATACATGCAGCAGACATTTAATGAAGATAAGATAAATGTATTCTCAAAATGTCAATTAAGTAAGGACAGTTATAAGAAACAAATGCTGCTCCCTAGTTCCCAAGCACAAATGTCATTTACTCTGATTTGAACACACTACCTGACTGGAATGGGTTCAATTCCTGGTTGCATATTATATATAGTTTGTGTTTGTTCTTATCAATCAAGTTAACCACTCTTTGTGATCTGTGTAGTTTGTGCCAAGAATGTGAATACATTGCATCCTCGTAAGCTCCCTACAGAGTGTAAGACAGGCACATCTAAATTTTGGCCAAGTATAATACATAATTTTCCTTTCTTCTGTTTAGTGCACATATTTCTAGAGAGCTTGTTCAGACTTTGTTTTGTCGCTATAAGTAAAATTATGTGCCTAAAAGAGTCTAACGGCAAAGGATTGACTTCATTGCACTGTGTTTCCCCATATAGCTCCATCACCGTCGGCAGAAATGGCATGTCATCTATGTGCTAACAATGCATGCCAACTAAGCGGCAAAAAAAAAGGTATCAACATTAGCTACGGCATTCCGACATATCCCTTCAGTAACTAAAGGACATGGATTTTGTTATCAGATATCTAGAACAAAAACACACAAAGTGTACACAGGCTCTTGTGATGAACATTTTATAAAGAAATAAATTATATTGAAACACTTACGCAATTCCAGCAGCTCTCAACTCTCTTCTCTTCTGTAGTGCAGCCAAACGTCTGAAAGATGATCAATCAACATTTCTAACATCAACATTAAGTCATTACAGTTTAGAAACTAATAGCATTATTATATTTTGGAAATGGTCATTTTATAAAACTGCTAGTGTTGTACCAAGTTTTCCATGGTGGCTCAGCACAAATTTAATCTTATGGATGTGAATCGTGAAACATAACACAAACTTTAAAAAAATAAAACTGAAGCTTTTGAAAGAAGGTGTTACAGAAAAATTGTGTCTATGTGGAAAAGATAACAAACTATTTTTTTAAAAACTCCCCAAGTCTGTCAGCTCCTAGAGAAGCAGTGACAATGTGGTCTTTCCCGAACTCTCTGATGGAGATGCTATTTAATAGTGAGGGGTCTGAGACAGGTTACAATTTGTTGAGAGAAATAGATGTGGCTATTTTCTTTGCAGGATCTAAAATATGTGTTTTTGCACTTTCAAAGCACAATTTTAAAACTGGGTTTGCTGTAACCAGACTGCAAATGATGCAGCCTGACACCAAGGTCATCATTTGGAGGTGTAGTAGGGTCTTGGTGGGCTAGATACATTCATCATAATGTTGACTTCTATCATCTCACCACTTAATGCATCCTAGGCCCTGATGTGGTTATATGGCAGCAAACAAAGAAGACAAACAGTGTCAAACATGGCCAATAACAGCAACTAATGAGCAGAAAATCATAACAACAGAGATGAGGTGCCTTAGAAGAGCTGCAGGTGTGACAATAAGAGACAAAATTAGAAATGAAGAAATCAGAAGGAGACTGGATGTGAAACCAGTCATGCAATTCATAAAAGAGCAACAGATTAAATGGTTTGAACACCTGACCAGAATGTCCTGGTATCACCTACCACAGAGAGCCACACAGAAAAAGTATAATGAGTACCACGCAAAAGATGGAACGACGCCATCAAGAACAGCCTTACAAACATGAATATCAGCTTACAAAGTGCCTTAAAACAAGCACACACAAAATTGCTACGTTCACCCCCAACACTTCTATAAAGAAGTAAATGGTGGAAGAGATGAAGAAGAAGAAACAAAGAAGATGAAGAATAGACAAGCTCAATTTAAAAACAAAATAAACAGCAACAGTGGATACATAAAGATGAGATTGTACTATCATCATCCAATAGCTTGTCCTAAGCAGAACTTTGTCATCCTTACAGTCTTTTGGAATTTCTCTCTCTCATAGACCAGATGTCCTGCCTTTGCTGTCATCATGCTAAAATCAAGCAGTAGTTCTGAATCCATCTTCTCTGTTGTCTTCCTTTTTGCCGGTATGCCTACTCCATAATTGTCTTCACATTCCATAAAACTGTTACAGATTTTTAGGACTCTTCTTATTTAGTCTGTTACTGCTTACCTTCCTTGCAGTGATCATACCCGTTCCTGACTGTAGTCATTGTCTCTTTTACAAAGATCGTCTGTCCACCCTTGTGAGTTTGAGACCAGAGCCATTGACACTCAGTAGGCTGCTTCCACACTGAATTCACCACTTGTTCCAATGGCTTCACATAACTCTGCAATGGGGTGGGGTAAAACAGCTACTCCTGTTTAAGTGGTATTCTGTCTAGATGACCTCTAACCCCCAAGGTAGAAGAAGAGTGACTAAGTAAGTAAATATTTTACGCATTAAAAAAAACCAAGAAAATATGCTTCAACAGAGTATAAAACCATATAACAATACCTTGCTTCTTCCAATTGCTTCTCTCTTGCTTTACGTTTTGCCTTCTTGCCCTGTGTGTTGGCAAGCCTAGCTCTGGCCTCTGACAGCATCTCAAGTTCTAGAAGAAACAATTACCAAATTAGGTCCCTCTGGTCAAAATATGTTTCAATTTCATATCAGCATTGCCAAAAATGATTATAAATTCTGCAATGTTGTCAACCATTTTTGCTTTAAAAAATGTTGTGGAAGAATATAATAAGTACCGAGCAAAGATATGCCCATTATATACAAGATTTTATTATGTATATATTGGTTCTGCTTTCTCTATAGGAAAATGCATGAATGAATTTTGTTATTCTGCCACCAGTTCTAGACAAATCATCAGCTATTTTCTATGCTTTAAATAATGCAACTGTATCAAACTTACTGTACAATTAAATAGGCAACACCTTTGAATAAAAACGTTATTTTATTCTAGTTGTAAATTGTCACAAATTACCATCTTCATCCATGTCCACTGGATCTGGTCTAGCTGGTTTCGTTTCTGGATTGGGGTCAATTTCACCTGGCTTGAGCTTTCTTGGATCATCTTCATTGTCTGCTTCTCTATTCTGTGCCTTGTCTCTATAATATTAATTAAATGTTACATTTAATTTTCCAAACGATCTCTTCTCCAAGACTGTATCTTGGTTCAAACAGCAGAATATATATATATATTTACAGAATAACTTTAAATAAATCATTAGCAGAAAATACATCTAAAGTAAGCCTGTATCGCAGGGTAATAAGGAAAGCAGACCTTCATACAAAAATTAATCAGAACCGTCATACCAGGTGCACTGGTTACACCTGAATTAATATAGGCGAACACAAGATGAAAATGAACAGAAACAAGCTAACACATGGGCAGACATCTTGTAAGGAAGCTACGGACTGCCATCACTTTACTCTGTGTGTGACAAAGAATGATAGTTTTGATGTTTCTTGTTTTCGATAACCTAATTGCTTGAAATTATATCTTATTTGCTCATACAGAACAGAGTCCCTGTTGCATTGTATCATAGTTACAGTACAGCAGCAATATCTGTGCCATTCAGTCCAAAATATGAGTTTTCTGTACTGCATTTTTTAGGACAACATTTGCTGTTACTTTTGAATTCCTACTTACTTAGCCAAACTAAACTGCAATGAGGCAGCCTGTCATCAGTGCCACCATTTGAAGTAAATGTCATCATCATTAGCTCTGGTTAGCTGACCCTAATTTCTGTCATCTCATTCCATATTTTTTAAGAGTCACCAAATTGCTTGAACCTAAATTAAGTAATAAGTATTTATTCTCATAACTAGCTAGTGTGTTCCGATTTCTTTCTTACACAGGAAGATCTCAGCGGTGTGCACGAACTCTGTAGCACCAGCAGGGTCCCGATGTAATTTTAGAAGATGATAACAATATTTTGTAGGAATTTATATTTCAATTTCTCTAGTAATCTTTTCCTGGGTAGAAATAAGAACAATTCAGAAACTCAAGTTATGGCCTGTGTACCAATTCCTTTTTTTTTTTTAAGTCATTATGCTAGAGTACAACCAAAATGACACTGTGTACTGGGTTAGCTAAGTATGCCATGACAGCAATGCAGTTAGTGCACTTGCTTCATAGGCATTGGTCCCAGGATCAAATTCTCAGTGAGATTTTTTCCAACCGTAACAGCATCCCAGTCTTAATTGGTATGAGAGAAACACTGGGAAGAATAGACGGTTGTGGCTACATCATCTCCTTTCAACTCCCAATGGAGCACAAATCTTAAACAAACTTCTTCCAGCTCTTCCTCTCTCCTGCCATCCCTTCCAATTCTTTGCATGTTTTACCTATCCTTTTAATATCAGCTTCCAGCTCTCTTCTCCAGGTATGTCTAAGCCTTCCATTACTCCTCTTTCCTCGGGTTCCAAAAGTGTCTGTCTTGCAATGATACCTCATGTGCCAATGATCAAATAACAAAATATGGGCCTAACGCTATATTCCTCAATATACTGCACGGTTAGAGAATTGGTTCTTTATTTGTTTATGTGTCTCATGACAAGAACAATTAACCCTTTCAATATGTAATTTTTTTTTGTACATTTATATTGCAATGTATACTGAATTAGTCAGTTAACTGGCATTGCAACATCTTTAAAAATTCACAAAGCCAGTATATCAGCTCAGAAGTGCAAAAGGGTTAATCCATATTTTTCTAAAATAAAAGTTTAATTTTTTAGAAAGCATGAATGTGGGGAAGAGTTTGAGGTATAAAAATATACAGAGATATCTGGATGAACAATTAGTTCATGATGGAGAGAAATAGAGAGAAGATATACAAAATAAGAAGAAACTGTAATAGTTAAAATGTTCACCTACAGTAAGTATTCATAATGCTCCAAGCATTGTGCAGCTGTTCTTCCAATAATTGGCGCTATAGTTCTCCACTGTGTTGGCATCAGTTTTGCCAAATGCAACAACTTTTCCTCTTCTTCTCGGCTCCATTCTGTTTTCTTGATACTTGGATCCAGCCATTCGTACCTAGCATGAAAATTATATAAATGAAAATGTGCAAAATTACAACATGTACGATAATAGGAGACAATGGAGATAATTGTAAATAATAAAACATAAGGATATACAATTAGTAAGGACAACTAAGAAAATTCACGTCTCCCACACAATAAATTGCATTCTAAAACAGCAAAATAAATTAACATATCAGCAAGATGCAGCTTGGTCGGTGAACAAATAAAATACAAGAAAACAGTGAGAACCATACAATTAAACAAAGATATGCATATAGGAATAATTACAAACAAAATTTGTAAAGAAACTTAGGGATACGCTGTCGATAAGAATGTTACAGTAAAAATGTGAAGCAGGGTATCTATACAAAAGTAATTTAATTATATCTTCTTCTTCGAGCCCTCCATATCGACCACTTGTTAACCACTCTGTGTGATTTGTATATGATCTGATCCTAAGAGCGATTGTACGTTGTGTCTATAATTAGACCAGCACATCCGATTTCTGCAATGTTTTTTATTTACTAGAGTAGTTTCCCTAGGTCCTACATCTGACACCTCTTACATCATGCCTTGTAGGTCACAGTAGTACTATATTCTTTGCTTCCCTTGTAGGCCCAGCACCACATGGGCGATTTAATTATATAACTGTATATATACATTGCAACCAAACAAACGAGAGATAAAATAGAAATTACCTCTGAAGCCGGAGAAGGCATGTCTGTATAGTAAGAGACACTGATAAAAGGAAAACAGGCATTCACACAAAAATCAGTCAGAAGCGTCAAACCAGCACACTGACTACGCCTGAATTCATAGTGGGTGAAAGCATGAATAAGAAGAAAATATAAATAATAGTCTCTTTTAATAGTATAGTAGGTCTCTTTCAGTCCTGAAGGACCATAGAGCTGTGCTGTTAGATATGTACTTTGCAGAAAAAATGACATAAGTCTTTGTAAATTATGGATACCAATAAGAAATTTGATAAATTATTTTTAAAAATAAACAAATCTACTTACCATCTGGCTTTACATTGCTTGGCGGATTTTCTGTGCAATAATGAAGCAATTCGTGCCCATTGATTCTTGCCATATTTCATAACAGCCGCTTTAAGAATTTCATCCTGTAGAAAATAATTTTGTTGGGGTAAATGTGCATCAGCATGTATTTCACAACTGAAAAATGTGTCCTGAAAGGCATGCATAATTTAGTGCTCTTTCAGCAATATCTAAGAGTGAAATCTCCTGTACACTTTCCTTGGTTGATACTTAGGGATCCAGTTTCAGCACAAGTACTGTGCTGTCCGTGACAGTCATCTTGACCAGTGTCAACTATTTGTCAAAGTAACTTGATCCTGACAGTTTATGTTTTACGTGTTATGCAATTACTTGCGGTGTTTCAAGAATGAGACATCTCTGCATTACTTAATGTGTTGAAGAAACAACGACGTGACAGTTAACTGGTTAGTCATGCTAGTGTGATTGATCTAGGCAAGTTTTGTCACATCTGCTGTTACAATGTTCAATACAACAAAATAAAAACAATACAGCATGAAACTAATTTTATAGATAAATGTAAATGATATGTGTCGATAGTAACTGAGGAATATGTTCCTTATCCATAATTGTCTTCCAGGAGAGGTAGATTAGCACTTTGGAATTTGGGAGACTCATCGGTCACATAAGAATGCATCAAACTCGTGCGCTAAATTACTGTAGATAATTCTTTTTCAGAGGACCATGACTAAGATAAAGTCACAGTATTGATGCTATAGATCACTTCTATAGAGGAAACACAAGTTACACTCTGTAGTTAGTGTGGAGACTGTCACAGGCTAGTGAGTTTAAACCTGAATAAAATGCATTAAGAAATCAGGTGTTGATTCAAATAAAGTGAAATATAGCTGGAATGTTGCAAACCACAGCACAATGTAACTAGTCACTGGCTCAGATCATAATGAGTGGTTTATTCTAGAGTGAATGCAGAAGAAGAATATGGTTGTTTGATATTTCATATGTTAGAAGAGTTATGCCAGAACAGAAGTAAAGATCCCTCTCTAGAGTTTTATATCCTGCTAGATGCACATGCAGAAATTTGCAGTTTTGAAATATCTGGCAGATTTGCTTCAAAGGTACAGCTGGGAGTGTTGGGTATTGATAGGGGAGACATACTCATACTGGTAGACTGTAGGTAGTGGATACTAACTGATGATCATACTTTGATGCCACTTTTAGATTGATGAAATCTTGCAACTAAATAAATAAGAAATCAAACGCTTCTAGTTTCACAAGTAGGATATGGCATTGGTCCATGGCATATGCTGCAGAGTCCGATAAGGTTTGTTTTACTGTACGTGGCTTATCAATTTATTATTCACATGACATGGCACTGGTGCATGAAAATCATTAATAATTGTTATTGAGGTATCCCCCCGTATTGTATTATGATATAATCATGTTTGATGTATTTCTGTATCTGCATGATGAGTGCATGCCATGGTGTGATGACTCAATGAGGATCGAAACTGTTTATCTATGGGTTTGTGGATATATTGTAGACGAAGTAAATTTTCAAAAGTATTGCAATAAGTACTGGAGTTCAACTCGACTCGAGTTAGCGAGTTACACACAACACAGACAACACACACCGGTCTAAATTCAATCAATAAAATTGATATTGATTTGCAAACTCAGAAATTGAAAATAAACCAAAATAACAAAATTTGAATAATTGTTTCTTTGCGTTTTGCTGAACCTTACCTCTGTGTTCCTCCAGACACCACCTTTGATCATAATACGCGGCATTGTATATGTTTGTCTCTAGCGTTTTACAATAACTGGGGAAAAAACACAATGTTTAAAATTATAATTCAGGTTTGCTCGTCTGTTCACCGTTCGCATAAACCGGAAATGAACTAAACATTGTATTAAACATTCTTCGTGTATATATGAGATTAACATAAATTGTGTCGATAGACTCGACTTCCGATTACTGTTTTGTAACACCACTGTTGTCACACAAAGAGATACCGCTAACAACTAAAGCAAATCTCATAAGAACGATTTTCTGACCAACACTATGTTACCAGTGTCAAACATGGCCAATAGCAGCTAATGAGCGGCAAATCATAACGCAGAGATGAGGTGTCTTAGAAGAGCTGCAGGTGTGACAATAAGAGACAAAATTAGAAATGAAGAAATCAGGAGACTGGATGTGAAACCAGTTATGCAATTCATAAAAGAACAACAGATTAAATGGTTTGGACACCTGACCAGAATGCCCTGGTATCGCCTACCACAGAGAGCCACACAGAAAAAGTATAATGAGTACAAGGCAAAAGGAAGACCACGCAAAAGATGGTGCGACGGCATCAAGAACAGCCTTACGAACATGAATATCAGCTTACAAAGTGCCTTAAAAAGCACACACAAGATCACTACATTTCACCCCCAACACTTCCATAAAGAAGTAAATGGTGGAAGAGAAGAAGAGGATAGAAAATTGTGCAAGTAATGTATTTACGTACGTAGAATGTATCCATTATTTTCTCCTGCAACGTGTTTATAAACCTTGATTCGCTAACATAGAGTAGTTTGATCAGCAAGCATGCTCTTTACACAGCAACTTAGTATTGATGGTCAATCATCATGGTCGTCCACAGAAATGTGTCCAGGAAAGGAACAAAATTATGTTTTAGTTGGTAGTTTACTACACAGAAATGTGTCCAGGAGGGAGACAAAATTAAGTTTTAGTTGGTAGTTTACTACACAGAAATGTGTCCAGGAGGGAGACAAAATTAAGTTTTAGTTGGTAGTTTACTACACAGAAATGTGTCCAGGAGGGAGACAAAATTAAGTTTTAGTTGGTAGTTTACTACACAGAAATGTGTCCAGGAGGGAGACAAAATTAAGTTTTAGTTGGTAGTTTGCTACACAGAAATGTGTCCAGGAGGGAGACAAAATTAAGTTTTAGTTGGTAGTTTACTACACAGAAATGTGTCCAGGAGGGGGACAAAATTAAGTTTTAGTTGATAGTTTACTACACAGAAATGTGTCCAGGAGGAGGACAAAATTAAGTTTTAGTTGGTAGTTTACTACACAGAAATGGAGAAGACCAGATTCACAAAATACCGTATTTTAAAAAAACATTGTCCAGGGGATGACACTTGCCCCACTCTTGCCTTAACTTATGGCCGCCCATTGTCAGCATGCTATTCTATCACACGTTCTGCGATAGCCTGGCACATGGTTGTTAATACCATGCCGACTCTCATGTGCCTCTAACAGTACCTAACAAAGATCTGGCTAAAGTTTGTTAATGCCATGCCGATTCTCCTGTGCTACTCAGCACCTAACAAAGATCTGGCTAAAGTTTGTTAATGTCATTCCGATTCTTCTGTGCTACTCAGCACCTAACAAAGATATGCGCCAGAGATCAGCTAGGATAGCTCAAGCAAAACAGCTTTCATTAAAATAAAGAACATTCTGTAAGGAAATTCACTAACGACGACGCTACTAAAAATAATATCCCAATGCTTTATTTAACCAATACTTTTGTATCGCAGCGAATCATAGACAATGTACAAACAACTAATAAGTTCGTTGAAAGTTACAGAGATGTTGTTTTACATATGAAATATTTTTTAAGTTGTTGTTAGTTACAAACATTAAAAAACAAAATTGAAGCTTTTGAAACAAGATGCTATAGAAAGTCCTTAGAACATCCTGGACAGAGAAGAGAAGAAACAAAGACATCTTAAAAGACCTGAATATCAAGGAGCATTGGAGCATAAATAACATCATGTCCGGAAGATGAAATATTTTGGCCACATTAAACGCCACAGTGGGATGGAGAGAAAGGTAATGGAAGGCATGGTTCCTGGAAAACGAGACAGGGGACGAAAATGGCAGCAGGACATCAAAGAAACCTTGAACATGACGCTGGAAGAGGCAGGAGAATTTGCAAGAGACAGAGAGCTTTTCAGGTGATCTGTGATGAATGCGACGTTCCGTAAGGGACATGCACGACCGTCTGCCCAGCGTGTTCGTAGCGCGTTGGACTACGGGTGACTATCCTCTGTGTGTGCGGGTCAATTCCGCGGGATGGCAGAAAAAGCCACAGATTCCCAGATTTACGGTGTTCGTGGCACCGAACCGAAGGGTTACGATGTCCATGGCACCGAGCCGAAGAGCTGAAAGCTCAAGTGCTTCGGATCGGAAAAAAAAAAAAAAGGGACATGCTACTACTTGATGTCAGTAAAAAAGACGAATGGTGAGGATTTAAAAGAGGTTTGCACACAGCGCATCTAGCCAAACCTGATCAAACTAATAGAAACAAGGCAACAATGGGTTTTTCCCCCCGAGACACATAATGTGATGAAGGCAGATGGAGAAGATGCTTGATGGCTTGACACGGTGGTTTGTCAAGAGCTCAGCGCAAGAACAGATCAACTGTACTAGAGAGAGAGAGAGAATCGTGGAGAGATATGATCACATACACAGGCAGGAACGGTACTTGAAGATACGACATTCTGCAAGTCAAGAGTGGAATTGGCCCTCCGTTTTTCCTGTTTACTTTGGGAAAGGAATGTGCAGTATATACAATGTATCTTGTCCTACCGCTGACATAGATGATCATGAATACACCAAAAGATTAATTAATCTGTTCCGTATCTTCCCAAGTTTTGTTTATGTTCCTTCCTCCTTCCTTTCGTTCGCTTGAAATATGTCTATATATTCAATGTTGTCTCTTGTATGAACTTCACTGTCTTTGTAGCTCACACAGAGGTCCGTGTAGTTTTATGTCGAGTGTTGTTTCGTTAGGCCAGTGAGTATACTCGTTTATATATTTCGTGAGGCCTCAGTGTATCATATTTGGGGCAGTCTTGAAGTATGTGCTCTGCAGTCTGGTTTGCCTGTCCACATGTACACATGGCTGAATTGCCAATCTTGAATTTTGTATACATGTGGCTGCGGAGCCGATTGTGTCCTGTTCTAAGGCGCAGAATCACAACTTGTTCCAATCTGCTATTATAGTAATCGTCTTGTGTTGGTATTTGTGGCTTTCTCATTGATTTAATCATCCTTTTCTTTTGGTGGTAGGTAACTGGCACATCCGGCTGCTCTCCTGCAGCACCTTCCTTAGCCAATCGGTCTGCTGTTTCATTTCCTGGTATTCCACAGTGAGAGGGTATCCACTGCAAGACGACCCTGCGATGCTTGGACAATTTAGACAGTAGGGTCTGTAGACCTGGCAATTTTCTGGACTGAAGTGCTTGGAGTGCTGATTTTGCATCAGTCAAAAATACAACAGGTTGAGGATCGGGTCTGGTATTCAACAGTTTTTCAGTTGCCACCTTGATTGCCTGTATTTCTGCATCATAGTTGTGACAGAATTTCCCCGTTGGCACTTTAATCGCATCTCTAGCGTTGTTTGGGTATTCTATGTACACTCCTGCTCCTCCATTCTTCACTGCATTTTCTGCAGACCCATCCGTGTATACCCGGACCCAGAGGTCATGTGGGTATTCTTCATCAAGTAAACTGAGAGTGACTGTCTTGCGTTGTATGCTGTTCTGCTCATCCTTGTCGAATATTCCTTTCACTTCTGTCTGGATACATACTTCTGGTTCAGTCTCCTCTCTCCAAGGGTTTGCTCTGGCACAGACTTTAGGAGAATGCCAACTTTTGGTAGGTTTGAGGTTTGCTTATTCAGTCTTTTGGCCTGGTGAATAAAGCTGCTTCTTTTCAGCCGCCCAATGCTAGATTTTGGAATCTGTTTTCCATTGGGTGGCTTGGCATACTCAGAAACTTTTCTGCCTGCGTCATCACTTTTGTGTCTCTGCGTTCTCTCAGTGCTTGTATTCCCCCACTCTTTCCATCTCCACTATTGGTGTTGTTTTCATTGCTCCTGTGATGACACGAAGCGCCTAGTTTTGCACCTTATCCAGTTCCCTAATGTGGTATTTGATGCTGGACACCATGCAGCTGACCCATATTCCAGGTGTGGTCGTATGCGCTGCTGATAAATATTTTTAAGTATTTTTGACTGGCGCCCCATGTGGTTCCACTTAATTTTCTCAGGATTTGTTTATGTTTATCTCCTCAAAGAATTTATATGTTGTCACTAAAACCGAAGAATTGACTCAATTGCACGGGGTTTTACTCCTAGGTCCCTCTCCACCGAAATGGTACAACATCTGCCAAGAGTATTGCACGAACTTCGTAGCTCCGGCACCTATCCCATGTTTCTCTGGAAAACATGCACACGTGAACAGAACTGCGTGGTCTGAGTACAAACTCATGACATTCGGAACTCAAGGCAATGGTTTAATCACTTAACTACAGAGACCAACGTATATATTGTTATTTGACTTATTCCGCTCCTCGTGGAGCTACAGAGACCAACGTATATATTGTTATTTGACTTATTCCGCTCCTCGTGGAGCTACAGAGACCAACGTATATATTGTTATTTGACTTATTCCGCTCCTCGTGGAACTACAGAGACCAACGTATATATTGTTATTTGACTTATTCCGCTCCTCGTGGAGCTACAGAGACCAACATATATATTGTTATTTGACTTATTCCGCTCCTCGTGGAGCTACAGAGACCAACGTATATATTGTTATTTGACTTATTCCGCTCCTCGTGGAGCTACAGAGACCAACGTATATATTGTTATTTGACTTATTCCGCTCCTCGTGGAGCTACAGAGACCAACATATATATTGTTATTTGACTTATTCCGCTCCTCGTGGAGCTACAGAGACCAACATATATATTGTTATTTGACTTATTCTCCTCCTGTGGAGCTCAGAGACAAGTATATAATTTTGACTCTATCTCCGCAGCCCTTCCTGTACGAACCAATCGGTATATTGTTTATTTACTGTATTCCACCGTGAGAGTCACAAGAGACCATAGCTTGGATAATTTTAGACAGTGCGTCTGTAGACTGGCAATTTCGACTATATGTTAGTTTGATTTTGCATCAGTCAAAATACAACAGGTTGAGGATCAGGTCTGAGTATTCAACATTTAGTTGTATCTGACTTGATTGCCTGTTTCTGATCATAGTGACAGAATTTCTGTTAGACTTATCGCATCTCTGAGCGTGATATGGGTATTTATTTACATTCCTGCTCCTCCATTCTTCACTGCATTTTCTGTTGACTCCATCTCGTGTATACGGACCACAGAGTCATTGTTATTGACTTTTCATCAGTAAACTGAGAGTGACTGTCTATTATTGTATGTGATTTCTCTCATCCTTGTCAGATATTCCTTCACCTGTCTATGATTACTTTGTTCATTCCCTCCTCAGGGTGCTCCACAGACTCAAATCAACTTTTGTAGTCTGAGTTTGCCTATTCAGTCTGGCCTGGTGAATAAAGTTTGCTTTTTCCAGCTACAGACCCAATGTGATTTTTGAACTGTTTCCATTGGGTGGTTGCATACAGAAACTTTTTGTTATCACTTTTATGTCTCTGCTTTCTCTCAGTGATGTATTCCACACTTATCTACTATTGTTTGTTTTCATTGCTCCTCGTGAGACACGAAGCGCCGTTTCACCTTATATTTTTAAATGTGATTTGATTCTGACACTCGTGACACATGACCATATTCATGTTTGATTTTTCGCCCTGGCTGCAGAAATATTATTTGTTTTTTGACATCGCCCTCATGTGGTTACAGTAATTTCCAAGATATTGTTTATTGTTTATCTCCTCAAAGAAATTTATTTTGTTGTCACTAAAGCCGAAGAGACTCAATTGCATTTGTTTTTACTCTTCCTCTCCACTGGAGACTGGTACAACACTGCCAAGTATATGCAGATTGTTATTGGACTCTTTTCCATGTTTCTCTGGAAGCTACACGGAACAATATACTATGGTGTTTTGAATACCAACCCCTCGTGACTTTCGAACCAAGCAATTTTTTTGACTATTCCCCTCTAGCTACAGAGACCAACGTATATATTGTTATTTGACTTATTCCGCTCCTCGTGGAGCTACAGAGACCAACGTATATATTGTTATTTGACTTATTCCGCTCCTCGTGGAGCTACAGAGACCAACTTATATATTGTTATTTGACTTATTCCGCTCCTCGTGGAGCTACAGAGACCAACTTATATATTGTTATTTGACTTATTCCGCTCCTCGTGGAGCTACAGAGACCAACGTATATATTGTTATTTGACTTATTCCGCTCCTCGTGGAGCTACAGAGACCAACTTATATATTGTTATTTGACTTATTCCGCTCCTCGTGGAGCTACAGAGACCAACGTATATATTGTTATTTGACTTATTCCGCTCCTCGTGGAGCTACAGAGACCAACGTATATATTGTTATTTGACTTATTCCGCTCCTCGTGGAGCTACAGAGACCAACATATATATTGTTATTTGACTTATTCCGCTCCTCGTGGAGCTACAGAGACCAACGTATATATTGTTATTTGACTTATTCCGCTCCTCGTGGAGCATACGGCCTCAACAGTTGCTCGTCACTCTTCTCGGTATCTGGCTGTTTTCTTTATGGTCTCCCAGGATAGTCGAGTACTCTTGAGTTCCTCGCTCCCCAACCTTCATCTTATTGACAACACTCAATTAGTATGTATATTACACCGATTATTATGCTGTCTTTGTATATATATACTTGATCGAGGTTGTGTGTGTTTCTTGATTCAATTTACAAATACCGTTATTGAAGGATTAATGTATTTGAAGGCAAGTGTTACAGAAGAGTACTCGAATACCATGATAACCTGATGCCTTGTCAGGTCGGTTGGGGACAGCACAAGGCTGGCGGAGAGCGAACCCAGTAAACGCTAGCTAAAACCGGACACATCGCTGAAGGATAAGCACCAAAGCTCTTAATGGCGCTAAAGATGTGACGAAGCACACCCATGCTAAGGCTGCATGAATCAGATTTCCACATGAATATATTTTAATTTAGAAAATAATAAATACAGATTATACATTATTTTTGGTGGGGCCTGGCCTCACTGGCCCTTAATGACGAGCCGCCACTGTATATCATCATCAACATCAAATAGCTTGTCCTGAGCAGAACTTTGCCCCCTCCTTTCCTAACAGTCCTTCGGAATGTCCCTCTCACATAGGCCGGATGTCCTGCCTCTGCAGCTGTCATGCTAAAATCGTTAGTCACATCATGAATCCATCTTCACCGTGGTCGTCCTCTTCTACTCTTTTCCAGAATGCATCCTTCTATAATGGTCTTCTCCAACCCTTCGTGTTTCTTTATATGTCCAAAATAATTCAATTTTCTCATTCTTATGTGTAGCATCAACCAGTTTTCTTTTCTTTTGAGTTCTTTCTAGATACATTCATTTGTTCTCTGTCCAAGATATACAGAGGACTCTTCTGTAACACCTATAGTCAAAAGCACATATATGGTTTTTTTCACTGGCTTGTTAGATGTCCATGTTTCACAGCCATAAGTTGCTACTGAGAGTATGCATGCTCTTATTATTCTGATCTTTGTTTTCCTATCACGTTCCATTCCATAAAGTTTAAATAAATACGTTGTTATATGTTTACTAGAATTACTACCAAGCTTTGTATGATATTTACATGGGAAATTTGTCCGACCATGACGGCTCTCAAGCCGAAACAGCTTCAATTCGCTACCAGAAAAACACTGGTAAGTAAAAGCGACAGGCGGGATATTGATTACATTGCCTACTGTGAGCCGTAGGTCAAAGAAAAACAGACACAACACAGTATTCATCTATCTATCGCCTGACTGAACACGCTACACATGTTTAACCAACTTAACTAATGCATAAATAGATAAACAAACACGTACAAGTTGAAAATGGTAGCGGTGACCTACACATTTACGTAGATATCTTTCTTCTTTTGTTGTTACACTGTTACCGGGTTGTTGCCCAGTGTCGTAGTTTTCTGTTTCTGTCTTGCGCTGTTTCGGTGGCTCGGGTGATTGTTATTTTTACTCATTGACAGGATTCTGATATGAGCAAAAATAACAATTCTGCAGGTATTCTTCTTCTCTTCCATCATTTACTTCTTTATAGAAGTGTTGGGGGAAGGGGTAATGATCTTGTGTGTGCTTGTTTTTTTCTTCTTCTTCTCTCGTACGGGAAAATTAATTCAGGCGAAAGTCATGACGCCTGGTATTGCGCTTCTGACTGATTTTTGCTTGAGACCTAAAATTAAGCTTTTACATGCGCCCCTCAACCATACGGACAGCCTCGTTGACCTTAGAGGTACATGAAGCGTAGATACTTCAAGAGTGATCGTTACAGACCTTAGAGGTACATGAAGCGTAGATACTTCAAGAGTGATCGTTACAGACCTTAGAGGTACATGAAGCGTAGATACTTCAAGAGTGATCGTTACAGACCTTAGAGGTACATGAAGCGTAGATACTTCAAGAGTGATCGTTACAGACCTTAGAGGTACATGAAGCGTAGATACTTCAAGAGTGATCGTTACAGACCTTAGAGGTACATGAAGCGTAGATACTTCAAGAGCGATCGTTACAGGCCTTAGAGGTACATGAAGCGTAGATACTTCAAGAGTGATCGTTACAGACCTTAGAGGTACATGAAGCGTAGATACTTCAAGAGTGATCGTTACAGACCTTAGAGGTACATGAAGCGTAGATATTCAGGTGATCGTTACAGACCTTAGAGGTACATGAAGCGTAGATACTTCAAGAGTGATCGTTACAGACCTTAGAGACATGAAGCTAGATATTCAAGAGTGATCGTTACAGACCTTAGGTACATGAAGCGCTAGATACTTCAGAGTGATCTTACAGACCTTAGGTACATGAGCGTAGATACTTCAAGAGTGATCGTTACAGGAAACCTGTTGTCTGTGTCTTCTTCTTCTTCCTCAACACTCCATATTGTCAACTCTCTGTGTGATTTGTATGTGACCTGAGCCTAAGAGCGATTGTACGTTGTGCCAGTTATGCGCATATAAGTAGGTCGGCACATCCGATTTCTGCGCTGCTTTTTATTTACTAGGGTAGCATCCCTAAGGCCCACATCAGTCGCCTCTTACGATATGCATTGTAGGTTGCAGTGGTACTATTCTTTGCTTCCTTGCGTGCCCGCACCACAAGGTGCTGTTGTCCGTGTAACTCTTGCCTTGAGTCCTCGTACCATTGGTACTTTTACGGCCAGAGTTAATTAGTGAAGTGCGACTTCTCTATCGAATTTCCTACATTTGGTGAGATCGTTTCGTACGCATCGTAAGATATCAACTCTTTAATGATCTTTTAGTGGTGTAAATTTGGGCTTGGATCTACACCAAAGAGCATTAGCTTACTTTGCGCTGACTGGGTGAGGTCGTTCCTGTGCTTGTGCTTGTTTGTTGCTCTTTGTAAGCTGCTATTCATTTTCGTAAGACTGTTCTTGATGCCGTGGCTCCATCGTTTGCGTGGTCTTCCTCTTTCATTGTACTCATTATAATTTTCCTGTGTGGCTCTCTATGGTAGGCGATACCAGGGGATTCTGTCAGATGTCCAAACCATTTAATCTGTTGTTCTTTTATGAATTGCATGACTACGCCCCCTACACATCTATAAAGAAGTAAATGGCGGAAGAAAAGAAGAAGATGAAAGAACAACAGATTAAATGGTTTGGACACCTGACAAGAATGCCCTTATATCGCCTATCACAGAGAGTCACACAGAAAAGTATAATGAGTACAAAGCAAGAGGAAGACCACGCAAACGTCTGCAGGTATAAGCTTTTCAAAGTTCATGGTTCTAGAATGTGGCATTCTCCAGTTTTATTCATGTGAACCTCAAATAGACATTGAGTTTCTCAAATAAGATGTGCCTGTACGTGTATTCATTCCTACGCCCATGTGTTGCCGGGTCCACATGGGGAGCAAAGAATAGTAAAACTGCGACCTACATGGCATGTTGTAAGAGACGACTGAAGTAGGGGACTAGGAAGCTACCCTACTAAATAAAAGCGTCTCAGAAATCGGATGTGCTGGCCTACTTGTAGATGCATACCTGGCTCGTTGCCCGTCTCTATCTGTCTGCCTGCCTGCATGTCTGTACATGCGTCCGTCCGTCCATATCTCTATCTCTACCTGTCTGTCCGTCCGTCCATATCTCTATCTCCCTCTATCTGCCATGTCTGTCTGTCCATCCGTCCATCCATCTCTACCTCTATCTGTCCTTGAAAAGAGGACCTATTTAGGCTCAGATCACATACAAATTTTTAAAAAAGTGGTTTAACAATCGGTCGATATGGAGCGCTGGAAGATAGAAGAAGAATATGTTGCTACTTTCCTCCATCTGTCCATCTATCATTAAGAAACTAAACCGATGTGTTCGAAATAAGATGTTAACAAACAAATTCTTCAAACGCCCTGCACGGAGAAGAGAAAAAACAATGACATACTTACAAATCAAGGAGTATAGGCTCATAAACAACATGTCCTGCAAAATGAAGTATTTTTGTTACATCACACGATTCGGTAGTGTTGGAGAGAACATTAATATAAGACATGGTTACTATGGATAGAGGCAGGAGAAGACCAAGATGAAGGTGGCAGGAGGACATTAAAGAAACATTGAGCGTGACGTTAAAAGAGTCGGGAAAACCTGCTAGAGACCAGTGGCGGCTCGTCATTAAGGGCCAGTAGGGCCGGGCCCCACAAAATATAATGTATAACGTGTATTTATTATGTTATAAATTCAATAATTAGCAACCAAACCATGATTTTTCCGAAAATGTCTGGCCCCAACAAAATGATCACGAGCTGCCACTCTAGAGACAGAGGTTTCTGGTGTTTTGAAAGCGACGTTCTGTAATTTATATGCTACTTAATGATAAGTCCATCTAGTTACATTTCCATGCATGTGTACGTATATCTTTCAATATCTCCTATCTAATATCTATTAGTCTAGATATCAATGTGTGTGTCTTGTATAAACGTCAGTTCATCCTTGCCAGCATCCTTCTCTCCAGTCCATCTAGTTACATTTCCATGCATGTGTACGTATATCTTTCAATCTCTCCTATCTACGATCTATTAGTCTAGATATCAATGTGTGTGTCTTGTATAAACGTCAGTTCATCCTTGACAGCATCCTTCTCTCCAGTCCATCTAGTTACATTTCCATGCATGTGTACGTATATCTTTCAATCTCTCCTATCTACGATCTATTAGTCTAGATATCAATGTGTGTGTCTAGTATAAACGTCAGTTCATCCTTGCCAGCATCCTTCTCTCCGACTATCAAATCATAGTCCATTGTTTTCCTAAGTCAATATCTTACAAATAAGAACAGGCTCATATCATCTAACACAAAGCTCAGGATATTTCGCTCAAATGGGAAATCTGTGTTGATGTATAGCTAGGGAACATGGCGAGTCACAGAGTTAAAAAAGATTCAGATCTTTGTCAATAGATGTCTTCGACGGATTCTCAGACTGAGATGGTATGACAGAGTTGCAAACAAAGACCTGTGGATAAGAAAAGATCATGTTATGTTATGTTATGTGATCGACATCATGGCACATTGAAAATTCCCATTCGCGATCTGTCCTCCGCTGCAGCAGCCATCCCAAAGTCCATTTGCTCACAGTACCCATGAGAAGTTGGTTAGTATATCTTCTCTCACTACCACGAAGACGACACAGTCTGGCATGTCCAAACTTAATGCCTAATTCTTGAACTCGTTTCAGTGTCTGAGACTTGTCCATGTCACATAATTGAGAACTTACCGTATTGATAAGAACAGAACAGGAATCCATGATGACCCAGGTCAAGAGGAGAAAATGGTGATGGGTTGGACATACCCTACGAGTGACATAGTCAAGTGTTACTAGAAAAGAACTTGAGTCAAACCAACAAAGACAACGGAAAAATGTAACATCCTAAACATATCTGGAGACGGAATCTTCTTGAGTAACTGAGGGATGCTAGACTGTTCTGGAAGACCACAAAGAAAACAGCCAGAGATTGAGAAAAGTGGTGAACAACTGTTGATTGGGGCTCTATGCTCCACGGGGAGCGGGTAAGAATAAGAGTAAATAATTAAGTCCTTTGAATGTGCAGTTGGGTTCTTAAGAAAGTGTAATCATGTCCAGATATGAATGAGCGAGAGATGAACTTGTGACCTAAATGATTAGATTATAAGTAGTCACTTTGTGGTCACCGATAACGGAGGTGATAACATGGTGTGGTAGTGACAATATGCCGTACAGTGGCGGCTCGTCATTAAGGGCCAATGGGGTCCGGCCTTACCAAAAATAATGTATAACGTGTATGTATAATGGGTACAAAGCAAAAGGCGGCCACACAAAGATGGACCTCAGAGATAACAGGCAACGAAAGAGACTATCTACGAAGCCATACTAGGGCCCGTTTTAGAAATTTGGTCCTGACCTGATACATGTGTGTAGTGACATGCGACAGTGCCTCGAAAAGAAACAAAAATAATGTATAAAGTGTATTTATTATTTTATAAATTAAAATATAGCAACCAAAAACCATGATTTATCCGGAAAAAATGTCTGGCCCCACCAACAAAAATGATCACGAGCCGCCAATAATGCCGTAGATATTCTATGATTCGAGGCCAGCTTACACCAACAAAAATTTGGTGTGGTCGGCGGTTGGACTACAGGAAACACGATCCTTTACTTGGGGATCTTCTTATTCTTGCATTCGCCCGCTATGAATTCAGACGTAGTCAGTGGCCTGGTCCCCGAGTGGTTACCGGGGCCCAAATTTGGGGTGTAAAGAATAGAAACACTGGTACCTGCCATGCATGTCGTAAGAGGCGACTAAGGAGGTTTGGTTGAAATCGGATGCCCGTGTCCTAAACATGTAGAAGTCTATGCGTTTAGGGCCTACCAAACCAATGTGCAACGTATACATGTTTTTGGTAAAGATCAAACATATCCAAAGAGTGATTAAAATTGGTCGTAAAGAACGAACGTAAAGAAGAAGTACGCCTGGTATATCGCTTCCTGACTGATTTTTGTGTGAAAGCCTGCTTTCCTTATTATCAGTGTCCTTGACCATACAGGAGCGCCTTCATCAACTTTAGAAATAGCTTGAATATATAAATTACATGTATCACTGAAGTCGGCATAAGTCTCGCCTGAATAGCGAGGGACGCTAGGGAAAAGGAAAGCATACAATGGCGAAAAATCAGTAGGATGCGCCCTATTATGTGCCATGACTACGTCTGAATTCATAAAAGAACAGACAAAAAGACATACACGGATGTAAATATGTTTCTTGTTACACGCTAACAATTGTTCATCTGTAAAAAAATAAGAAACAAAACAAAATATTGTCATTTAGTATAACAATACAGAACATATTAAGTGGGAAGGAAGAAGAGGCGGAAGTCTGAACTTAACTTTCATTTTGTGAATGCAGAATTTTTCAGTATAAAGTAAAGTATAACGGACGATATCCGGATAGACTTTCAACAAGGAAGAAAGAACATTAACGATATTAGACCTTACAATCTCGTAGCGGATTTGGTCGTCGAGTAGTTTTCTTACTAATAATAATAGTCGTGTCGATTAGGGGGAAACGTAAAGAAGGAAATTAATTCGTGACGATATTTAAGAGCATGTTCACGGTATAGATACAATAGCTTCGACATTCCAAACCGATTATTGGTCACAGGGGGAAAAGGACATACCACACGAAGATTTAATTCCCTTGTACCAGCTAGTGTCGTAAACGTCAACATTTGGTAACGGTCCACTGTTGTTTTTGCGTTGACAGACGACACAAATTTGTTGACAGTCTGTTTATTAATTCAGACATGCGCATTAGCTAAAACAAAAAGTTGTGAACTCAATTATACAGTGCCTGATCTTTGCTTTCACGAGTGTTGTGTTTTTAGTGGACGGTAGCTTATTCTAGTGTCTCACCATCATGCCTGTGTTTGATAAAACAAATAAACAAGGTAAGTCTATTTATCTGCCTATCTGCATGTCTACGTGTCTGTCCGTCTGCATGTCTGCCTGTCTCTCTATCTGTATATCTGTCTGCCTGTCTCTCCATCTGTCTGTCTCTCTATCTGCCTATCTGTCCGTCTGCCTCTGCGCTCTGCCTGTCCCTATCTGTCTGTCGGTATGCCTGTCTCTCTATCTGTCTGTCTGTCTCTCCATCTGTATGCCTGTCTCTCTATATGTCTGTCTGCATGTCTCTCTATCTGTCTGTCTGTCTGTATGCCTGTCTCTCTATATGTCTGTCTATACGTCTGTCTGTATGTCTGTCTATTGTATGTCTTCCGTCTCTGCTGGTATGCCTGTCTTTCATATGTATGTTTGCCTGTCTGTCTCTATCGTCTGTGTGATGTCCGTCTCTCTGTCTGCCTCTCTGTTTGCCCGTCTCTACCTGCCTGTCTGCCTGTCTGTCCATGCGTCCGTCCGTCCATATCTCTATCTCTACCTGTCTGTCCATCCGTCCATCAATCTCTATCTCTATCTGTCCTTGAAAAGAGGACATTGGACATTCTGTGACAATAGGTAAAAGACTAGTGGTAAGTTAGATCGAGTAAGGCAAGGGTAGGCAGGGAGGTAGATCTGATATGGAATATGGTTTTATAGGAACACTACAGGGTGTTCAAGATAAAAGTAGCCCCATTGACAAATCAAAAGTTGCCAGTTACGCATTGCGTTTTGTCTATTTAATATTTAAACCGGCTCTGACTAGCTCGTCCTTCCTCACGTTTGTTAATCGCCCCTTCCCGCACCCTAATTACACACAATCACAAACAGACTCGAGTACTTGACCTATGGAATGAAAATCGTGGCATCAACCACAGTAAACGAGTCGTTGATTTCCTAGGCACCACTTATACGTTCAGTAGTTTGCCATTGCTTTCTGAACTGTGAGGTCTATTTTTCCCTTTTGTAAAATCTCAAGGAAACGAATTTGCTTCCAAACTTGCACACCGTGGGGTTTGAACCAGGTACGCTTGGGTTTGTGATGGAACTCCTACCGCATGAGCTACAGACGCTCACTTGATCTAAACTACGTCATAATTGAACCTTCACATTTTCATAAATATATGCTAGATTGGCTTCCTTGACGAGGCTACTTTTATTTTGAACACCCTGTAGAACTATCTGAGATACTGGACTAGTGGAAATAAGGAAGAGGGATGGGGGGTGGGGGTGTAAGGATTGCTATATGTTTGATCTAACAAATGAGAAATGTCTGCAATCAAGAAAACTGTACCTTTCTTGAGTTGTCCATTTATTGATTCGAGTAGGAAAAAAAAGTAAGTCTTCACGCAAAATCAGTCAGATGAGCCATATTAGGCGTCACGAGCAGGCATGAATTCATAGCCAGCAAAGCCGCACGTGTGGTGCCGGGGCCTGCAAGGAAGCAAAGAATAGTACCACTGCAACCTACAATGCATGTCGTAAGAGGTGACTGATGTAGGCCCTAGGGATGCTACCCTAGTAAATAAAAAACAGAAATCGGATGTGCTGGCCTACTTGTATGTGCATAACTGGCACAACGTACAATCGCTCTTAGGTTGAGATCACATACAAATCACACAGAGTGGTTGACAAGTGATCGATATGAAGCGTTCGAGGAAGAAAAAGAAGAAGAAGAAGAATAGCTAGCAAAGGAGAAAATAACAGCACCTAACCGTTCTTCTCATGGATACACGAAAGAAGAAGGTTATTCAGTGAATATTATTATTGAAGGATATTCATTGAGTATAATACGGAAGGTGGAGGCTGGTTCGGTACGCAGACAGTGGACAGAATGCCCATTGATCAACAATTAACCGAATTAAGTTCATCTTCGTTCCGGAGCATATTGGTGTCGATGGCAATGAGAGAAGGACATGTTGTCTGGTTCTGTCACCTTATCGGGAGGGTGACAAGGGAAAGAGGGGGTAGTCAGCAAATGGATAGATCTAACATTCTGAACACCCTCATGGAGTGTAGCCGCAAAGAAGACTTTCATCTAAACCTGTGGTTCTCAACCTTCCTAATGCCACAACCCTTTAATACAGTTCCTCATGTTTTGGTGACCCCCAACCATAAAATTATTTTCTGCTACTTCATATTGTAATATTGCTACTGTTATGAATCATAATGTAAATATCTGATATGCAGGATGTATTTTCATTGTTACAAATGGAACATAATTAAAGCATAGTGATTAATCACAAAAACAATATGTAATTATCTTTCTTTCTTTTCTCAAATCCTGTTTGCCTCACAGCGTCAGGTCAAGAAGAGATTTTTAAAACGGGTCCTTGTATGCGCTTCGTAGATAGTCTCTTTTGTCGCCTCTGTTATCTCTTAGGTCCATCTTTTGCGTGACCGGCCTTTTGCTTTGTACCCATTGTATCGGAGCAGCATTGCTCTTTGATGTGCACTGTCTGTTGCTAATCTGCTTACGTGGCGGAACCATTTAATTTGTTGTTTCTTGATGAAGTCTAGTACTGATGTTGAACCCACTTTTTTGCCTGATGTCTTCATTTCTCAACTGGTCTCTTCTTATTACACCCAGCATTCTGCGTAGACACTTCATCTCTGTCGTGATTCGTTTTCTTCTATCATTTGTTGTCAGTGACCAGGTTTGGCACTGGTAACATAATGTGGGAGAAAGATTGTGTTGAACATTGCTCCTTTTGTGTTCATGGTGACGTGTTTGTGTATTAAAATTGGCGCCATTTGTCCTATCATTTGATTTGCTTTGTTGCCTCTGTGTTGAATTTCATTAGTTATTCTTCCGTTTGCTGAAAGAATGCTCCCAGGTATTAATTATATAGTATGAAATATTTATCCGGTTCTCGGTTCCTAAGACCATCGAAAATATGTGTTTTCCGATAGTCTTGGCAATCCTTGTGAAAGGGTCTTTCGATCCCCAAAGGGGTCGCGACCTACAGGTTGAGAACCATTGATCTAAAGCATAGATTCCAAACATTTTTCAGCCCACCGCCACTTTGCCCAACATAAACTTTGTAACGCCCCCTACATTTTAACAGTTTGCCAACGCCCCCCACATACATGCTCTATTTTCTTTGACATAAAAATTGATATATATTCGAATCCATGGTCAATTTCAATGATTATATGCAGAAATAGAAAACTTGATAAAATAGATCGTGTATGACGCATAAGATAATTAAATGCAATTCAAATTTCCCCACCGCTAAATGATTATTCAATCGCAAAATCACGAAAATAATTTATTTAAAAATAATTATTATTAATTTCTTTGTTAAGGAGCCACGACCTAATCACCTGACTTTCTTCCAATGACAAAAAAGATATTTAAATTATTCAAAAAATTAGCAGAAAATAGAATAGATTTATCTAAAGGCAGAGGCACTTAGAAATTATTATGAGGTGTTATCGCTGACGCCAATAGCATTGCCAGAGCATCATACTAGCTCTAGAGATCCACGAAACTAATACATGAACGACCTCAAACGATATTGAAAATTATTCAAAAGTCACAGAATAGAATAGATCCACTCGTAATAGAAATGCCTCTGAGAATTTGAGTTATTCACTGAAGAATTGTATTTTAAGATATCGTGTTTGAGTTCACAAGTAAGGCTACGGATTGAACCATCCTTGAAATGGGAGATAGCATTGATGACCATTAACAGTGATTTGGATTACTGAAGATTTTTTTTTCAGTTAGATGTTTATTCAGAGTAGCATGAATTTCTTATGAGAAGCTTATGTGAGAGTTACTCAGGTGTAGAATGTTTACTTCAGTGTAGATGTTTACTTCAGTGTAGATGTTTACTTCTGTGTAGATGTTTACTTCTGTGTAGATATTTACTTCTGTGTAGATGTTTACTTCAGTGTAGATATTTACTTCTGTGTAGATATTTACTTCAGTGTAGATGTTTACTTCTGTGTAGATATTTACTTCAGTGTAGATGTTTACTTCTGTGTAGATGTTTACTTCAGTGTAGATGTTTACTTCTGTGTAGATGTTTATTTCAGTGTAGATGTTTACTCAGTGTAGATGTTTACTTCAGTGTAGATATTTACTCAGTGCATAGATGTTTATTCTGCAGATATTTACTTCAGTAGATGTTTATTCTGTGTAGATGCTTTACTTCTTGTAGATATTTACTCAGGTAGATGTCTTCACTTCTGTGTAATTTTCACTTCCATGATGTTTACTTCTGTGTAAATACTTTACACGTGCTAGATGTTTACTGTGAGAGTTTTACTCTGTGAGATGTTTACTTCAGGTATATGTTACTTCTGTGTAGATGCTAACTCAGTGTAGATGTTACTCTAGTAGAGTTTACTTCAGGTAGATGTTTCACCTTGTGTAGATGTTTACTTCAGTGTAGATAGTTATTTCTGTGTAGATGTTTACTTCGTGTAGATATTTATTCAGTGAGAATGTTTACTCTGTGTAGATATTTCACTCGTGTAGATTTTCACTTCGTTATAGATATTTACTTCCTTTAGATATTTACTTTGTTGATGTTTATTTTTATATGTTTGTTCAGTGTAGATGTGTATTCTGTGGAGATGTTTACTTTCAGTGTAGATGTTTACTTCTGTGTAGATGTTTACTTCAGTGTAGATGTTTACTTCAGTGTAGATGTTTACTTCAGTGTAGATGTTTACTTCTGTGTAGATGTTTACTTCTGTGTAGATGTTTACTTCAGTGTAGATGTTTACTTCAGTGTAGATATTTACTTCTGTGTAGATATTTACTTCAGTGTAGATGTTTACTTCTGTGTAGATATTTACTCAGTGTAGTTGTTTACTCTCTGTGTAGATGTTTACTTCGTGTAGATGTTTACTCAGTGTAGATTTTACTCGTGTAGATGTTTACTTCTGTGTAGATGTTTACTTCAGTGTAGATGTTTACTCTGTAGTCAGATATTTACTTCAGTGTAGATGTTTACTTCTGTGTAGATGTTTACTTCTGTGTAGATGTTTACTTCAGTGTAGATGTTTACTTCTGTGTAGATGTTTACTCTGTGAGATGTTTACTTCTGTGTAGATGTTTACTTCGTGTAGATGTTTACTTCTGTGTAGATTTTACTTCTGTGTAGATATTTACTTCTGTGTAGATTTTACTCGTGTAGATGTTTACTTTTGTGTAGATGTTTACTTCAGTGTAGATGTTTACTTCAGTGTAGATGTTTACTTCAGTGTAGATGTTTACTTCTGTGTAGATGTTTACTTCTGTGTAGATATTTACTTCTGTGTAGATGTTTACTTCAGTGTAGTATTTACTTCTAGTGTAGATTTTACTCAGTGTAGATGTTTACTTCTGTGTAGATGTTTACGTCAGTGTAGATGTTTACTCAGTGTAGATGTTTACTTCCGTGTAGATGTTTACTTCTGTGTAGATGTTTACTTCTGTGTAGATGTTTACTTCAGTGTAGATGTTTACTTCTGTGTAGATATTTACTTCAGTGTAGATGTTTACTTCTGTGTAGATATTTACTTCTGTGTAGATGTTTACTTCAGTGTAGATGTTTACTCTGTGTAGATATTTACTTCAGTGTAGATGTTTACTTCTGTGTAGATATTTACTTCCGTGTAGATGTTTACTTCAGTGTAGATGTTTACTTCTGTGTAGATGTTTACTTCCGTGTTGTTTATTGAGAAAATGTAGAAGATTGAGTCAATGTAGAAGATTGAGTCAATGTAAAAGATTGAGTAAATGGGAAAGACTGAGTCAATGTGGAAGTCTGTGTCAATGTAGAAGATTGAGTCAATGCAGAAGATTGAGTCAGTGCTGAAGTTTAAGTCAATATAGAAATGTGGGTCAGTGTAGATTGAATCTATATGAAGGTTATTATCAATTTATAGACGTAAGATGGCTGAGCGTGTTGGTGTCTGTGAGAATGTGTTGATGTCTGTAGAATGAATGGTTGATGTCTGTGAGAATGTGTTGATGTCTGTGAGAATGTGTTGATGTGTGAGAATGGGTTGATGTCTGTGAGAATGTGTTGATGTCTGTGAGAATGTGTTGATGTCTGTGAGAATGGGTTGATGTCTGTGAGAATGTGTTGATGTCTGTGAGAATGTGTTGATGTCTGTGAGAATGCGTTGATGTCTGTGAGAATGCGTTGATGTCTGTGAGAATGTGTTGATGTGTGAGAATGGGTTGATGTCTGTGAGAATGTGTTGATGTCTGTGAGAATGTGTTGATGTGTGAGAATGGGTTGATGTCTGTGAGAATGCGTTGATGTCTGTGAGAATGTGTTGATGTCTGTGAGAATGTGTTGATGTCTGTGAGAATGCGTTGGTGTCTGTGAGAATGGGGTTGATGTATGTGAGGAATGTGTTGATGTCTGTGAGAATGGGTTTATGTCTGTGAGAATGTGTTGATGTCTGTGAGAATGTGTTTATTTCTGTGAGAATGTGTTGATGTCTGTGAGAATGTGTTTATGTCTGTGAGAATGTGTTGATGTCTGTGAGAATGTGTTAATATCTGTGAGAATGTGTTTATGTCTGTGAGAATGTGTTTATGTCTGTGAGAATGTGTTTATGTCTGTGAGAATCGTAGTGATGTCTGTGAGAATGTGTTAATTTCTGTGAGAATGTGTTGATGTCTGTGAGAATGTGTTTATGTCTGTGATAATGTGTTGGTGTCTGTGAGAATGTGTTGATGTCTGTGAGAATGTGTTTATGTCTGTGAGAATGTGTTTATGTCTGTGAGAATGTGTTTATGTCTGTGAGAACGTGTTGATGTCTGTGAGAATGTGTTAATATCTGTGAGAATGTGTTTATGGTCTGTGAGAACGTGTTGATGTCTGTGAGAATGGTTAATATCTGTGAGAATGTGTTATGTCTGTGAGAATGTGTTGATGTCTGTGAGAATGGTTAATGTCTGTGAGAATGTGTTGATTCTGTGAGAATGTGTTGATGTTCTGTGAGAAGTGTTGATGTCTGTGAGAATGGGTTAATGTCTGTGAGAATGGGCTGAAACTAAAAGGGGCTAAATGCGAAGGATTGACTTCATTGCACCGGGTTTTTCTATATAGCTCTGTCCCTCTCGGCCTAGTTGGCACGCCACCTAACTGGAATGTTGCACAAAGGAGAACTCCGTAGCTCCAGCAACAATCCAAATGGATCTCCGAAAAATTGCACATATCACTCGATTTGAATTCGAAATTCCATTCTTCAGAACGTCAGGCAAAGTCTTAACCACTCCGCCATAGAGCCCCCAATTGGGTTGAACAATGTGTTAAAATGATCGAAGTTGTTTTTAGTAGAAATGTTAGGGTCGCCGAAAGCGTAGTTAATTACACGCTGTGCCAGTGACCACGTACCAAGGAAAATTCAGAGATTGGAGTCCAGCTTGGATCAAACATTATCTGTGTGCACACGGTACTTGGTTGGACTACACTATAAGAGACTCTGATCCTGTACTTATGAATCTAGCTTACAAGTACTTTCTAAATTCGAAGTAAAGCTCGCCTAAATGGCGAGGGACACTGGGGATAAAGAAAGTAAACCTTCATGCAAAACCAGAAGGCGGTGCCATATTAGGCGCAATGAATACGCTTGAATTCATAGTGGGTGAGCAATAATTAACACATTTAAAAAAATAGAATTGTTAGCTTGTTGCTCATTTAATAATTCCTTTCTGCATGCACACAAAATTGTGATTGTTGACGTTCCATATCGATCTCTTATTGTTCTGATGTACGATTGATTTATTTAGGGTTTTCTTGCTGACGATAGCTACACTGAGACGGAAGACTTGTCGTTCAAGCTTTCAGAATTCAAAGGTAAATAATTGTGTAAGTAATTGTTAGTGATAGTTAATTTCCTACTTACGTCCCTTCAGTTGTGTTGAGACGGGGAAACTGAATAAGTGATCTTCATCTTATGTTGTCACACTGTTACCGGATTGTTGACTAGTGTCGTGGTTTCCTGTTTTTGTCTTGCGCTGTTCTAGTGGCTTAACTTAAGATAGCAATTTTATTTTTGGATAGGAATCTGCTATGCCATCTATTCATCTTCTTCGTCCATTATTCCTCCAGCCTTCTTTCCTGATGTTCTGTTGTAGAGGACTGTATACATTGAAGTTTGGTTACATTCTTATTAAGTGACTAACTACTTCCTTCTTTGTTTCTCAATGTAATTCAAGAAAGGTTCTGTCCCAATTCTCTTTATTATTCTGATGTTGGTAACTCTGTCTTTTATAGTGTTGTTGGTAACTTTACATAGGCATTGCATTTCACATGTAGTTAATTTTGGACTGTCCTATTGGGTCGCAAAATTGGCCAATTGAAAGCGGAAGACCAAGACCCTCTTAAGAACCATCCAACAAAAGTAAACTATTGATGAAAACAAAGATTCAACTGCTAGCAAGAACGTATCCATGGGATCAAAACTTTCTCTATGTACGCCTTTGTGAAGAAAATAACTAACTAACCTTTGTAGCAAACAGTATCTAAGACTGCCTGATCCTGGTACCAATCTTATATTAAACATTCTATCATGGCCTGTATATTCAATACCCTTATTTGTTAATACATGAATACTAATGTTAGTTGTTAATGGTAATGTTATTGTTAATACAAGAATAATAAAGCAAATATGTTATATGTAAACAATTTGTGAATGGCAAACTACTGAACGTAATAATGCCTAAAAAAATCCCAAACAGCGTTAAAAGCTGGGGTTGATTCGCAAAGTCCTGTAAAGGATATGCAATTAACTTTTAAACAATTTGTGAAACAAGAACACGAATAATGACGTTTTGTTCAATATTTTGTATCTGTGATACAGTGAATACAATGCAAAAGGCCGTCCATGTGAAAGGTGTGCCTCAGAAACAACAGAAGCGGTGAAAAATAATATTTATGAAGCCCACACAAAAGCCTGTTCTAAAATTTCTTCTGTCCTGACGCTGTTAGACAAAAAGAAAGAAAAAGAAGAAGACATTTGAATATCTCATAACACAAGTACTTGAACATAGTTTTGTTTCTTCAATATTTTAATAAAGAAGTATTTCAAGAGTGATGTTGTCTATCAATATTTTGTAAAATAAGCGTTTGATTAATGATGTTTTTTCTTTCTTTTTCAGCCAAATTCTTAGAATGCGACAGGGACATGTCAGGAGATTTAAGTATGTACTGTTTGAAAAATAATGTTAATTAAATGAGTGAAGCGAGTCACCCGAATGGTTACCAGGGCCCAAATTTGGGGTGTAAAGAATAGAACCACTGTTACCTGCCCGCATGTTGTAAGAGGCGACTAAGAAGGTTTGTCTGAAATCGGATGCACTTGTCCTAAACGTATAGAAGTCTATGCATTTAGGAGCCTACCAAACCAATGTGCAACGTATACACGTTCTTGACAAAGATCAAACATATCACAAAGAGTGATTAAAATTGGTCGTAAAGAAGAAGAAGTGAATTGAGTAAGAAACAAACATGAATATTAACAAGAGTACACCTTGGTACAGCAAACATTTACATGTGTACTAATAGATGATATACATAGCGCTGAAAGGATCAAGATTGATCTTGTGTGAATTCAGGTTAGACCATGAACAAGACTTACTCAAAGACCTCAGCAGACCAGATTATTGTATTTCACGTATATACTGACAGTGAGTCTGTAGGAAAGACCATCTTGCCTGCAGGTGCTTGCAGCTTCTTCATGTGATGGGCTGCCAACAGGAGGGCTGTGAGATCTGCTTTGTAGATGGAACAGATTTGTCCAGTGGGGGTCGCCAGACACACTGTAGTGGCATATGGGTGCAAACTCCTGCTCCATCTATCGTGGTTGCCTGCATTGTGGATCCATCTGTGTAATTTCTTGTCCAGCTGTCTTCTGAAAACATATAGTAAAGATTTTCAATTGTAGTTGCTTTCTTCACTAGATTAGGCTTGGCATCTTAATGAATGGAGGTTGAGAAATTTAATGTTAATGATTCTGGTTCCCAGTTGTCAATAAGTAATTCATCTGGTATGGAGTTATGATTTAATAGTTCCAAGTATGACTTTCCTATTTGCTTTGTGGTTTAGACTTGTACGCTTAACTTTGATTTTTGTTCTAGCTGCCATTTTTCAATGCAGTGGATGCAGTGAGGCTTCCTTTTGATTCTTTCAGCATGCACTTTGGTGAATAGCAATTTGTGCTCTGATCTCTTTCTTACACAGAAAGATCTCAGCAGCAGAACACTAGCTCTGTAACAAAAGCAAGGATCCACTATGTAGTTTTTAAGTTGGTGAAAATTTGTTGAGATTTTATTTTAATTTGTAATCAACTTTGACCGGGCAGCGTCTCCCGACCTACTTTATTAATTGTCGACTAAAGAATGTTCTTTTACATGCTCAACTTGAACACGAGACCTATGTTTTGTCGTCCATCTCCGGTATGACTAGAAGCTCTCACCAACATTGCATTCAGGAATTACTGGAACATAGTGTGATCACATCATGTGAAATTGAGTATTTTTTCAAAGGATCACAGCACCTTTACGCTACAGTCACCACTAACTACAGTGACATCAAACAACAGTGACCTCAAACTACAGTGATCCCAAATACAGTGACCTCCAAAGTGACGTTCATATTCAGTGCCCCCCTCCCCCTCCCAAGGTGATCCCTAGCTACAGTCACCCCCAAGGTGACCCCACTTTTAGTGCTTCCTAACTACAGTGCCCCACCCCCAAAAGGGACCCCAACTACAGTGATTTCCAACTACAGTGACCCATAAATAAATTGACCCCAAACTACAGTGACCCCCAACTACAGGGATTCCCAACTACAATGACCCAACACTACAATGTACCCCCCTCCCCCATCCTCAAGTGATCCCCAACTACAATGCTCCCCAAGGTGACATAAAACTACTCTGCTCCCAAAGTGGTCCCCAATTTTAGTGATCCCAGCTACAGTGCCCCTCAACTAAAGTGATCCTCAACTACAGTGCACCCCCATCCCCCAGTGACCCCCAACTACAGTGACTCCCAGAACTTGTTAGAAGCCCAGGTATTATTGATGACCTATTTCACTCCCCAGATGTCATGGATGTTAAGTACTTACTTGAGCAGCTGGGCCAAGCTAAGACTCACCTGGAGGTTGTCAAAATGATCAAGGAAGTAGACTCCACACAGAGAGAAGCTATAAACTATAATGACTTTGTGAGAATGATGCTAGGTCCTAAGTCCACTGTGCTAAAGATGTGAGTACTGGTCAATTAAGAATAGATTTAAGTTGGTAGTAGGTCATCCATATTACCAATTTAGAAATCAATGGCAAACTACTGAACATATAATTAATGCGGGGAAAATCAACGACTCGTTTACTGTAGTTGATGGCAATGTACTGTAAATGATATGACACTATGTTCATTTTTTCAATCTTTATTACTGTTTGATGGGAAGCGTGGATATTTAACAAGACAGTTCAAAAACATATATATGCTTTTGAATATAAGTATTACAGAAGAGTCCTCCATATATCATGGTCAGAGAAGAGAACAATTAGATCTATCCAGAAAGAACTCAGAACCAAAGAAAACTGGCTCATGTTACAAAAAAGATTTTGGACATATAAAGAGACACCAAGGGTTGGAAAAGACCATTATGGAAGAAGACAAAGAGGAGAAGAGAAAGACCAAATGGAATATTTATTTAGGATGTAACTGATGATTTGAACATGATGACTGCAAAGGAGGGACATCTTACATATGAGCGAGAGAAATTCCAAAAGAATTACACATTATATATTCCATCTGTTATTTTTGTAATTGTAAATTATATTTTCTAGATTATTTTTCTAAGTTCACACATTATATTATCTGTTATTTTTTAAATTAAATATTATATTTTCAGTCTGTTATATTTTCATTTCACATTTTCATTTTTTTTCATTGGTTTAAAAAAATCACACGATATTTTCCATCTTCTAAATCTGACATCAGACATGTAACTGTTTACTGATTATTTGTACCCAGAATCCTACAGTTTGAGGGATTCGGAAAACCTAAAGCTAAACCAACTGGACCTCCACCAAAGCGTGACCTTACTAGTCTTCCTTGAACTCCTAGTTACAAGATGGCACCTACACCGGAAACACATCACCAAAGTTGAAATTTAAATCAATCACGGCTCAAGCTTAATTATATTTCAAAATGTTAAAATTATATTTTTATTTGTTTAAATATGTAAATATCATAACAGACCACCATTAAAGGATGAAGATGGAGGTGGAGATGGCGTATATGTCATACGTCAGGAAGTACATTGGCTATGACAGCTCTCCAACAGACAGCTGATGGGAAAACAAAACTTTGACCAAAGGAAACTTGGATTTAAACTGTGGAAAAGAGTTATGACCTGATGTTGGAAACAATTAGTAGAAAAATAGCAGAACGGGCAACAATAGAAATCTCTTGCCTAATTTATCAAACTGAACACCAAGAGGGCAAAGGCAAAATTATGAAAATGATATTTAATAATTGTACTGTACATAATGCTTCCAATTTTTATGGATTGTATATAGCTGTCTATGACTTTGTTGTATAGATGTTTAATATTAATCATGTCTTGTTGGGCTACCATACAAAATGAACATTATCGTAAAATAAATATATTTATGTCTTGTCTTTTAGATGTAGGATTCTGGACATCATTATCATCTTATAGTATAGCAATATTAATAATGAATATAAAATGGGACGAATTCACAAGCAATGATGAAATAATAGAAATATCTGGTCAACACTAGTAACAACTGTTATAAGAAGGAGAAAATGGAGATATGTTGGGCAAACGTTGAGATGAAATGATCAAAGAAAAACAAAGCAGACATTGAAGTGGGATGCAAATTGTTCAAGAAAGAGAGGAGTCCCTTATGAATCCCTGAAAAAAACTTTTGCTAAGAGAGACAAAAACTATCAGACTCAATTCCATTGAAGAGATTGAGCGAGTTGTCCAGGATGGAGTGGTATAGAGAAATTACTTGTAGGCCCTTTGTAACATATAACAGTATGAGAGAAATATATATGCACCATTATTATATTATGTTTCACCCGTGCTACTGTACGTTACATAAGACATTCAAGCAATTTCTCTGTGCCACTCTCTCCTGGGAAACCTGATCAATCTCTTCTATGGAAGTGAATTTGATATTTCTCGCCTCTCTCAGTGAAGTTTGTTTTAGGATTTCTCTAGGATGTCCTTTCTTTCTTTCACCCTTTACCTTCCACTTTAATTCCTGCTGTGTTATTTTTTAATCATTTTTTCTCAGAGTATGCCAAACATATCTTCATTTTCTCTTTCTATAACAGTTGTTGGTGCGTCTGTGGCCTAGGGGATAGTGACTCGGTCTATTAACTCGACGTTCTGAGTTCGAATCACGCTGTGGGTAGTTTGGTTCCAAATTGTTTCGCGTGAATTTTTACAAAAGGACAATGACACCACCCGTTCACAAAGCAATGGCAAACTACTGAATGTAATAATGCCTAGAAAAATTACAAACAGCGTTAAAAAGCTGGTGTTGATTCGCAAAGTCCTGTAAAGGATATGCAATTAATTTTTATAATAGTTGTTACTAGTTGTTGACCATCCATTTCTCTGGTTTCATCACCTTATCTTAATTCATCTCATTTTATGTTCATTATTTTGAACAGACATCTATTTTCAAATGCATTCTATATATTTAGTCCTTTTCCAATGCTAGCTGGCATATGTTAGGATTGAGACAATATCAGAATAAAAACTCATTGTATATGCACACTAAATCACATTTTTACTTGATGTTTTGTAGAATACAATTTAGTCTGTTAACAAAATCTCTCAGAACCTTCTTGTGTTAGTAAACAAAGAACTATTTCTTGTTTTAGAAATGAAAGCTGTATTTTATAAAGTCATCTGATGATTCTACACAGAATTATACACAAATAAACATCAAATGAATCTTATGAATAACTTTTTTTAATCAAAATGTTTTGGCAGGTGATGTGAATTGTTAGAGAATTCGTACAAATCAAATGGTACGTCAAGTTGCTTGCAATATTGTGGTAGTTAATTCAGTTTTCACTGCTTGCGACCTTTACTGTTCTCCCATATGGTTATTACTTTAATATTGGGAGCAGGCGCGTGCTGTATATTTTCTCAGTATGATGCAAGTCTTTGAAATGCCGCCCCTGAAATGCTTTTTCCGTAAAATAACCTTGAATTTTTATTTTGCTGCTTATGCCGCCACCTTTACGGTGCCGCCTGATGCGGCTGCCTCTCTAAATCATAGCACAGCACGGCCCTGATTGAAAGTCTCTGTGGCTATGTGGTTACACTGCTCTTTTGTATCATAGCACAGCACGGCCCTGATTGGGAGTCTCTGTGGCTATGTGGTTACGCTGCTACTCTGTATCATAGCACAGCATGGCCCTGATTGAAAGTCTCTGTGGCTATGTGGTTACGCTGCTACTCTGTATCATAGCACAGCATGGCCCTGATTGAAAGTCTCTGTGGCTATGTGGTTACGCTGCTACTCTGTATCATAGCACAGCATGGCCCTGATTGAAAGTCTCTGTGGCTATGTGGTTACGCTGCTACTCTGTATCATAGCACAGCATGGCCCTGATTGAAAGTCTCTGTGGCTATGTGGTTACGCTGCTACTCTGTATCATAGCACAGCATGGCCCTGATTGAAAGTCTCTGTGGCTATGTGGTTACGCTGCTACTCTGTATCATAGCACAGCATGGCCCTGATTGAAAGTCTCTGTGGCTATGTGGTTACGCTGCTACTCTGTATCATAGCACAGCATGGCCCTGATTGAAAGTCTCTGTGGCTATGTGGTTACGCTGCTACTCTGCATTCCAAAAGTCGTGTATTCAAATCATGACCACTGCGTTCTGTTCACGGGTTGTGTTTTTCCCCCCAGAGATCTATAGGATTGTTGCATGACCTACTGAGTATGTGCTTTGATGATGGTGAGATGATGATTATGAGGAGTGATGATGATGAAGAGGAGTTCAGCTCTTTCGGTATGTAGGATAGTGAAGCAAACAAACCTCTTTGTGCAGTAAATCCTTTGCAGAGTGTTGCTCCCATCGCAACCTGTCTTTCTTTTTTTTTTTTATCCAGACGCATTCGAGCTTTCAGCTCTTCGGCTCGGTGCCATGAACACCATAAATCTGGAGAACCTGTGGCTTTTCTGCATGCCTGCAGAATTGAACCCACACTCACAGGGAGCTTGTCTTGTCACCCGTCGTCCAACTTGCTACGAACACGCTGGGCAGGCAGGCTGCAGACTGTCTTAAAGGCTGTCCATCTCTGACTAGTTCTTCCCAGAATGATAGCACAATCATCAATGCACTCCGATGAGTAACCATGTGGGCTCTGATCTCTTTCTTACACAGGATGATCTTAGCGGCAGAGCACGAACTCTGTAGCACCGACGAGGGTCCCTACGTCATTTTGAAGAAGGTGAAAATATTTTGTAGGAATTTGGAAACAAAAAATCTTTCTAATAAACTGTGCCAGGCAGAGGCTATCCAGCCTGCTCTACTCAATTTTTAACTGTCAAGCACTCTTTTATGTGCTCAAATTGAACATGGAACCTCCATTTTATCACCCGTCTCTAATAGGACTAGGAACTTGATCTCGTCTACACTTAGATCAGGAACCTCTGGGAAAAGTATGCAGATGGTTCCACAAGGGAGCGAGCCCAGTACATTTAGAACCAGAAGCGAGCATCTAACCTTTAGGCAAAAGAGACCCCCAGGCATTAAGAGACCCATTATAATTCTTGCCACACTCAGGACATATACTAAGTACTTTAAATAAAATTAAGTTGCTCTGATATGCAACATCCTGTTCTGTAGTCGTCTTTGAAGTTCATTCAACTGGTTCCATTTTACCTACCCTCGCCCCTGAGCAAAGTTTTCTTTTCATCATTTCACTTTATCCTCTATTATTATTGTTAGGTTTAATGGCTGGTTTCCTGTATTATAAATGCGATTATTTCCCCTACTCTGAAACGGTATTCAGACAGCGATCGCTATCTCTCCGCTATATCTGTGCACAAACGTTAGGGTTAACGAAGACAATTACCAGAATTACGCCCCTTTGATCTTCTCTAATGGCACAGAGTTGACGCTGCCAAAATAGGCGAATTATTTGAACATTACAATAGATGTTGGATTTTTTTATATTTTTATCTCACGCATGGGAAATGTTGTGTGTCAGCGTTTCTCAAACGATATGTATAGGACCCCAACATGTAATCAAGCTGAAAGATTGGCGGGCATAGCTACGATATCAGAGGCAGCTGCAGTGGACCGAAATGACATTCTTAACACATTGCGAGAGTCTTTCTAACAGAGGAGTTTCAGGGTTGTGATTCCCACTCACTGACCAAACTGAGAGATGGGTGTCGATATTAGTACATCCCGAAAAGAACGACAAATCAAAAATGCACAGAGATTGATTAATCAACATCGAACTGGCATGTTGGGCTGCTGAACGCTGCTGGATTTGTTGAGGCGGAGATCGGAGCATCTATGGACATGTCAGGAGATCTAAGATGATAGTTCTTATATAACTGATGTCATTAAGTTACTTTAATTAGTTTGATATGTTGTTGTTGAGAGCTCAAGCTGCTTTAATTAGTTTGATATGTTGTTGTTGAGAGCTCAAGTTGCTTTAATTAGTTTGATATGTTGTTGTTGAGAGCTCAAGTTACTTTAATTAGTTTGATATGTTGTTGTTGAGAGCTCAAGTTGCTTTAATTAGTTTGATATGTTGTTGTTGAAAGCTCAAGTTACTTTAATTAGTTTGATATGTTGTTGTTGAGAGCTCAAGTTACTTTAATTAGTTTGATATGTTGTTGTTGAGAGCTCAAGTTACTTTAATTAGTTTGATATGTTGTTGTTGAGAGCTCAAGTTGCTTTAATTAGTTTGATATGTTGTTGTTGAGAGCTCAAATTGCTTTAATTAGTTTGATATGTTGTTGTTGAGAGCTCAAGTTGCTTTAATTAGTTTGATATGTTGTTGTTGAGAGCTCAAGTTGCTTTAATTAGTTTGATATGTTGTTGTTGAGAGCTCAAGTTGCTTTAATTAGTTTGATATGTTGTTGTTGAGAGCTCAAATTGCTTTAATTAGTTTGATATGTTGTTGTTGAGAGCTCAAGTTGCTTTAATTAGTTTGATATGTTGTTGTTGAGAGTTCAAGTGCTGAGGTGGCTTATCTTGCACAGAAAATGAAAAGTTCAACAACTTTAATTTCTTCTTCTTTGCGTTCGTTCTTTACGACCAATTTTAATCACTCTTCATGATATGTTTGATCTTTGCCAAGAACATGTATACGTTGTACATTGGTTTGGTAGGCCCTAAACGCATAGACTTCTACACGTTTAGGACATGTACATCGATTTCATCCAAACCTCCTTAGTCGCCTCTTACGACATGTGTGGAAGGTAACAGTGGATCTATTCTTTACACCCCAAATTTGGGCCCCGGTAACCACTCGGGCGCAAATTTAATTTAAAATAAAGATGTTGTATGGTGATACAAATCTATCGGGCCTGTGCCTCTAGTTCTTTACAAAATGGATCAGAAACATGGACAGCATACTCAAGACATTAGAGGAGACTGAACATATTTAGCATTGCATGTTTTTCCTTCTGCTATCTGTCTTTACCCTCATGGTGTCACATAAACCTTTATCTGTCTTTACCCTCATGGTGTCACATACCCTCATGGTGTCACATACCCTCATGGTGTCACATACCCTCATGGTGTCACATACCCTCATGGTGTCACATACCCTCATGGTGTCACATGACCCTCATGGTGTCACATGCCCTCATGGTGTCACATCCCTCATTGGTGTCCACATACCCTCATGGTGTCACATACCCTCATGGTGTCACATACCCTCATGGTGTCACATACCCTCATGGTGTCACATACCCTCATGGTGTCACATACCCTCATGTGTCACATGCCCTCATGGTGTCACATACCCTCATGGTGTCACATACCCTCATGGTGTCACATACCCTCATGGTGTCACATAAACCTTTTACAACAGAATTCTTGTTCGACCGCTATGAGTTCAAGTGTAATCAGTGCTTCCAGTATGGTGCTTCTGTCTGATTTTTGCGTGAAGGTTTGCTTTCCTATCATCAGTGTCCTCATCATTCAGGTGAGCCTTCTCCGAATTCAGAGAGTACAACAGAGTTCAAATGCTGTCCTTCTGCTACCTCTCTTAATTGTTTCTCATGTCAGGCCACAATATTACAATCCTCTTTTCTACTGTTCTTCATATTTCCTTAGGACGACCAGGATTAGCAAAGGTACACGTGACCATATGTTTAACATGAGAACAATCATAGAAAAATCTAGAGAGTATAATGTAGATCTATACTCATGCTTTGTTGGCTACTCAAGGGCATTTGATTGTGTAGAGCATCAGGAATTGTGGAAGATTATGGGAGAAATGGGATTTCCATTACATTTGATACAGATCATAAGAGAACTTTATAGTGATCAAATGGCGGCTGTAAGAACATGTGATGATACATCAGACTGGTTTGACATAGGGCAGGGAGTCAGACAAGGCTGCATTCTGTCGCCTTGTCTGTTTAACATATATGCAGAAAACATCATGAGGAATGTTACAAAAGGGTAGCGGAAAAAACAATACGATCCTTTTATAATCGGAGGAAGAGAAATACCTGAACTACGATACGCTGATGATACAGTGTTACTGTCAACATCACAAAAAGGGATTGAGAAATTATTATGGGAAGTGAAAGATAAAAGGGAAAAACAAAATCTATATCTCAATGTGGTAAAAACAAAAGTAATAACAACAGGTAAAACGAACATGACAAATGATATTTTTATCAACGGAGAGAAAGTAGAAAATGTGAACAGTTTTGAATATCTTGGTTCACTGCTAACAACAGATGGAAATGGGATGAAGGAATTTAAAAGAAAAGCAAACATGGCTTTACAAAAAAATTAAACAACTAAAACAGTATGGAACGGAACTGATAGGAAAACAAAGATCAGAATACTAAAATCATGCATATTCCCCGTGGCAACATATGGGTGTGAAGCATGGACAGTTAATAGAGCAGTGGAAAAATATATATATGCTTTTGAATATAAGTGTTACAGAAAAGTCCTCCGCATATCTTGGACAAAGAAGAGAACAAATATATCTATCTAGAAAGAACTCAAAATCAAAGAAAACTGGGTGATGCTACAAATAAGAAAGAGAAAATTGAGATATTTTGGACATATAAAAGACATGAAGGGCTGGAGAAGACCATCATGGAAGGAGGCATACCGGCATAGAGAAGAAGAGGAAGACCACAGAGAAGATAGATTTAGAATGTAACTGATGGTTTGAACATGACGGCTGCAGAGACACGACATGTAACCTATGGAGAGAGAAATTCCGGAGGACTGTTGGGGTGGCAAAGTTCTGCTCAGGACAAGCTATTGATGATGATGATGATCAAGATTTATTTTTGCATCCCCTGTTCATCAGAGAACTGTAATAGTGAAAGTCCCTGTTCATCAGAGAACTGTAATAGCGAAAGTCCCTGTTCATCAGAGAACTGTAATATAATTCCTTTCATCAGGAACTGTAATGAGCGAAATCTGTTCATCAGAGAAATGTAATGGCAGAAGTCCTGTTCATCAGGAGAACTGTAATGAGTCTATTCATAGGAGACATAATTCGGAAAGTCCTGTTCATCAGAGAACTGTAATGAGCAAAATCACTGTTCATCAGGAGGGAAATGTAATAGCGAATCCTGTTCATCAGAGAATGTAATAGCAAGTCCTGTTTAGAGAACTGGACAGTGTAGCAGAAAGTACCTGTTCATCAGAGAACAAATGGATGAATAGAAATACTATCCTGTTCATCAGAGCACTGTAAAGAGAAAGTTCTGTTCATCAGAGGAACTGTAATGAGCGAAAGTCCTGTTCTGATTCGAGGAACTGTAATGCTGAAATCGCATGTTCATCCAGAGAACTGTAATAGAAAGTCCCTGGTTTCATCAGAGAACTTAATAGTGAAGTCCCTGTTCATCGAGAACTGATAGATAGAAAGTCCTGTTCATCAGGCTCATGTAAAAGCTGAAGTACTGTTCTCAGAGAACTGTAATGGAAGTCCCTGTTCATCAGAGAACTGTATGTTGAATCGGTCTCGCTGTATCTGATCAGTAGAACTGTAATAGTGAAAGTCCTGTCTCAGAGAACTGTAATAGGAGAATCTAGTCATCAGAGACTTATGGTCTCAGTGAATATCCCTTTCATCAGAGACTGTAATAGCGAAAGTCCCTGTTCATCAGAGAACTGTAATAGTGAAAGTCACTGTTCATCAGAGAACTGTAATAGCGAAAGTCCCTGTTCATCAGAGAACTGTAATAGCGAAAGTCCCTGTTCATCAGAGAACTGTAATAGCGAAAGTCCCTGTTCATCAGAGAACTGTAATAGCGAAAGTCCCTGTTCATCAGAGAACTGTAATAGCGAAAGTCCCTGTTCATCAGAGAACTGTAATAGCGAAAGTCCCTGTTCATCAGAGAACTGTAATAGCGAAAGTCCCTGTTCATCAGAGAACTGTAATAGCGAAAGTCCCTGTTCATCAGAGAACTGTAATAGCGAAAGTCCCTGTTCATCAGAGAACTGTAATAGTGAAAGTCCCTGTTCATCAGAGAACTGTAATAGTGAAAGTCCCTGTTCATCAGAGAACTGTAATAGCGAAAGTCCCTGTTCATCAGAGAACTGTAATAGCGAAAGTCCCTGTTCATCAGAGAACTGTAATAGCGAAAGTCCCTGTTCATCAGAGAACTGTAATAGCGAAAGTCCCTGTTCATCAGAGAACTGTAATAGCGAAAGTCCCTGTTCATCAGAGAACTGTAATAGCGAAAGTCCCTGTTCATCAGAGAACTGTAATAGCGAAAGTCCCTGTTCATCAGAGAACTGTAATAGCGAAAGTCCCTGTTCATCAGAGAACTGTAATAGCGAAAGTCACTGTTCATCAGAGAACTGTAATAGCGAAAGTCCCTGTTCATCAGAGAACTGTAATAGCGAAAGTCCCTGTTCATCAGAGAACTGTAATAGTGAAAGTCACTGTTCATCAGAGAACTGTAATAGCGAAAGTCACTGTTCATCAGAGAACTGTAATAGCGAAAGTCCCTGTTCATCAGAGAACTGTAATAGCGAAAGTCACTGTTCATCAGAGAACTGTAATAGCGAAAGTCCCTGTTCATCAGAGAACTGTAATAGTGAAAGTCCCTGTTCATCAGAGAACTGTAATAGCGAAAGTCCCTGTTCATCAGAGAACTGTAATAGCGAAAGTCCCTGTTCATCAGAGAACTGTAATAGCGAAAGTCCCTGTTCATCAGAGAACTGTAATAGCGAAAGTCCCTGTTCATCAGAGAACTGTAATAGCGAAAGTCCTGTTCATCAGAGAACTGTAATGAAATCCTGTTCATCAGAGAACTGTAATGCGAAAGTCCCTGTTCATCAGAGAACTGTAATGCAAAGTCCCTGTTCATCAGAGAACTGTAATAGCGAAAGTCCCATCTGACATACGACAGACATTGGGAGCCCACCTCCATCTTCGTCTTTGAATGATGGACTCATTGATCACCGTTTGTTATCTGCACCTAACCACAGAGACCACCTGGCGAGAATTGGTAGTGTTAAGTAGGGGTGACTCGTGATAAGTTTTGTTGGTGGGGCCAGACAGGAATTTTCGGAAAAATCATGGTCTCGGTTAGGATATATCTTAATGTATAAAATAATAAATCCACGTTACATCTTATTTTTGGTGGGACCCAGCCCCACTGGCCCTTAATGACGAGTCGCCACTGGTGTTAAGTATAGTTAATACTTGTGTAGGAGAACAAAAGCTAGGAGACAGTGTGAAATGGAAAATATGAAAGTAAAACAGAAGCGGCACTTATAAGGAACAAAAATGCATGAAATAGAAAAATACTATCCAAATGATGGCACAGCTGTTAGTTTCATTGTGACAAAATGAAAGTTTTGTATTGTTCGTCTGGTACACATATTTTTATATGAGCTACATGTTCTGATTCGATTGTGTTTAAGTGGTTTCACATGCTGTATCATGAGGCATGTCACCAGGATAGTGTACATATGTATACAATTCTAAGCAGTTATCTCATCAAATAAAGTTGATACTTCAGCTTTGCATACCTTGATCAGGTATAATATCTCAGGCTACTGTTGATATCGGTCTCAGCTTTGTATACCTTGATCAGGTATGATATCTCAGGCTACTGTTGATATCGGTCTCAGCTTTGTATACCTTGATCAGGTATGATATCTCAGTCTACTGTTGATATCGGTCTCAGCTTTGTATACCTTGATCAGGTATGATATCTCAGTCTACTGTTGATATCGGTCTCAGTTGTGTATACCTTGATCAGGTATGATATCTCAGGCTACTGTTGATATCGGTCTCAGCTTTGTATACCTTGATCAGGTATGATATCTCAGTCTACTGTTGATATCGGTCTCATCTTTGTATACCTTGATCGGGTATGATGTTTCGATAACTATTAGCTTCTGCCTCATTTTATCATACCTTGGTCAGGTGTAACATCTTCTCTCTCTCTTTGCCTTTTTACCCGGGTTGGGGCATAGGCCCTCAACCAACTCATGCCAAGTCTTCCTATCTCTAGCTATCTCCTGCAGCTCCCCCCAGATCTTCTTTATATTGTTTATCTCCGCCTCCAAATCTCGTCTCCATGTATTTCTCGGCCTTTCCTTCTTTCGCTGTCCCTGCGGGTTCCAGGCAAGGACCCTTCTTGTTATATTCCCTCCGGTTTTCGCAAAGTGTGTCCTATCCAGCGCCAGCGTCTTTTTAACCTGTTCGTTCACTGGAATCTGTCTTGTTCTCTCCATAAGTTCCTCATTTGTGACCCTATCATACCATCTTATTCCTCTATTCTGCGCAGACACCAGTTGATGAATGTTTGCAATTTATGCGCTATTGTTTTAGTTGTTCTCCATGTTTCTGACCCATACAGTAGAACTGCTTTAACATTAGAGTTAAATATCCGAATTTTTTGTAACATCTTAGGCTACTAATAATTTCTGCCCCCTCTCTTTGCACACCTTGATCAGGTGTAACATTTTAAACTACTACTGCCCGTCCGAGTGGTTATCGAGGCCCAAATTTGGGGTGTAAAGAATAGAACCACTGTTACCTGCCAGCATGTCGTAAGAGGCGACTAAGGAGGTTTGGCTGAAATCGGATGCACGTGTCTTAAACGTGTAGAAGACTATGCGTTTAGGGCCTACCAAACCAATGTGCAACGTATACACGTTCTTGGCAAAGATCAAACATATCACAAATAGTGATTAAAATTGGTCGTAAAGAACGAACGCGAAGAAGAAGAAGAGACTACTACTAATTTCTGCCACCTCTCTGCCTACCTTGATCAGGTGTAACATCTTAGGCTACTACTAATTTCTGCCACCTCTCTGCATACCTTGGTCAGGTGTAATATCGTAAACTACTACTAATTTCTGCCACCTCTCTGCCTACCTTGATCAGGTGTAATATCGTAAACTACTACTAATTTCTGCCACCTCTCTGCATACCTTGATCAGGTGTAATATCGTAAACTACTACTAATTTCTGCCACCTCTCTGCCTACCTTGATCAGGTGTAACATCTTAGACTACTACTAATTTCTGCCACCTCTCTGCCTACCTTGATCAGGTGTAATATCGTAAACTACTACTAATTTCTGCCACCTCTCTGCATACCTTGATCAGGTGTAATATCGTAAACTACTACTAATTTCTGCCACCTCTCTGCCTACCTTGATCAGGTGTAACATCGTAGACTACTACTAGTTTCTGCCCTCTCTCTGCATACCTTGATCAGGTGTAACATCGTAAACTACTACTAGTTTCTGCCTTCTCTCTGCCTACCTTGATCAGGTGTAACATCGTAAACTACTACTAATTTCTGCCCTCTCTCTGCACACCTTGATCAGGTGTAACATCGTAGACTACTACTAGTTTCTGCCTTCTCTCTGCCTACCTTGATCAGGTGTAATATCGTAAACTACTACTAATTTCTGCCACCTCTCTGCATACCTTGATCAGGTGTAATATCGTAAACTACTACTAATTTCTGCCACCTCTCTGCCTACCTTCGTCAGGTGTAACATCGTAGACTACTACTAGTTTCTGCCCTCTCTCTGCACACCTTGATCAGGTGTAACATCTTAGGCTACTACTAGTTTCTGCCCTCTCTCTGCACACCTTGATCAGGTGTAACATCTTAGGCTACTACTAGTTTCTGCCACCTCTCTGCCTACCTTGATCAGGTGTAACATCGTAGACTACTACTAGTTTCTGCCCTCTCTCTGCATACCTTGGTCAGGTGTAACATCGTGGACTACTACTAGTTTCTGCCACCTCTCTGCATACCTTGATCAGGTGTAACATCGTAGACTACTACTAGTTTCTGCCCTCTCTCTGCACACCTTGATCAGGTGTAACATCGTGGACTACTACTAATTTCTGCCACCTCTCTGCCTACCTTGATCAGGTGTAATATCGTAAACTACTACTAATTTCTGCCACCTCTCTGCACACCTTGATCAGGTGTAACATCTTAGGCTACTACTAATTTCTGCCCTCTGCACACCTTATACTACAACTAGCATCTGTCAGAGAAGTTAGGAGACGTACGCCTTGTGAACATTCTATAGACAGTGTGATCTTATTCTCACTGACATCCCCGACATGACCAACCATTTTGGAACCCCAATAGTTTTAGTTTAGTTTAGTCGTCGGATCATTATCACTTCACATCAAACCAATTAGTGTTCTTCTTCTTCTTCTTTACGTTCGTCCTTTACGACCAATTTTAATCACTCTTTATGGTATGTTTGATCTTTGCCGCGAACGTGTATACGTTGCACATTGGTTTGGTAGGCCCTAAACACATAAGACTTCTACACGTTTAGGACACCTGCATCCGATTTCAGTCACACCTCCTAAGTCGCCTCTTACGACCTGCGTGGTAACAGTGGTTCTATTCTTGACACCCCAAATTTGGACCCAAGTAACCACTCAGTCAATAAGTGCTCCGATCTCATCCTCAGTATGTTTCTCAGCGGTTCTTTGTTAGTTTACTTTCCTTTCGTTTAGCTACCGGTTTATGTTGCTATTGTCCAGCTATACAACATTTGACTTGGTATTCTTGAAGTTCGGTTAGAGTTGTAGATTCATCACCATTACTTGAATCATGTACACGTCCTCTCTCACTTAAAGAATTCAGAATATTAGCCTGGTCCATTGCTTGACCGCTCTTTACAGCAGACATACTTGCAAGCCAAGCGGCGCGTTCATTTCCCCTTACACCTGCAGATTAGTTAGTCTTTCCTCTTGGGCCTGTGGGCGGCGCATAGGGCATAGGTCATAGTTCTCCATGTCTCGCGGTTCGTTGCTATCTGTTTTAGGTCTTTAATGTTTACTAGGCCCGTCGTTGAGCCTTCTCTGGTGATGGTTCTACGCAGAGTCTCTCTTGGTCTTCCTCGTTTTTTTCCCTCTGGTGTCCATATGAGGATTGGTAAGAGTCTTCTCTCATCCATTCTAAGTGTGTGGCCGATGTAGTTCAGCGGCGCTTTCTTATAAAATTTGATACATTTTCTTGCTTGGTCTCTTGTCTTATTGTGTATTGGGTCTGAAATCTGACCATTTGAGGTTCAATATTCTTCTAAGACATTTATTCTCAAAGTTATCTAATTTTCTTTCTAGAGCTTTTGTTGCTTTCCAACTCTCGCATCCATAAGTTAATACTGGAATCACACAAGAGTTAAAGATCTTTAATTTTAAGTACTTGCTGAGTGAACACCTGCATGCTCTGGCACTAAAATAAAACTGATTTTAAAAATTTCAATAAACTCACAAAAATATATTTTATTACAATTAATGCAGACAGAAGATTGTTTTAGTACAAGTATAGCACACAACACAGACAAAAACGATATATTTGATACTATCTTCTTTTTCATCTTTAGCACATGTCCATTTTGTGATTCGTATGTGTTAATTCCTCCCCGCCAATAATGGCTGACACATTCTGTTTCTGGTGACATCTTTTTTTTTGAGTTTGCTCTAGTCCAGCGTTTCCCAAAGTGGCGTTACCGCCCCTGTGGGCGCTGAAGCCTTCCAGGGGCGATGGTGGGTTCAGAAGGTTTTGGGGAGTTTTTTTCTTGATTTTTCTTTTGAATAATCATTAAAAATTTGAATTCTGCATTTTAATTCATCTTATGCCCATCTTACACGATCCACTTTTTGCATCAATTTTCTATTTTGTGTATGTAATCATTTGAAAATTGACCATGTATGACAGAAACATATATAAATTTTCTATGTCAAATTGAAAATAGAGCATGTATATTTATATATATATATATATATATGGGGAGGGCAAACTGTTATAGTAGGGAGGGGCACGTTACAAAGCTTTTGTCGTGAAATGTGGACGGTGAAGCGAAAAAGTTTGGGAATCTATGCTCTAGACAGTTGTAGGCCAATTATGACGAGATATGTCTTCCAGGTTTGTCTGGAGTCGTCCTACTCTATGTGACTACAGCTTTCTGTCAGGGGGCTCACCAGAAGACCTTCTTACTCAAAGACCTAAGCAGAACAGACCAGGTCATTATATTTCCCTGTCGGCATTTTTTCGAGTCCCCTGGTCTTACTCAGGACGATAACGTGAGTACCTCTGAAGTCGGAGAAAAATCTGCCTGTGTGGCGAGGGAATACTAATTACGAGTACATTGAGCACACGGCTGCCAGTGTAAGTAATTTACAATGTGCACGCTGCTGCCATTGTAAGAAATTGGAAAACGGATTTTCACGCAAAATCAGTTTCAGAGATGAAACTTCGTCTGAGTTGAAAGCGGACGAAAGAAAAAAAAGAAAAAAATATTTCCCTACGTACCAGACACTACAGACTCAACAAACACAAAGACTAGGAATAAATCAAACAGCTCTCTGTTAGTGTCAGCAGGCGGAACAGACACCGGATCATGTCCTGCAAGACTGTCATCTCTTGTGTGAGCTGAGAAGCAACATGTGGCCACACCCAGCCGATCTAAAATTTAAGCTTTGGGAAAACCTAACAGACCTGAAGCTGACTACCCAGTTTATGTTCCACAGTAAACTAAGCTTTGGGAAAACCTGACAGACCTGAAGCTGACTACCCAGTTTATGTTCCACAGTAAACTAAGCTTTGGGAAAACCTGACAGACCTGAAGCTGACTACCCAGTTTATGTTCCACAGTAAACTAAGCTTTGGGAAAACCTGACAGACCTGAAGCTGACTACCCAGTTTATGTTCCACAGTAAACTAAGCTTTGGGAAAACCTGACAGATCTGAAGCTGACTACCCAGTTTATGTTCCACAGTAAACTAAGCTTTGGGAAAATCTGACAGACCTGAAGCTGACTACCCAGTTTATGTTCCACAGTAAACTAAGCTTTGGGAAAACCTGACAGACCTGAAGCTGACTACCCAGTTTATGTTCCACAAGCTTTGGGAAAACCTGACAGACCTGAAGCTGACTACTCAGTTTATGTTCCACAGTAAACTAAGCGCATGACCAGAGATCGCTGAAGCAGATGAAGAAGAAGAAGTTCATTGTGACATGTTTGCATTTTAAAATTGGCACCATTTACATACACTATATACAAATTATCACTTGACATTTCATAAAGAGAAGATGAAGATATAATAAATTATCACTTGACATTCCATAAAGAGAAGATGAAGATATAATAAATTATCACTTGACATAAATATAGCAGTCAATCAATCAATCAAGTGCCGTGTCGGTTAGCGTAGTCAATCATGTCTCTCCACATATGTCTGTCTCTGGTACAATCCATCAACTACGTCCCCGAACAAATGCTCAACCATGATTTCAAGCCGTCTGAAATTGTATCCCTTTTTCTTCATCTCTCTTCCGCTGTATTTTGCCTGTTGTAACCAAATGTTCTAAACTGCCCCTTCTAATTAATTATATGTCCGAAAACAAACTTGATTGTCTGCTTCTTATTCAATTGATTATATTTGGATATGAATCTGTCTCTGACAAGATCTCTTCATTTGTCTTTCTAGCTGTCAATGGAACCTTCAACATTCTTCTGAGAAGCCACATTTCTGTGGCTTCCAATGTTCTTGCCACTTGTCTGTTCATTATCCATGACTCACTGCTATATAAAAGTATTGGCTCTATATAGCATTGGATTACTCGTTTCCTCAATGCCACTGACAAGGATTTATTGCATAGTATTCTGCTTTTTATTTCTGAACTGTATCTTTCATCTAATATGATAATGGCACTCAGATATTTCAATCGATGAACTTGTTTAATTCCTTTCTCTCTAATTTTCATATTACAAAGGGTTTCCTCTTGTTTAGTATAGCAATAAACACATACAAAGCATATTTATTTGCTACAATACAGACAACACTATCGCTTCACACAAGTATTGCTAGATCACTGAAGCAATGTCTTGCAAATAATACAGACAAAAGGCCGCTTTAGACAACAACTCAAGGGAAGTAATTTTTTGTTGTATTTTTCCACGTGGTTCTGTATCTTGTTGATGTGAATGGCTTCCCATTTAGCATCTTGAAGATAAGAGAGTTTCGTGCAGGAACTGTGTACTCTTGCTTGATTGCGCACTGAAACATGAGAGACGCGCAAACAAACAATATAGAATCGGGGTATGCGAATAACAATATGAGTTGCACGTACCACACGGACGTGGCAGAATGATTGTGGAAACAGACAACACAACCACAACGTATTGTTTATTACATTTTGTCGACATCTCTGTAGTTGCAAGTTTAGCTCATGTCTGAGATTTTCTGATCATGCCTGTACTTTGAGAGCCACGATAGTATAGTGGTTAGTGCACTTGCATCGTATACACGTTGTTCCAGGTTTTAAATCCATAAGCACTTCACAGTGTTACTGTCAATATCGCAAAAAGGGATTGAGAAATTAGTAATAGGTGCAAGAGAAAAGCGAAAAATACAATCTAAAACTCAGTGTTGTAAAAACAAAAATAATGACAACAGATAAAACAAGCATGACAACAGATAAAACAAGCATGACAACAGATAAAACAAGCATGACAACAGATAAAACAAGCATGACAACAGATAAAACAAGCATGACAACAGATAAAACAAGCATGACAACAGATATTTGTATCTTCTTCTTCTCTTCCACCATTTACTTCTTTATAGAAGTGTTGGGGAGAGGGGAGGGAACGAAGTGATCTTATGTGTGCTTGTTTTAAGGCACTTTGTAAGCTGATATTCATTTTCGAAAGGCTGTTCTTGATGCCGTCGCTCCATCTTTTGCGTGGTTTTCTCTTGCTTTGTACTCCTTATAGTTTTTCTGTGTGGCTCTCTGTGGTAGACGACAACGAAGAGACAATCAACGAAGAGACAATCAACGAAGAGACAATCAACGAAGAGACAATCAACGAAGAGACAATCAATGAAGAGACAATCAACAAAGATACAATCAACGAAGAGACAATCAACGAAGAGACAATCAACAAAGAGACAATCAATGAAGAGACAATCAATGAAGAGACAATCAACGAAGAGACAATCAACGAAGAGACAATCAATGAAGAGACAATCAATGAAGAAACAATCAACAAAGAGACAATCAACGAAGAGACAATCAGCGAAGAGACAATCAACAAAAAGACATTCAACGAAGAGACAATCAATGAAGAGACAATCAATGAAGAGACAATCAGAAAGAGAAATCAGCGAAGAGAAAATCGGCGAAGAGAAAATCAACGAAATATGGCCTTACAAAAAAATGTAACAACTAAAAACAGTATGGAGTGGAACTGATAGAAAACAAAGATCAGAATACTACTAGCATTATTATTCCAAGTGTCAACGTATGTGTGTGAAGCATGGACATTTAACAATGCAGTGGAAGAACATATATGTGCTTTTGAAAATAACTGTTATAGTCCTCCGTATATCATGGACAGAGAAGAGAACAAATAGATCTATCTAGAAAGAACTCAAAACTAAAATAAGATTGAATTGTTGCTATAAATAAGAATGAGAACATTTGATGTGTTTTGGGCATATAAAGAGACACAAAGAGTTGGAGGAGACAATTATGGAAGGAGACATCCCGGCAAAGAGAAGAAGATGAAGACCACGGAGAATAGGAAGACCACGGAGAAGAGGAAGACCACGGAGAAGAGGAAGACCACGGAGAAGATGGATTCAGGATGTAACTAATGAATTGAACAGAGAGTGCAGAGACGGTGGGTAACGTCGAGTGTGGAATTGAATGCACAATACTCGTCTCCGAGCCGACAGGAGAAGGCTTGCATTTGCCAATCGTCCCACAACTACTACTACTACTATTACTACTACTATTACTACTACTATAATACTGTTACTACTACATACTCACTACATACTACTACTTACATACTACTATACTACTATTATACTACTATACTACTTACTACTACTATCTACTACTACATACACTACTTACTATACATTACCTATACTACTACATATACATACACTATACTATTACATACTACTATACCACTAATACACTATTACTACTACTACTACTCACTACTCACTACTACTATACCATACTACTATACTACTAATACTACACATACACTATTACATTACTCATCTACACTATACTACTAATACACATACTACATACTACTATTACTATACATACTACTTACTACTACTATAATTACTCATCTACTTACTCACTATTACTACTATACTCATATTACTTACTCACTATACTCACTATTACTACTATCTATACTCTATCATATACTTACTACTATACTACTACTATTACTACTACTATACTACTATTACTACTACTATACTACTATTACTACTACATACTACTATTACTACTATACTCACATTACTACTACTATACTACTATACTACTTACTACTACTACTACCACTATACCTTACTACTACTACTACTTACCATACTACTACTACTACTACTACTACTATACTCACTACTAATACTATACTACTATACTAATACTACCATACTACTACATACTATACTACTATACTACTACCATACTACTACCTACTTCATACTATCCACTATACTAACTACTACCATCACATACTACTAATACTACTACTACTATCACACTACTAATACTATACTTACTCATATACTCACATACTACTATACTACTATTACTACTATACTACTATACTACTATACTACTTATACTCACATACACTATACTACTACTATTACTACTATTACTACTACTACTACTACTACTACTATACTACATACTACATTACTACTATTACTACTACTACTACTACTACTACTATTACTACTACTGCTATTACTATCAGTACTGCTACTGCTACTACTAGTACTACTACACTCATTTAAGAATAATAATTAAGGAACCCTTTCATACCTCGTGGTATATAGGTCAATACAATGTTAGGCCTGTATTTTTCATTGACCGTCGGCATACGATGGGTGATGTGGTCAGCATCACGCCGGCCGCCTTTTCTTTCCCAGAGAATGTCTGGTACCCAGTTGAGGCTGGGTTGACCTGAGAGCCGCCGTGGTCGGGAAAATTCCACGCGCATTGCTGGAGCTGAACCCAGACCACCAGCCTTGAGAAGCGAGTTCACTAACAACCACGCTACAGTACTACACTACTATTATCACTACTACTATAATTCTACTAGTACTACTATTGTTTATGTTACTATTACTACTATAGTTACTGCAACTACATATGCATTATTAGTAAAACTACTACCTACTACTACTACTACTCTACTACTACAACTACTACTACTATTACTACTGCTATTGATGCTGCTGTTCTTCCTGCAACTATAGCAACTACTGTCACAGCTACCATTACTACCATTACTACTACTATTACTACTACTACCACTGTTACTACTACTACCTACTACTACTACTTTACTACTACTACTACCACTACTATATACTACTACTGTTACTGGACTGTTACCATTACTATAAATATTAATATCGCGTATTCTGCATTTTTCCCCCCACCACCACCACACACTTGATGGTTCTCCATCATCTCCTTTCGTTTATTCAGCGCCCGCCTCACGCCTCAAACATACCAGCCACAACAATGAAGCTCTCACGCTGATAAGACCTCTCAAACTCCTTTCCACGTCTGGAAAATCAATTTCTGGCCTGCAAGGTTTCTGTACTAGATGCACTCCGCCAACATCATAGCGATGTTAGTACAAGCATCTGGCTTCAAAGCAGATTTATTTGAGTTTTATCTTAAACTGTGTCTTTCAACCTTGCAAGTATTTATTTGTTGAGCCAGCCTGCACGATCTTTTAGGAAGATTGAAAATATATGGATCATGTTCTAAAGCAGATGTTGATATAGTTCTTGCCAAGATTATTATTTTGCGTTACTGGGACACCATAATACGAGTGTTCTTGTTTTTATACTTTCATTTAGCGTTACTGGGACATTCTTGATTTTATACTTTCATTTAGCGTTACTGGGACATTCTTGTTTTTATACTTATCTTAGCATTACTGGGACATTTTGTTTTTTATAATTTTCATTTAGCATTACTGGGACATTCTTAATTTTATACTTTCATTTAGCGTTACTGGGACATTCTTGATTTTATTTCATTTAGGTTACTGGGACATTCTTGATTTTATACTTTCATTTAGCGTTACTGGGACATTCTTGATTTTATACTTTCATTTAGCGTTACTGGGACATTCTTGATTTTATACTTTCATTTAGCGTTACTGGGACATTCTTGATTTTATACTTTCATTTAGCATTACTGGGACATTCTTGTTTTTATACTTTCATTTAGCGTTACTGGGACATTCTTGATTTTATACTTTCATTTAGCGTTACTGGGACATTCTTGATTTTATACTTTCATTTAGCATTACTGGGACATTCTTGATTTTATACTTTCATTTAGCGTTACTGGGACATTCTTGATTTTATACTTTCATTTAGCGTTACTGGGACATTCTTGATTTTATACTTTCATTTAGCATTACTGGGACACCATAATATATTCTCGATTTTATACTTCTATTCGGTTCTTGGCTCATTTGTTTGCATGCGTTTAGAGATTAAAACATTTTTTTCGATCCAGAAGCACCTGAGCTTTTCAGCTCTTCGTCTCGGTGCCATGGATATTGTAACCCTTCGGTTCGGTGCCACGAACACCGTAAATCTGGGGAACCTGTGGCTTTTCTGCCAGCCCGCGAAACAGAGGCTAGTCACCCGTAGTCCAACGCGCTACAAACACGCTGGACAGGTGGGCATTAAAACATTTAACTCATTCACTCTTCTAAGCTGATGCACTGGCTTTCTGTAAATTTTAAGGTGACACAATGCTAATATAATGTAAATGTAATTACAACACTGGATTGATGGTTCGCCTGAATGGTCACCGGGGTTCAAATCAGGGTGTAAAGAATAGAACCACTGTTACCTGCCACACATATAGTCTTCTTCTCTTCTTCTTTGCGTTCGTTCTTTGCTACCAATTTTAATCACTCTTTGCGATATGTTTGATCTTTGCAAGAACGTGTATAAGTTGCACATTGGTTTGGTAGGCCGCTAAACGCATAGGCTTCTACACGTTTAGAACATGTGCATCCGATTTCAGCCAAACCTCCTTAGTCGCCTCTTATGACATGCGTGGCAGGTAGCAGTGGTTCTATTCTTTACATCCCAAATTTGGGCCCCGGTAACCACTCGGGCGGCCCACGCATATAGTAAAAGGCGACTATTGAAGTTTGGTGTGGGACTAGCTACCCCACCCCGTAAAAACACTAGATGGCTACATAATCCACAACCAGGAAATTCATAGTTCACCACCCAGGAAGAAGAAGCCAGGTAAATTCATAGTTCACCACCAGGAAGAAGAAGCCAGGGAAATTCATAGTTCACCACCCAGGGAAGAAGAAGCCAGGTAAATTCATAGTTCACCACCCAGGGAAGAAGAAGCCAGGTAAATTCATAGTTCACCACCCAGGGAAGAAGAAGCCAGGTAAATTCATAGTTCACCACCCAGGGAAGAAGAAGCCAGGTAAATTCATAGTTCACCACCCAGGGAAGAAGAAGCCAGGTAAATTCATAGTTCACCACCCAGGGAAGAAGAAGCCAGGTAAATTCATAGTTCACCACCCAGGGAAGAAGAAGCCAGGTAAATTCATAGTTCACCACCCAGGGAAGAAAAAGCCAGGTAAATTCATAGTTCACCACCCAGGGAAGAAGAAGCCAGGTAAATTCATAGTTCACCACCCAGGGAAGAAGAAGCCAGGTAAATTCATAGTTCACCACCCAGGGAAGAAGAAGCCAGGGAAATTCATAGTTCACCACCCAGGGAAGAAGAAGCCAGGTAAATTCATAGTTCACCACCCAGGGAAGAAGAAGCCAGGGAAATTCATAGTTCACCACCCAGGGAAGAAGAAGCCAGGTAAATTCATAGTTCACCACCCAGGGAAGAAGAAGCCAGGTAAATTCATAGTTCACCACCCAGGGAAGAAGAAGCCAGGTAAATTCATAGTTCACCACCCAGGGAAGAAGAAGCCAGGTAAATTCATAGTTCACCACCCAGGGAAGAAGAAGCCAGGTAAATTCATAGTTCACCACCCAGGGAAGAAGAAGCCAGGTAAATTCATAGTTCACCACCCAGGGAAGAAGAAGCCAGGTAAATTCATAGTTCACCACCCAGGGAAGAAAAGTCAGGTAAATTCATAGTTCACCACCAGGGAAGAAAACCAGGTAAATTCATAGTTCACCACCCAGGAAGAAGAGGACCCACATGGAGGGAAGATGGAATGCAAGAAAATGGGGACAGTGGGGAGAGATCTGGAAAAGATGGCCTTGGATAGGTGAGCTTAGAAGGCCTGGTTGGACCTATGCCTCCCAGAAGGCCTTGATTGCGGACCTATGCCTCCCAGAACCTCCCAGAAGGCCGTGGTTGCCTCCTAGGGCGAAGAGTAAAGAAGAAGAAGACAATGCACATATACAAGCTGATTGAGTATACATGACAATATAACTGCTTCTAGAAGTAATAACAAATAATCATACGGGTGAAAGTGTTAAAATGTTTGTCTTTCTTACTCATTGGTTCGGCCATATAAACAGATTGTTCATTTGAGGATGATCTTTATCAGACATGTCCATAATTGTTCTCATCACCTTCCAACTTGGCATGTATTTCAGTATCTTTAGATCATGGGTTCCCAAAATGGGAGGTACCGTCACCCAGTGAACGCTGAAGCCTTCCAAGAGGGCAATAATGGGTTCAGAAGCATTTGGGGGAGTTTTTTTTCGTGATTTTGCGATTGAATAATCATTACACATTTCAATTTTGCATTTAATTCATCTTATGCCCATCTTGCACGATCCAGTTTTTCAACAATTTTTTTATTTTATGTATATAATTATTTGAAAATTGACCATGTATGACAGAAATATTTATCAATTTTCTATGTCAAAGTTTTGCTGAGAGAGGCAGGAAATATCGGTCTCAGTTCCATGGAGGAGATTGAGCGAGTTGCCCAGGATAGAGCGGTATGGAGAAATTACTTGCAGGCCCTATGTAACGTATAACGGTACGAGAGGAATTATTATTATTAATGTCACAGTGAAAATAGAGCATGTATATATATATATATATATGGGGAGGGGGGACATTGGCAAACTGTTATAATGGGGAGGGGCATTAAACAGTTGATGTCATGCAAAGTAGGCGGTGGACCGAAAAAAGTTTGGGAATAAATGGTTTAGGCTGACAATTCCCGTTCTGTGTTGATTGATGTATCTACTGGGTTTTCTCTCGTGTTTTTCCCGTCTTGCCGCGCCTATCGGTATGTAAGCAGATTACCAACAGACAGTGCGCCCCAACAAGCAATGTTACTCCGATACAGTGGATACAAAGTAAAATACCATTCACCCAAATGGTGGACCACATAAATAACAGAAGAAGTGACAAACTGAAGAGTACACCAAAGCCCGTTCTAGAAATCTATTCTTATCCTGACGATGTGTGGTAAAACAGGATTAGAGAAGTGAGAGAAAAAATACCTTGCGTACTGAAGGCCACAGGTTCGAATCTGGACCCCATCGTTAGGTTTACGAGTGGATTTAATGTGGAGGAGCCAGGAAGTGTTACTGCATCTTGCTGGAGCACATACAAAAAGGAGACATTTATCTAGTTGTCATACCAGGAGATTGATTGATTGATTGATAGGACCATCATCATTTCACTTCGGTGAGTAGCCATGTGTGCGCTGATCTATTTGTTACACCGAAAGATCTCAGCGCCAGTGCACAAACTCCGTAGCACCAGCGAAGGTCCTTGATGTAAATTTTGAAGATAGAAAAAATACTTTGTAGGAATTTAATTTTTATTTAAAATAATTTTTAAATAAAAGATTTTGCCTGGGTTGCGGCTTTCCAGCCTGCTCTCCTAGATTTTGAACTGCCAATGGTTCTTTTACGTAATTAATTTGTACACGGGACCTACGTTTTATTGTCCGTCTCCGATAGGACTAAAAGCTAGATCTAAATAAAAGTAGACTGCAAACCGATTCTATACAAATTTTATTCACAATTTTAATAAATTTCGAAATATTTTTACAATCCTTAAATTACATCCCATACCCTTGCCGGTGCTACTATGTTTGTGAACTATCGCTGAGATCTACCGGCGTAAGAAAGAGTAGGGCACACCTTGTTATTCACTAAAGTGTAATGATAATTCTATCAATCACACTCGCCCGCCTACCCAGCATGTTCGTAGGGCCTAGGACGACGGGCGACAAACTTGTTGTAAGTGCGGGTTCAATTCCACGGGCTGACAGACAAGCTACAGGTTCTCCAGATTTAAGGTGTTCATGGCACCGAACCGAAGGGTTACGATGTCCATGTCACCGAGTCGAAGGGTTACGATGTCCATGTCACCGAGTCGAAGGGTTACGATGTCCATGTCACCGAGTCGAAGGGTTACGATGTCCATGTCACCGAGTCGAAGGGTTAAGACGTCCATGTCACCGAGCCGAAGGTTGAAAGCTCTAGTGCGAAAAAATGAGTCTAAAGATAAAGGAATGCTTCAGTACACTGGGTTTCCAATATGGCCGTCCTCTCTGCAGAAATGGCACGACCCTGCCAAGTGTGTTGCACGAGCGCGAACTCCATAGCTCAGCAACAATCCAAGAGGATCTTGAAAAATTGCAATGTGACTGCTCAGGATTGAACCTCAACCTTCAGAACGACAAACAAACGCCTCAACCACTTAGCTATAGAGGCCACTAACCAGCCTATGTCGTTGGAGTATTCTTTAAACGCTTTTCATAAAATGTATTCACAACATCTCTCACATCAACATCCTTCTTCTTTGCTGAAATCAGATGCATGTGTCCTAAACATGTAGAAGTCTATGCGTTTAGAGGCCTACAAACAATGCGATCGTGTCCTAAACATGTAAGTCTGCGTTTAGGGCCTACCAAACCAATGCAGATGCATGTTCCTAAACGTGTAGAAGTCTATGTTTAGAGCCTTAACCCAAATCAGATGCATGTGTCCTAAACATTGAGTCTTGCGTTTAGGGCCTCAAACCAATGTAGATGCATGTGTCCTAAACGTGTAGAAGTCTATGCGTTTAGAGGCCTACCAAACCAATGCAGATGCATGTGTCCTAAACGTGTAGAAGTCTATGCGTTTAGGGGCCTACCAAACCAATGCAGATGCATGTGTCCTAAACGTGTAGAAGTCTATGCGTTTAGAGGCCTACCAAACCAATGCAGATGCATGTGTCCTAAACGTGTATAAGTCTATGCGTTTAGGGGCCTACAAACCAATGTGCAACGTATACCGTTCTTGGCAAAGATCAAACATATCACAAAGAGTGATTAAAATTGGTCGTAAAGAACGAACGCAAAGAAGAAGAAGAAGAAGATCCTTTCTTCTCATCAAGTTCTTCTTCTTCGACGAACGTTCTATATCAGCCACCTGTTAAATCACCCTTTGTGGTTTATTTGTGATCTGAGAGTAAAATCATTGTGCCAGTTATGCGCCTACAAGTAGGCAAGAGCATCCTATTTCCGCGAAGTTGCTTATTTAATAGGGTAGCTCCCTAGACCCTACCTCATTCGCCTCTTACGATATGCCTTGTAAGTAGCAGTGTTACCATTCTATACTCCCCTTGCTACCCACACCAACGTGCAGGCGCTCATCAATCCCAACATCATTCATATTCCTTTCTTTACAATATTATTTTACGTATTTATATTCTGTGTTTATTTTTTAACTGCTGGCAACTGACTCAAACTTCAATTTGTTTCCTTGATAATTTATTCACAAATCTTACGACAATAAAATCTGCTTGTATAAATTTGTCATTAAATGTTCAGTTCACTCGTGCATCTAACATAATCACAAAACATTTCACTGGAGGGAATCATACAAGAGAGAAATGTATCTCAACATTCAAACAAATAAAACAGCAAGATCTATCAAATGTTGATGATCTAGACATTTTTATGGAATATTTCAGATCCTTTTTTTTTTTTAACCTGTGATTTCTAAATTTACGCTGTAGTTGAGACCATTAATCAGAACGGCAATGAAAATTTGCCCGTATTATTTGCAATATAAAATGTCCCTTTTTGAGAGAGACGTCAATAAAAGTTTACGGACCAATTGCTCTAACGAACGTGTTAGATTTAACGACTTGGTTTCATCTATACAACAACACAGTGTTGTACAACGATACCGCATGAGATGTTGAATTCTATATTCACTTTTTGACGTTTTCTGGTAAGATTGTATTCTTATTGGTAAAATATTTGAGAGAGGGAGCTGACAAGTTTTGGCGAGTTTAGTTGTTGTTATTGTTGTTATGTTCGACTGCTATGCATTCAGGCGTTCGGATGGCCGTGACCTGGATATATATATTGATTGCTATTTAAAATCTATTTTGGCAGAAATCGTTCACAACTTGTAAACATTACAATAAAACTTGCACTATTTTACATTTATTCAACGTTTGTTTTCTTATTAACGCCTATCTGCTTCTTCTTGAACCCCCACAACGACCACTTGATAACCACTCTGTTTGATTTGTATGAGATCTGAGTCTAAGAGCAATTGTACATTGTGCCAGTTATCCGCCTACAAGTATGCCAACACATCCGATTTCTGTGGCGTTTTTATTTACTAGGGGAGCTTCCTATGTCCTACATCAGTCCTTTACAATATGTTGTGTAGGTGGCAGTGGTACTATTCTTTGCTTCTCTTACGGACCCCGGCACATCACGAGCATTAACGCCTCTTGAAGCCGAGGCACGCTGCTTTCATCTTTTTTCCCTATCCAGAAGCACTTGAGCTTTCAGCTCTTCGACTCGGTGCCATGGCCATCGTAACCCTTCGGTTCGGCGCCACGAACACCGCGAATCTGGAGAACGTGTGGCTTTTCTGCTCGCCCGCGGAATTGAACCCGCACTCACAGGGAGCTTGTCACCCTAGTCCATAGATTCCCAAACTTTTTTGGCCCATCGCCCACTTTGCACGACATAAACTTTGTAACGCCCTCCCCATTATAACAGTTTGTCAACGCCCCCATATATATATATACATGCTCTATTTTCTCTTTGACATAGAAAATTGATATATAATTTTGTCATTTATGGTCATTTTTCAAATGATTATATACAAGAAATAGAAAATTGATGAAAAAATGGATCGTGTAAGATGGGCATGTAATTAATTAAAATGCAGAATTCAAATTTTTATGATTATTCAATCGCAAAATCACGATAAATTAACTGCCCCCAAATGCTTCTGAACCCACCATCGCCCCCTGGAAGGCTTCAGCGCCACAGGGGGCGGAACCGCCCACTTTGGGAAACGCTGCCCTAGTCCAACGCGCTACGAACACGCTGGGCAGGCGGGCCTGCTTTCATCCTAAGGACTGAAGTTTTATTGGTTATATCAGCGAGTGTATGGCAACAAACATGAACAATAAGAATGAACTCTTTATAAAAAATCCAATGATAAGCTAAGAAGGAACCCTTTTTATGTATATTAGCGATGTGTGGAAACCTACAGATCTAGTCTGGTCAGAGCGGATCAGATCTGATGGGGAGGAAAACGAGGGAGGCTGCGGTGATACGTAATAAACTGGCATTTATGGACAAAGATATACGTATGTATGGTATCACATAAGCATGCAAAAATTAATAGTAAAATGATAAAACTAACACAAAAAAACAACAACGTTTCGGTCGTAGACCTTTATCAAGGGTACAAATATTAAATTAATATCAGAATATTAAATAACTAAAGCATAATCTTCTTCTTGCGTCGTTCTTAGACCAATTTAATCACTTATATGTGATCATTAAGAACGTTATACGTTTACGTTCTAAGATAGATCTAAATAAGAAGGATAGCTAGAGATATTGGGAAATATGGTGTTAGACCTGTATTCTTTAGTCACCGTCCGAACTTGATAGGTAATGTGGTCAACATCACCCTGGTCGTTGTTACTTCCCAGTGCATTTCCTGGTACCCGAATGAGACTGGGTCGACCTGCGAGCCGTTTACGATGGGAAAAGAATTCTACGCCCACTGTAGAAGTGAACCCGGACGGGACGGGTCTCCTTCTCTGCGGTCGCTATTTTGATGACTATATCGTCATACGCGTTCTTATGATGAAGTCGAATGTTGTCTTGAGCTCATCTCTGGTGTGTAGTTTTGAATGTAGTGTTGTAGGGCCAGCACCCCTTTAATTCTAAGGAGGGCTTTCACGGGGCAGTTTTGCAAGACATGTATTGGAGTTTGATCAGCGGTGCCACAGGGATACAGAGGGGGGAAAGACAATCGTAGCCTCTCTTTGAGAAGCCAGTCCACTAACAACTATGCTGCTGCGTTTCAATATATGTCAGAACTAATAGATTTTTACAGTTCAGAAATTATTTTAATTCTCGTCAGATTTCTCAAATATTGAAACATTTTATAAATCAGATCAATAAAAAAATACCCCTGACAATATATCAGACGGATCGAAATACAATTCAGATCGAACTTAATATATTCTATTTTTAGAATTTAAACGCTGGCCAGTTGTACGTAATGTGGGGAGGCAGCACTGTTTGTGATTGTTGTGCCGATTAGCCAAGTTGAGTTAATTATTTGTGGCAAAGATGAAAGATTAGAATGATGAAAGAACTCGTCTGTGGAATGCGTGGCGCGCCGACTAATATATGACGACGTGGGTTTGTGGGGACTTACAGTCCGGATGTGATGTCATGCGCAGGATCATGTAAAATCGAAAGATAATTTATATATAGATGAGTGTAGAGAGCAGCTTGCAGGGGCGTTTATGAAAAAATGTGGGAAGTTGTCGAGAAATGCAAATGTTGCTAATCGTATTTCATTATATTGAAATTATGGTAAATATTAAAAGAGACATCAGAACTGTATCGTTGATGTTAACTTTGTGAGAGGAGTTATAGGCTTCAGTATATAAAAGTTTTGGTAACTTTGGGGACATAAGTGTGGACATGGCTGACCGCAGGTATTTTTAGGTGTGTTTGGTTAGCGGAAGGAGGGGGTTTGTTTGAGATAACATTCATCAAAGCATGACAGTAATTGTCTGCAGTCATTAAGTCGAGCAATCAGTGAGTCATCCATGTTTTTGAAACACATACATACACATGCATGTCCACGCACACACAAACACTCACACGTGTGCAGATACAAGCATACACACTCCTATATATTAACAAACACACACACACACATACATACACACTAACAAGTCAAAGAACAGCAACCTTTCTCACAAAAACAATTCTGTTAGTTTCTTCTGTATTCTCTTCGTATCGTAAAATTGAATTTGTCAAGGGACAGTATGTTGAGTATCTTGTTGCTAGCTAGTTGTGCCGTCAAGAAACCAGACGTGAAAAATGTCAAAGTTGCGCCAGTCCTCCCTCCTCCTTAGGTAGTAATCATTTACAGACGTTCGTCAACTTCCAACATTGTGGGCCGATATACAGGCTAGCAATATATTTTAAAATGAGGACGCAAAACCAGTATATTGGCTAAATCGGTATACATTCTACAGGGTGTTGAAGATAAAAGTAGCCCGATTTACATATCAAAACTTGTCAAACGGGCTACTTTTATCTTGAACACCCTGTATAAATACGTCAAAAGAAAAAAAACATTCTTCTTCTTTGAACGCTCTATATCGACCACTTGTTCCACTCTTTGTGATCTGTATGTGATCTGAGCCTAAGAGCGATTGTACATTGTGCCAGTTATACGCCTATAAGTAGGCCAGCACATCCGATTTCTGCGACGCTTTTTATTTACTAGCGAAGATTCCCTAGGCCCCTACCCAAGCCTCTTATGACATGCTTTGTAGGTCGCAGTGTTAATAAGGGAGTTTCTGTGGTTAAGTGTTTAAGCCCTTGTCTTGCGAGTTGAAGATCGTGGGTTTGAATCAGTACCGCGCCGCTCTGTTCACGAGTGCATTGTTTTCCAGAGAACCCTAGAATTATTGCTGGAGCTACGGAGTTCGTGCCTTGCACAATACTCTCGGCAGGTGGCATGCCATTTCTATGGAGAGGACCGAGCCATATGGGGTAAAACCCGGTGCAATGAATACAAATTCGGCTGTAGTGTTACTATTCTTTGCTCCCCTTGTGAACCATGACAAGAAAATACAGAGCAAAAGTGTCAAGTATCTCTACAGTTGCAATCATATTAGAAGTGTTATTTTTGTTGGTAAATGTTAGACCTTGGCCAAATTACTTGAAGTAGTAGTAAGTGTTCTTTCCGAGTCTCATTTTCATGTTGGAGGATTTCTCAAGAGGCCTTTTCCTTGTTGGACGCTAAAGAAGTGTTTCTCTTAATAATAATGCTGACTTAAGCTTTTTGACGTCAACAGAAAACAGCGGACTTTGTCCAATTAAGTTATACTAAAGTCGTTAACTCATTCCATACCATGAATGTTACTGAATTCTGACCACAATTTTGTAATGAATTCATTTTAACGCAACAAAATAGTGTGTTTAATTATGATACGAATTGACAAAGCAACATCAGCTTTTAAAAGTCTAAATAAAATATGGAACTGCAAGTTATATAGTATTAAAACTAAATTATGAATTTTCAATTCAAATGTTGTATCAATCCTAACATATGCCAGCGAGAGTTGGAAAATGACTAAAGATATAGAAAGCAAGTTGAATGCATTTGAAAATAGATGTCGCGAAAAATAATGAATAGAAAATGGAACGAATTCAGGAGAAGTGATGAAATCAGAGAAATGTCTTGTCAGCCACTTGTGACAACTGTTATAAGAAAGAGAAGATGGAGATATGTTGGACACACCTTGAGGAGAAATGATCAACGAATATCAAACAGGCATTGAAGTGAGATGCAAGGGGTTCAAGAAAGAGAGGACGACCTAAGGAGACCCTGAAGCGAACTTTGCTGAGAGAGGCAGGAAATATCGGTCTCAGTTCCATGGAGGAGATTGAGCGAGTTGCTCAGGATAGAGCGGTATGGAGAAATTACTTGCAGGCCCTATGTAACGTATAATGGTACCAGAGGAATTATTATTATTATTATTATTATTATTAAATTGTGTGTTTATATTGTTGTGGTAGGTATCACATTAACCCATTCCCCATTCTGAACTGATGTACTGGCTCTCGGTATTTTTTAAGATGACGCAAAGCCAATATACTGTCTAGTTCAGTATACATCGCAATATAGATACTCCCGGAAGTAAATGAAAACTTACGGACTGAGAGGGTTAATATGTATATCTAGCATTCTTGGTCTTTCTTCTTCTTCACATTCACTCTCTCTCTCTCTCTCTCTATCTCTCTCTCTCTCTCTCTCGCGATCGTTCTTTTACGGCCATTTTTATCATTCTATCATTCTTATTGTGATATGTAAAGAGCCTAAGATCAAGAAAGACTGTGATACGTTCACAATCTTCAGTACCATGTTGAGCTCTGGTGCTTATCCATCGGCGATGTATCCGATTTCAACCAGCGTTTACTGGGTTCGCTCTCCGTCGGCCTTTGGCTGTCCCCAGCCGACCTGCAATTCAGCAGGTTGCTATTTTCTTTAAGGGTAGCTACCCTTAGACGACCTGCCATCCCGGGTTGTTGAGCGTCATCTGCCCAGGCCATTTCACCTCTCAATGGAGCACAGGTCTTCAATAAACTTCTTCCAGCTCTTCCTCTCTCTTACCATCCCTTCCAATGCTTTTCACGTCTTACTTATCCTTTTAATATCAGTCCCCAGCTCTCTTTTCCTGGTACTTTTAGTCCATCCCCTATTCATCTTTCCCTGTGGGCTCCAAAACAGTGCCTGTCTTGCAATGCTCTCGGTCGGTCTTCTCAATGTTTATCCTATCCATCATCAGCGTCTCTTCCTTAGCTCTTTCTTCCCTGGTATCTGCTTAGTTCTTTCTCCACTGGTATCTGCTTAGCTCTTTCTCTACTGGTATCTGCTTAGCTCTTTCTCTGAGTTCCTCGTTCGTAATCTTATCATACCATCTCACTCCCTCTGTTCTATATAAACACAAAGTGGTGATAACTTCACTTTTACCCTACCTCACTCCGGTCTGATCACACCCAGAAACAGTTTTTGTTTTTTCCGATCCAGAATCACTTGAGCTTTCAGCTCTTCGGTTCGGTGCCATGGACATCGTGACCCTTCGGTTCGGTGCCACGAACACCGTAAATCTGGAGAACCTGTGGCTTTTCTGCCAGCTCGCGGAATTGAACCCGCACTCACAGATGGCTTAGAAACAGTTTAAGAACCTCTTATTGAGAACCACCGCGCTGACAACGTTAATGTTCGCCCGCAACTTACACAGAACTATACATTTCAAAGAAATGTGTATTGGCCAGCCAGAGGAAAAAATAAATATAGATGTAGGGGTGGATAAAACAAGTTTTACGACAATGTTTGACACCGACGGACATTCATGTAGCTCGTCCGTGTTAGCAATGAAATCGAAAGTGGAATGAATACATGCGCGCATGCGTAACACGATAAATCCGTATTGATGTCTACCAATGAAACAGAGCTCTTAGACTTACGGGCTCGCGGATTATTCAGCCTGTCTGATTTATTTCCGAGGTAGGAAATGCTTTCATCAGACGCGTATGCCGAATGTCGTAACACCATAAAACCATGCCGCGTTCGATTCCGCCGTAAAAGGACGAGGTTTGATTGCCTTTCACATCCAGAGTGTGTGGGTTTGTGCATGATATTTTCTTATGTTTATCAGGTCATGTGATTTGGGAAATTGGGGAAGGAAAGAAGGGGTAATTATTATTTGATATTAATTGATATGTTCATTTGTGTTCATTTCATACTTCATATTATATTCTCATTGTATTTTCCAGATTTCATTTTATGTTCCCTATTTATATTTGTGTGACAGATTTATTTATAAATTCAGACTATATTATGGAGATTGATTCTATTATGGGTTCATTCTATATTTATGGAATTGTCCAGATTCTCATATTTGTGTAGACTCCAGATTCTTATATTAATGGAAATTTTCCAGATTCTCATATTTTGGATTTCCTAGATTCTCATATTTATGGAGATTTCCAGATTCTCATATTTTGGAGATTTTCAGATTCTCATATTTATGGAGATTTTCAGATTCTCATATTTTGGAGATTTTCCAGATTCTCATATTTATGGAGATTTTCCAGATTCTCATATTTGGAGATCCAGATTCTCATATTTATGGAGATTTTC